>CM067315.1:27397622-27942622 GCA_034231615.1 Meghimatium bilineatum
GGATCGCCAAAGAAGATGTCAGAGAGTTCTGAGTCACGTTATAAGTGAGTAAAACAATTGTGAATCAAAGGCTAGGTGAGTCCACGGGTTCTGAATCACATTTTAAGTGAGTCCACGGGTTCTGAGTCACAGGCTAAGTGAGTCCAATGGTTCTGAGTCACAGTCTAAGTGAGTCCAAGGGTTCTAAGTCACAGTCTGCATCCAAGAATTCTAAGTCACAGTTCAAGTGTCAGAGAGTTCTGAGTCACAGTCTAAGTGAGTCCAAGGGTTATGAGTCACAGTCTGTGAGTCCAAGGGTTCTGAGTCACAGTCTAAGTGAGTAAGACAATTTTAAGTCACAGTCTAAGTGAGTCCAAGAATTCTAGGTCACAGTTTAAGTGTCAGAGAGTTCTGAGTCACAGTGTAAGTGAGTCCAAGGGTTCTGAGTCACAGTCTAAGTAGTCCAAGGGTTATGAGTCACAAGCTAAGTGAGTCCAATGGTTCTGATGATGTCAATGTCTAAGTCACAGTCTAAGTGAGTAAGACAAAAGGGTTATGAGTCACAGGCTAAGTGAGTCCAAGGGTTCTGAGTCACAGTCTAAGTGAGTCCAAGGGTTCTGAGTCACAGTCTAAGTGAGTCCAAGGGTTCTGAGTCACAGGCTAAGTGAGTCCAATGGTTCTGATGATGTCAATGTCTAAGTCACAGTCTAAGTGAGTAAGACAATTTTAAGTCACAGTCTAAGTGAGTCCAAGAATTCTAGGTCACAGTTTAAGTGTCAGAGAGTTCTGAGTCACAGTCTAAGTGAGTCCTAAGGTTCTAGGTCACAGTTTAAGTGTCAGAGAGTTCTGAGTCACAGTCTAAGTGAGTCCAAGGGTTCTGAGTCACAGTCTAAGTGAGTCCAAGGGTTATGAGTCACAGTCTAAGTGAGTCCAAGGGTTCTGAGTCACAGTCTAAGTGAGTAAGACAATTTTAAGTCACAGTCTAAGTGAGTCCAAGAATTCTAGGTCACAGTTTAAGTGTCAGAGAGTTCTGAGTCACAGTCTAAGTGATTCCTAAGGTTCTAGGTCACAGTTTAAGTGTCAGAGAGTTCTGAGTCACAGTCTAAGTGAGTCCAAGGGTTCTGAGTCACAGTCTAAGTGAGTCCAAGGGTTATGAGTCACAGTCTAAGTGAGTCCAAGTGTTATGAGTCACAGGCTAAATGAGTCCAAGGGTTCTGAGTCACAGTCTAAGTGAGTCCAAGGGTTCTGAGTCACAGTCTAAGTGAGTCCAAGGGTTCTAAGTCACAGTCAAAGTGAGTACAAGGGTTCTGAGTCACAGTCTAAGCGAGTCCAAGGGTTCTAAGTCACAGTCTGAGTCCAAGAATTCTAAGTCACAGTTTAAGTGTCAGAGAGTTCTGAGTCACAGTCTAAGTGAGTCCAAGGGTTCTGAGTCACAGTCTAAGTAAGTAAGCCAATTTTGAGTCACAGTCTAAGTGAGTACAAGAGTTCTGCATCACAGTTTAAGTGTCAGAGAGCTCTGAGTCACAGTCTAAGTGAGTAAAACAGTGCTGAATTACAGTCTATGTGATTCAGAGAGCTCTGAGTCATATTCTAAGTGAGTCAGAGAGTTCGGAGTCACATTATAAGTGAGTAATATATTTCTGAGTCAGTCCAAATGAGCCACAGAGTTCTAAGTCACAGTCTAAGCGTCAGAGAGGGTTCTATATCAAAGTCTAAGTGAGTCAGAAAGTTCTGAGTCACAATATACGTGAGTAAGACAATACTAAGTCACAGTATAAGTGAGTCAGAGAGTTCTGAGTTACAGTATAAGTAAATAAGACAGTTCTGAGTCACAGTCTAGGTGAGTTAGAGACTTCTGAGTTACAGTATAACTAAATAAGACAGTTCTGAGTCACAGTATAAGTAAATAAGACAGTTCTGAGTCACAGTCTAGATGAGTTAGAGACTTCTGAGTCTCGATCTTAGAGACAATAACCGAAGAAAACTAGTTTGTTGTGATTTAAAAAAGCAGACACATTTATCGACTTCCAGCTCATGCTATAGCACGCGTTTTTAATTGATGTCCAGTAGTCGATGACTAATAAAACTATGAATATCTGAATCAGGTCACACATATTATACGATAGCAGAATAGTTTGCTCAATTTTCACCGTCTGTTTTCATTAACTCTTTTTTTTTAAAACTGCTCTTCTGCGGGAGTTGCTAGACATTGAACAATATTCATC
The DNA here is from genome assembly GCA_034231615.1 of Meghimatium bilineatum. Taxonomy (NCBI): domain Eukaryota; kingdom Metazoa; phylum Mollusca; class Gastropoda; order Stylommatophora; family Philomycidae; genus Meghimatium; species Meghimatium bilineatum. The sequence continues at coordinate 27,399,827 of CM067315.1, forward strand.
CCGACTTGTTTGAATGAAGCGAACGAGGAGCCAGCGTCGCTTGCCACTTCTTCCAAATTTGTAAGATCGACGCCTGGTTTATCATTATTTCAATATAAAGAAGTTTAATATGATAAAGGATCTGTCCCTTGCCTAACTACAACAATAAACGGTTATCAATCTAATCTAGGACAACTGCCTGGCGTCATCTCTGTTTAGAAATCAGCATCACTCAGACAAACGTATCCTAAGCACCCATTAACCCCTGACAGTGCAGGCGCATGCCACCTTGCATTCAGTGTATTAAGCCAGATGCAACTTTATATGAGAACATTAATGAGGTAACGATGTTCGTTGAGTGCACTTATTCATCCTGAACTCGCGCTCAAAGAACAGCAACCTGGACGTTGGAAGAGCAGGTTATGCACAAACTAGATTAGACCTTCCAAACTCTTTATTTATTTTTTTCTCCCTTCTCTGAAGCCCCCATCCTAAACACCCTTTCCTTTGTGTAACCTGTTTCACGCTTACCCCATCAACGGTACCCACTGCTTTGTCCCCATGTTTTTTCATCTGCTGCTCAAGTAGCGATAAATCATCTGTTCTGTTTGCGTATAACATCTACCCCCGCGTGCCGGAGTTTCAGAACTTAAAGAGGGTATTCCTCTTTGTCTTAAAACCTCACCTGCATCTGTCTATTGCCTCTAACGGTCTGACAACAATAAAACTCAGAAACATGCTTCCTTTTCTTTGATTTCGGGCCTTTATTCTGTAATAATAATCTTTGTTAATCATTGGATAACACACGATATCTCCGTTGACGTTATTTGAGTTTTTATGCGAACGACAAAGAAGCATTTCGCTTAGCGAAGTCAAACTCTAGGATCGTGGGTGAATATAGACCGGTTGTCTGGCAGCTGTTACTTAACGTGTCATAGGGGCTTGTCTTAAAGACTACATTTTCTTTCTTACAGAGACGTAAGATGCAAAAATTTCCGAGTGAATTTAAACTATTCGCAAATCTGGAAAAGGAGAACAGTCTCACATGGTGAATCCTACTCCAGGTGCGTCTAACGCGTTATATGCATTTTTAGGTGAGCTGTGTCTTTGTGCAGACGATTCCAAAATATGCAGAAGTCACGGAAAATGGCTTCCATTCAATGATGTTTTTATTTCATATGTTTAAAATTCAGTAGAGATAGCCATCAAAATTAAAATAAGGAGGAAAACTTCAACACAAATTTGCTCTTACAGCGCAAACTATAGACACCGCCCATTTCTACAAGAGAAACTAGAGTTACCTAACCTTCACGAGAGAGGTTACGGTCGCTTGATGGCGCTGTAATGAGTGTAGCGCGAGGGTTTAAATGTATCATGTCTATTATTTATTACATTATCTGTTTGCAATACACTGGTAAATCTGTCGTATAAGAACCTCTACAAACAGCTATTAAGTTGTTTAATATAGCGATACCACTGTTGTACCCAATTAATACTATGCTCTGAGATTACATAGACAATATTTCAGTAAAATAAATCAAAATCCTGATGAATGTTTTGTTGGAATAAATAGATAGTCCAGTCTTCAAGTAAAGGCTACACATAGAAGACAGATTATGGCATCAAATAATTTCCTTATTATACAGCAATGTCTTTTACTTTAGCAACAATCCTCATCCTCAGTTAAATATGAGCTTGCCTGATACTTTCTCCTCGTAAATTATTTTTTTTTGTGCTCGTCGAATTGAGTAGATCTACAAAAAGTATGTTTGCTTTTAGAGAAAATAATATAAAAGCGAAACTGACGCATGCTGAGGTACGCGCCATATGACGTACGAAAGGTCAAAGGTGAGGGTGAGGGTCATTATTAGCATGTAAATAAAGTATTTCAACACGTAAAACTATTTTATCCTAGCAAATATTTATATTAATTGCATAATATTTCCATCATGAAATAATACAGTGGATGAAGGTTGCAGTAACTTTTTATTTTAATTATACACTATTAAAAGTAACGTAAACTGTAATTCCATGTGATTAATATTTCACGACACACAAGTGGCTAGAAAAGACTTGACGTTTTTGGTAATAAAAAAAAAACTGCCTAGGACGAAATCAAAAATCACACGCATGGCAACACTCAGACTAAGGTATTTTTCTTATAATAAATATACGATGTCTTTTCAACCTTAATTTTTTTTTCAAGCTGGATTATTTTGTTGTTGAATCCGCCTTTAGTATATTCTCTAAAATATATAGAAACACATAAATTGTGCAGCCACAATTACAAAAACAGGGGTATACGTGTACAGCCACAATCTGATTCTTGAAATCTTGTCCACATGAAACGCTTGTAATTATGGCTAATATGTGTCAGCTCCTCGTGATATCATAATAGATGCACTCACAATACTGCATTGCTAGAATTTAGTTCAAGATTGACATATGGATAAATTAACAAATGCATAACAATTGTAAATTAAAAAAGGAAACACAAAAATATTACTTAACTCTTTTTTTAATAGCTGATTAATTTAAGATATTCAGACTAAATAAAATATTTTTTTGTACAGTAAACTCATCTGCTATGCATCACTTTATTGTTTGGTGCACATTCACTTCTCCTGAAAGATTTTTTTGTGAGCTTTATTTCACAGTATTAATATTACATTTTTTCTACTTAATAAATGTAATATTTCATCTTTTCTTTGCTTTTGTTGCTATAAATAAATCAAAATATGCCCATAACTTATGTCTACAATGTTCAGAACATTTGTCAAAAATTCTGGGACCCCCTTCTTTATATCACATTTTGTTTGCACCCTTCCCCAATTTTAGGAGAAAAAAAATCATGTTTTGTTACACATTTTTTCAAACAATTAAATTTCTGTATAAAAAAACAGTGAGTTTGATGTTTACTTTTGTCACTACCATATCTCCCCCTTGTGGGCAACTGTCACAATTTGTCATACTTCTTCTCCCTCTAATTGTTGATATAATTTATGGACAGCCTCTTAGGTGTTCATGATCAGTTTTCTGGCTAAATGTGCATTTTTATAACACAAAACATCTGTAACTCCTTCAATCCAACTTCTTCTTGGTCTCCTGTTTCTTGGTGTTTTCATTCTGCTAGCCAATATAAGTTGATTCTCAATAAGTGTCCAAATAATTTCAGTCTCTATTTCTCAATATATGTAACCACAAATGTTATTCTAGCAAATTTTATAATCTCTCCATTCCTCACATGATCTTTTCTTGTTCTGTGTGATTACATCATTGACATATGGATGTGAAAGTTGGAAATCTACCGTAATAATGGATAGGAAGTTAGTTGCCTTCAAGAATAGATGCCTCAGAAAAATCACAAATACTAATTGGAAAGACTTCAAATCAAACGACATACTAAGAGAAGAGACAAAACAAGAATATGTGACAAACATCATCAGAAAACGCCGCTGGACATACATCGGCCACATACTTAGAATGAAGGAAGATAGAATTCCATGACAAGCGGAATTTCATGTGGACACCAGACAGGGAAAGAAAACAGGGAAGACCAAAAACAACACTCAGAAGAACATTTATGAATGAACTAAAATCAACAGGCATAAATGCACAAGACCTGCAATCCTTGGCAACTGATAGACAAGCATGGAGAACTATGACATCCGCCCTATGTGCCAAACTTGGTAAAAGAGGAACTGACTGATTCCTCACATGATCTTTTCTTGTTCTGATTGCTGTTTTTATAGTTCTGTTTGCTGCTTTTCTAGTTCTGTTTGCTGCTTTTCTTAGACATCTCTTTTCATACAAAGCAATCTTTCTCTCCTGTTATTTAGTTAGTATCCATCTCTGACATTGATGACACACAGCTGGTGTGAAGATTGAATTTATAATTTGCAGAGATGAAACATGCATGCAGAAGAAAGGGATATAAGAGACAAAGATATATTAAAATAAAATTCAACATCCTACATGACACACATATGAGCGGATATCTACAGAAGAGAATGAGGATTGATTTAAAACTAGTAGTCATCAGCAAGAAACCTTGTAAGCCTTGAATTTTCACTAGAAACCAGCATCATAGTACTAGGGACATTCCCATAAATTTTCAGTTCTCCAATCCATCTGCTATCTAAGGGAGTATTAGCTTAGTGTATAAGTCTATTTATGCTGTTGCGTGGATTTGGTTGGGACATGACTGCATATAGCTCTCTTCCCTTTGAACCAGAGGTCCATCCATTGTTGTTTACAGTTGTTGTGGATAATGTGCTTAGTTATTCTAAGGTTGGTGGAAATTCCTGGTTGGGGCACACTTGCTCCTTTTTTAGCCAGTTTATCCGTCCTTTATCAGCCATTCCCGCTTATACCTGTTGGACCTGGTATGCACTGAAGTGCAGCATTGATGCCATAGGATGTAAGTATGTTTGTAGCTTGAAGTATGTTGCTTATGGTATTCTCTGTTGTTGGATTTCAGTTTTCAAAGGCTTGCAGAGCAGACAGAGAGTCTGAATATTACAAGGTTCTTTTGACATGCTGTATTATTTGCATATTTGGTGGTGATACATGAGAGTGTTTCTGATATTGCTTTAACCTCTGTGTCATAGCTACTGCGGAACTCTCCACAAGGAGCAGATAACTCTATTGATGTTTTGTCAGAGAGCACTATGAGAGAGCCATATCCTGCATTGATGGTGGCTTTGAAGACTGACCCATCTGTGTATGCTTGGATCCAGTCCGTCAGGTAAGAGTTGATAGTCTCTAGTGCAATGGACTTACGGGTGTTTTTATTGGTTGCCTTGGTTACTGACTTGTCAATTAGTGTAGTATTTATTTGGGGCAGTATGAGGGATGCATTTGTTGGGATATTTGATACTCTTTCAGATGACTTTCTATCTTCAGGAAAATGATGTTTCTTGTTTAGTTCATCTGCTAGCTGTACTGGGTGGGGATTTCTTGCCTTTCAAAATCATTGTTTTTAACATTATAGAGTGTGTTCAGAAATGGTTTTTTTTTTTTTGCTCTTATGTTTCTGTTATTTATTTTTCTGTGAGCCACAAAATTGTGCATTCATGCCATATCTCCAGCAGATCCAGAGATGAAAAATCTATTATCTTTTCTCTACTTTTGCTGTAAGGCGTCGCAGAATTGAATGACGATTGTTTTCATATATTTATGAGATATTTTGTAGCTTAATATGCAGTAATATTGTGACATCTCAGAACATTGGTAACTCCATCAAGCCACTGTCTTTTTGATTTTCCAATACCTCATGCTGTTTCTATTTTCATGTTATATGATCTTGCTACTGGCAAATATTGGTTCATTCTCATTAAGTGTCCAAAACTCTGTTTTCAATATTATTGACCACAGACGTTGTTCCAACAGTTCTTATAATCTCTTCACTTCTCACATGATCCCTTCTTGTTCTGTTTACTGCTTCACTTAGACATCTTATTTCACACATAGTAAACTTTCTCTCCTGTTATTTAGTTAGTATCCATCTCTGATATTGATAGCACAAAACTGGTGTGAAGAATGAATTTATAATTTAAGAGATGAAACATGCACGCAGAAGAAAGGGATATAAATGTACAATACAAGAATCAGTGGACAAATCATGTGACAACAGTCCAACTTTTTAATTTCATATGCTATTGCACTGAGCTTCTGATTCTCAGAGATTTAAAAAATGTGACTAAGGATACTTCTCTAGCGGTTTGCATGCAACAGACTGGACAACCACCCCCCCCCCCACTCAGTGTGTAGCGCGCATATTGACTGATAGGGGGCTCTCATTAATAAATGTGTAGAGAGTTGACTGTGTCGCAATATGTGTCTTTATCAGAATTTCATTCCGTTTAATTATGTTAGCTTTTTGTTCCATGGAAACCTGTCCACTCATTCTTGTATAGTACCGATATACGAGACAAAGATATACTAAAATAAAACATCCTACATGACACAAGTATGAGCGGATATCTACAGAAGAGAATGAGGACTGATTTAAAACTAGCAGCCATCAGCAAGAGGTGCTCTTTGTTATCTGCTATGGGGGGACTAATCACATGTAGATAAGCTTTGAATTTTGACTAGGAACCAGCAACATAGCACTTGGGACATTCCCATAAATGTTCAGTTTGCTGATCTATCAGCCATCTAAGGGTGTATCAGCTCAGTGTATAAGTCAGTTGTACATTGGGTCTTTCCAGAGAGGAGGAACTTTCTTCTCTCTTCCTTGGTGATCTATCGTTCTTTGAACATAAACATTATATCTTTCATTCCTCTCATCATCTGACCATGAACATTATCTCTTTCATAATTCTTGATTTAGGAACAAGTGTCACAGCACTGGGGGCATTCCCATATATTCTCTGCTTGCCGCTCCGTCAGCCAACTAAAAGTGTATAAGCTCAGTGTCCGAGTCAGTTGCTGATTACGCATTCTTCTGATCTTTCCGGAGAGGGAGTACTTTCTCCCATCACCTCTAGTCACTCATTTCTACCATTCTCAGAATATGTACATTGTCTCATTCGACTTTCTCCTCGTCTTCTCGTATGGTATCCATGACTGCTCTAATCAATTCAATCATGTCTCTTCTTATCTCGGTGCAGTTCACAAAAGCTTTACCAGCCAACACATCAGCTCTTTCATTTCCCCTGACCCCAGCAATGACCAGGACAGTAAATCTATGTAATGCTCTGTGCATTGTCAAGAAGAGTGACCCATTCAGTTCTGATCATACACTTTTCTATCTTGAGTAAGAATACTTTGAGAGTCCGATAGAATCACTATGTCTGTTTGTGGTTGCGTTGACGGCCAAGTGAGAGCTGCTGTCACCGCTTCTATTTCCATTCTCATACTCGATGTTGTAGTGGAGTAGGCAGCTGACTTCTCAGCTAATTTCTTGCCATTTTGGTAGGCCATGAAACCCCAATCACACCTGTTTGTTTCTTGTGTTACTGAGCCGTCTGTGTAAATTATCTCTTTCAGCCTCCTCTTAATTACATTGTAGTACATCCATGACTGCCCTAATTAACTCAGTTGTCTCTTTTTATCATTGACACATTTACTCTATCACTGCCTCTGATTCCTGCATGATGGTATTATAGATTTATGTGATACTAAGTGAGACGGCTGTCTTCGGTCTATCTCCATTCTCATACATGATGTTACTGGATATGCAGTACATTTTTCTGCAAATTACCTACCACTTTGTTAGGCATTAAACCCCATCCACACCACTTTGTTTATTTCATTACTGAACCATTTGTGAAGATGTTTGTATCTTGTGTTTTTGTGTTCTGCTGGTAGAGCTCTTGTGTCATTACTTCAGTTCTGCATGTGACCCAATGACAGCACTCTCTTCTTTGCCATGCCACATTTGTTCCCTACTTGGATACTTCTGCCAGTTATTGCCTCTTCTTACTTCCTCTAGCTCCTAGATTCTGCAAAGAGTATTTTCTGCCAACCTAGACTGTCCTTGTTTAAGACATCTTCCTTTTGTGTTGTTGTAAGCTTGGAATGCCCAGATCATTTGTTCAGTAAACACTAAACAAACAAAAATTGTATCAATATTTTTTAAAATATGTTGAATGAAGGTCAAACTGTCGAGCCATGGCAGAGTCAAACATAACACATTGTTAGACGGCCAAGATACAAAGGCCACACTGTCCAGCTCTGTGGCGGAGTGGAACAGAACACATTGTTAGACAGCCAAGATACAAAGGCCACACTGTCCAGCTCTGTGGCAGAGTGGGACAGAGAGAATCTTAGCCAAGATACCATCTGCAATGAGTAACCAAGTTAACACCCAGATGTATACAGTGGAATCCGGTTGTAACAACATGGACTGGACTGACACAATATATATGTAATAACAGAAATTTTTTATATACAGTACAAACAATATAGAATAAATATAATTTTGAAAAGTGTTCTTGTATAGGGAAATATGTTATAACAGTGTGCCTTATAGAGTTTCCACTGTAAAAGGTTTATTTCCTCAAAGGCATCATATATTGGGGGGGAGGCAGGGTCTCTAGATGCATATTTAGTCCATAAAGGGTGGGATTCCAGTGTTGCAGTATCTCAGGATTATCACCTCCTGCCTGGAGCTCAGAATACACTCCTGAGCCAACTATCTCACCACTCTTAAGAGTCAGACATGTTTACTAATCCATAGTGGTAGTACATCTAGCATTACCTACCACCCAAGACATTTGCCATAAAAGAACAAAGGTGCAATGTCTGCTGATCTGCATCTCTTCATTATCCATGTGGATCATTTGAGAGATACTGTTGTGTCTGTGGGTCTCGCCAATGGCTCACTAGACAAACCAACCATGCAACAGAAAACCTTAGTAGATGACATACCTTTATATTGAGGTTATCTTCTTATAGAAGCTTCATGGCACGTCATCTATACAATCACATAGTCGTAACCTTCGATAACAGTTACCATGTTGTTCCGACAGGCCGACGTTGTGCTTGAACAAGTTGCGAGCGCTGCGTGGGTGGGCGGAACAACAAAGAAACCTGTCGCAGGGGCCAGAGTTGTGCCCTGATGTTGACGTCTGTTTCGGCGGCATTGGACTCGAAACACAGAGTAGAATGGCTGCTGGAACAGAGGACGGAGCACTTATGGGAATGCCCCACGTGCTGTGAGGTCAGTTTTCTAATCAAGAGTCATTTGATAGAAGACAAAAGTAAGATATTGAGAAAAGACATGCGCTGATAATGATGATTTTCTTCATAGATGACAGGTTGTCAGCCTATCCCCAAACTTGGAGAGATAACAGTGGATAACCTTTTCTTTGCACCCTGAACTAGAAATCCAAATCTGGCCGCATGGATAATATATAACCAGGTGAGGTTCTGAAATATTTATTAACCAGAAATACTATGAAGCAAGGGGAGATCAATGCAACAACCATGTATAGTGTAAAATTCCAATTCTAAGGGAATTAATCATGAAAATGATATAGCCATTATGATATACAAACCTACTACAAAATTCATGAAATAATCAATGCACCAAATAATACACCAATCTACTGAATTCAGATGAGCCAATGGCGCAAATAAAACGGTGACACAACGTGTGCTATGGATTACATCCTGATGGTAATCTAGCAAGATCATTGTCCTTCTGCATATCATACTCATTAATCTGTCAATAATTGAGGTCATGGTAACTGAAATACCAAAGCATCCACTATTTTTTATGGTAAAAAGCTCAGATATAGCTAATTTGGACTAACGTCTGCAGTTGAAAGAAGCGTACCTCACCATAAGAGGTACATTTTACTAAACCAAAACAATTAGATATCTATGCATATTGATATATTGGATATAGACCTGCAAACATATAAGTTATATATAGGATCTATCTATATATGTATAAATTGAATCTAGTCATCCATTCATAAGCCCATAATCCAACAGGGTCATAGGGGTACCACACTGTGTGCATTGAGGCATCCATCGATTTATATCTTCAGCAATGCAAATGAGTGAGGAAAAATCACAACCTATCCAGTCCTTGTTGGTGCTGTCCATTATTTTATTTGTTATACTCTGCTTCTTCCACCTTTGACAGGTCACTGTAGTATTATTTTTTTATAAGGAATCCTGTCGGCATACATGTCCATACCATGTACGTTTTCACTATTGAAAACAATGGTTCTTGTGGACCTGTATACCTCTCTAATATAATAATAGGAAATATAGGCTCATATATATTGGATAGCTATGTACTATCTATGATGAATGACATTCTTATTCACACTGTTACACGCAAACACAGATTGATCTGCCAGAGAAAATTCAGAATGAGGGCAGTTCTAGGATGCACCAGAGATACACACATTGCTACAATATGGTTTCTTCTGAATCAGTGTAACCTTTTTTTACCAAGGCCACATTTTGGCACAAAGTTGTGTCCATTGCCCCACTCATTCTTAAACAAAAGTTTTTGGCTCCTTTGCGTTACTATGGCATTTTTTCTACTTTACCTCTATCTCTTGTTGTTTTGAAAAGTTGATAAATCTTGAATCCCAGTTACAGTGGTCTGTTACATTGTTATACCAGTGACCGGCAACAACCACACGCCATGAACATCAATCACTAATTTGTTTGAGTTACCCACCTCTTCTTGATTTTTGTAAATTATTTTGTAAATTCACTGATTCTTGTAATTGTTTGTCTTTATACATGTTCATTAGTAGTTATTTTTGTGTTTGTCAGACTTCTATATATTTGCTTTATGTCTTTTTTTGTTTTTGTATGTCAACATTTGATTATTTTGTACTCTAGTCCATAAATTGTACATTAGAATGCCCTATTGTAATTGTTAAATCATTTACATATTTAGACTGATTTCCTCAGTGTTATTGCAGTTGTCTCTTTGATGGGTGCCCACACATGTACAGTTATTTGTATATGCATTTTGTTTTACATGGTTCTATGTATCCGTGTAATTACTTTGGGCCACACATTTGTATGTGTTATAGCATTGCATGTTAATATCTTTATGTGAACGAATGTTTATATTAATATATGTATATGTCTCTGTGTGAGGATGTTCATGTTATTGCTTTTATTTATGTGAGAAAGTGTTTATGTGGATGCATGTTTATATATCCGTGTGTGTGCGCGCACGCGCTTAAGTTAATGCATGTATCTCCATTCTGTGTCAATATGTATGCCTATTATGGTGTGAGCCCTTTCCTATGTGTGGATACATTTATCTGCCTGTGCATTTTGTGTGGGTATCCTTCAGACATCTATGTTTCCATTTTGTTATATATTTATTTCTTAACTCTTTGTGTGTGTATACATTTCTATATGTATGTGTGGATGTATATATATGTTCTTGTCTATATTTGACTCTGCACTCATTCTATGTGCTTTCAAATGCTGATCCTTCTTGTATCTTTCCTTTCCTTTGGTTATTTATATTTTGCTTCTGGAGTAACTAGTTCATCATTCCTTTGCATCATTCCATCTGTTAACTGATCTGCAGTAATAGTACACCCAGCATCCTTCACCACCGTTCACCACAAAAAGACAAAGGTACAATCCTCTGGTCTGCATGACTTCATCATCCATGGAAACAATGCAACAGAAGATAAATGTAAGAAATCAAGTCAGGAAATGCAGTGATGATTAATTTTTTCACAGGTGAAGTTTTCATCCTTTCCAAAACTTTCCTTAGTCTCCTACCACAATAGGCCTATGCCTGAAAAAAAGACAGTGTCCTTATTCTTTGCATACTGAACTAGAAGTCCTCTCAGTTGCCATATGGCCAATGTGAATGCATATGACTTATATATATATATATATATATATTTCATTATATCCATGAATGTTTTTCATGATTTATTGTGCATCATTGATATTAATACTGTATTGTGGTGGTATATATAATTTGAAACATTATAAATTATAATTGATGATTATTAAAAGTGACAAGAGTCAAAACATGCAATATCTGCCATATTTGTGTACATGTTTTTACTAATGACTTGGAGAATGGCTTTGTAACTTTATAAATTGTACCAGTATTTGCACATGATTAAATTGAATTTATGATATAGATGCAGTGATTACTACCATAACAAATATCTTCTACTGAGCAATAATTCTCACAGTAGGATGAGACAACTAACATTGAAAATCACCTGTTTAATTAATTTCCACAGGACATAAAAATATAAACAAACTATGGAAAAAAGCAGCAGTTATTATTCTTTATTCTCTCTATTTGCATAACAGTATTCTTTAATAACAATTTGTCTGCTGTATCTTTTTTATATTTATTTATTCTGTTGAATTATTAATATGTGAATGTGGATCTATGCCGTTTCTTACTCATAATGTGTTATGCTATGCTCTTGATAAATGCCTGTTTTGCTGAAATGTCAAATGTAATTCTTGATTAGAAACTAGCATAATAGCACATGGGGAACTCCCATAAGTGCTCCGTTCTCTGTTCCAGCAGCCATCCCAGTGTATTTAGACTCAAATTAGAGTCCAAGTCAGGTGTTGATTGTATGATCTTCAGGACATTAAAAAAAAATATTTTTCCTTGCCCTCCTCTCTAGACATTCCCATTTCTGACATTCTCTGCCTCATTGACATTATCTTCATCTTGAAGTGCATTTATTACTACCTTGATCAAGTCTGCTTTATCTCTTCTCAGCATTGTACCATCTATCGCCGCGTTGCCTGCCAAATAAGTTGGCTCTCTTGTTTCCTCTGACACCAGCATGACCATGGCAGTATATCCGTAATGCTCTGGTTAAGTGTTGCTGTAACTCTCCATGCTCGATGTGACAGCGGAGTATGCAGAAGATTTCTCAAACAACTTCATACTGTTTCTGTAGGCAACAAAATTCCAACCACTTTTATTTGTTTTTATGTTTACTGAGCCATCTGTGTATATAATTATGTCTTGTGGTTTCGAGTATAGCTGGGCGCATTCATGCACTGTAACCTGGGCCCTGACATCCGTCAATTTCTGACATGCTTTATCTAATTGTATTATCACTTTAGTCAGTGATCTTTTTCTCATTGTTTACCTCCACCCATTCACTACCCTTTCCTATTTCTTCTAATTCACATACTCTTCGTAGTGTGTCTTCAGTCTCTGCCATCCATGATCTGACACGCTTGATTCATTTTCCCATTGACTCATCTAGCCGTTGGTTTAATGGATGGTGTTGTATTCTGTAACTTTAAGGTATGACCTAACCTGTGCTATCTGAAGTCGCACTCTAATACTGGGGAGATCAAGCAGAAATATCATTGCAGAGATGGGTGTATCCCTAGTACACCCCAGTACCGCACTTATTGCCTCATTTTGGCCTTTTTTCCAATCTATAGACTTGTGTCTGTGACAGTGTTAGTAGGCTGAGGCCATAATCTATGACAGATAGATTACTTGCATCACTTTACTAGATGACCATCACTTGCAGAAACAATACCCATTGCTGCATGTCAAAAGTCACCATAACCTTGATGACACTGATCCCCTTTCAGCCTTCTGAATCATATTTGTGATGTGTTTGTTGAATGAGAGGCTTCTGTCAATGGTTATCTCAAGATGTTCTCTTCCAATGAATGAGCCCATGCAACTGACAGTTGGTAGTGTGTCATTGATCAGATTATTATTCAAGGAGTACCAGACCACCTTTGTTTTTGAGGGATTTATCACAGCGTTGTATGCTCTGCATCATATCGACAATTGATCTAGTCCACACTGTCAGCGATATCTGTTTTGTTCCTGCCCATGTTGCATCGTAGGATATCATCAGTGTATGTTAAAACTCTGCAATTACTTGAGGTTTGCAAATGAGCAATTTTTAACATATAGGGCCTACACATTAAGCACCGCCAGTGGCAGAGGAGATCCTTGTAGGAGACCAGGTGCTATTGCTCTGATCTCAGACGTCCAAAATCCGCACCACAGAGCAACTTTTCTACAGATTAGCACATTTGCTATCCAGTGTATGATCCAGTAAATAAAGGCATGGACAGACAACATCAAGGAATGGACAGGACAAGATATTCCCACACTCATCCTCATCGCTGAGAATAGAATTCGCTGGAGGACTCTTGTGTGCTGAAGCATCCAATGTGGTACCCTACGACCCTGAAGGGTTACAAGTTTATTGATGTATGATCCAGGGATGGATATCGTGATCCCTTAACATGTCGACAAGATGAGTGTAACTAACTCTGTTGTACGCATCTTCTATGTCTATCGCTGCAACTACATATTCCTCTTTTATTCTGAAAACCTTCATAAACTTCATATGCAAGAACTGTTGCATTTGTGGCTGTGTCTCTTCTTGGTCTGTATGCACCAATGTTTTTTGGGAGATCACATTTGACCTCTAGTTCCCTGGTTATGCTTCTATCAACAATTCTTTCCAGAATCTTACCGTACACATTCTGCAGTGTGATGATGCGACAACCTTTTATGTCAGCAGCATCTTTGCCTGGTTTTGGCACGGGTATGAGATAGCTATGTAGCCACTCCTCTGGTATTACTCCGTTTTTCAGACTAACATTATAATCGTCTGTAATCTTAGCTAGCATATTCTCCCCAATGTTCTTAAGTAAGCTGTATATGATTCCATCTGGGTGTGGAGCGCCATCATATGAATTCTTAATAGCGAGTTGCACTTGTTTAATATCTGCAAGTTGGTCTTCATTGGCCCTGATGTCACGTGTTGTTATGTAGGCATGTCCTACCGTTGATTCGCAAAACTGCATTATCCCTTTCCAAGTTGCATCTGTTGGATTGCAGATATCAAACGGATCTACTGTCCAAGATACGCCGTGGGCGTGACAATGAGAGAGTAGACATATTTGTATCCAAGGCTTCAATAGATGGGAAGCTGAAACTGCTTCACAAACTCTTGCTGGATGAAAAGTCCAAGATTGATGACGCAATTTTAGTCTGAGATTTGGGGACTTCTGTATTAAACCGGTAGAACTGGCTGTCCTGTGAAGAATGAGCAGCGTTAAGTCAATCAGCGAGTCATGGGAACCATCAGTAAGGTCTATGCACACCATTGCGTCATCTACTGGTGGAAACTGAGCACCAATATTGGTCTGCCTGGAGTGCAATTATATTGATTCATAGCCAAGCTCCGTATTAGCTGCGATAGATAAGTAGTAACAAGCTTCAATTTCTGACGTTCATAATCGCCATTTTCAGCTCTGTCCAACTGTGCCACTAACACAGAAGATGCTTCCGTTACTTTGTGTTGTGCCATTGCTACTTGTGCAGAACCTATAACAACGAAACTGTGATGAGTGTATAGGCCCTAGATATTAATCCTGTAGTTATTTGTTTTTTTGTCCCTTTAAGTAGTTAATTTGCACATGATTCTGAAAAATAAGATATTATTACAATACAAATAAAATAATGTAAGACATAGCCTAGGCCTATAGATTGTAGCTGTTACGATTTCTACATTTTACATTCAAATAATAGTTTTAATCGTTTATTTTCGGTGAGTTGTGTAGAAGTGACAAATAATACACAGGCGAACACATGTCGGAGTTTGGCAGTGGCACATGTCGTCTTCAGTACTGTACAATTATAGGCTACCTAGAGCATATTATATATAAGACCATACATGACTACAACACATCTATATTGATAGAAGGAGCTAGAGATAGTGATCGAATAGCTGGATCAGAACAGGAACTACAGAAGCTGGGAAAAGTTATCAGCAAATACGATATGAAATCAACACCGAAAAGAGTAAGATCGTTAATAGCAGAGAGACAGAAGTTCAGATCAACATCATGGTGAAATGAATAAATCTGAGATGGTGAATGGTTTCAGCTGAAATACTGCATTTGTAGCGACGGAAAATTCAAAACTGAATTAAAGATAAGGATGTGTATGGCTTTTAGCTGCTATGTCAAGGCTAAATTTAATTTGCAAAAAAGCAACATCAGTGTTGAGTGAAAATCAAACTTTAAGACTCATTGGTGATTTCTATTTTGTTGTATGGTTGGGAAAGTTGGATATCCATTGAAGACACGGTTCATGTCTTAGAATGTACATAACAGTTTTAAATTTTGCAGCCAACCTTCGTTGCGGAGACGGCATTTGATGATGATGAACAGTTTTAACCATTTGGCAACACTGGTACAGACTCCAAACAAGAACTTCCGGGGTCACAACAAAGATGGTGTATTAATGAGTGAGTGTTAGGTCTAACTCTATTGTGTATTTATTATTCTTCTGAACACGATGGAGGATTACTTCGAAGCTGTACAGACAGGTGGTCTTAAACTGAAGGGAGTCTCCAGTCACGGAGGAAAAAAGTAATTTAAACACACTTATACGTTAATAATAGTACATTATTCATTAATTCTGTGTTACTACAAGACTGACTCAACTGACTGAGAATTGTAACTTAGCACGCAGTGATTGTGAAAGTGTGAGGTAGTGTAGTGTAACATCTACTTTCTTTACTTTACTCTACGTGTTAAATTTACCCGACCACACTCTACAACTGTGTGTAACGTAACGGTAGGCCAAGTAAGAAAGTGAAAACAAAGGCCTGTCTAAACAAGAAGAAAACAAGTAATTTTTTAGTAATGGCTGCTTGAAAAAATTACACACCGCCAAGCAGCTTTACTATCAATCATTAGTATCATTACTACTATCAATAATCATAATGCAAAGTTAAATCAAGCGGATGAAGTCAAGTATCTTGGCACCATTTTAACACTAGTGGCAGGTGCTCCATTCCAATGAGATCAAGAACACAGAACAGGATAGATAGCACAGACCAAATAAATAAACATTAAAAAAAATGAGGGTGCAACTACGGTTTATGTTTTCACTGTTATCTTTGTAGGTACTTGGACAAAATTTTCAAAATAGTGCTACATAATTGCAAATAATTTATATAGTTATATAACCCTTAAAAATTGCAATTCAACGATACCTCAACCAAGTCTTTACATCAGATCCTGAAAAAGTTATGATTTTTTTCTAATGAATATTATTTGACATCAAAATAATTTACCTGCAATTTATAGGAAAATATAAATAAAACTTGTGACCACAAAATGTAACCAAGCTGATAGTTTTTAAATTATCTTTGTTATTTTAAATAATACATACATAAACTATAGATTTTTGTGTTTGCAAAGACAAGATGCTTATGTTGATCACATTTCTAGAATTTTCAGATGGACACAGAACTAATTGATATTTGAAATGGTGGCTAATTAGCATAATTATAATGAAAATAAATTATATATCTATTAAACATAATAAAATACCACACAAACTATATATTTTGGAATTTCAAAAGACAAGATACATCTGTTGATCACATTGCTGTGATTCTCAGATGCATGTACCAACTAATTAATATTCAAAATATTGGATAATTTGCATAATTTAAACAACTGTTGATGTTTAAAAAAATTAACTGCTGCTTTGGGCATTGTTTTACTCTCTTAAAAGTACATATATAAAAAGAAAAATGGTTACAGAACTTAATACATCTATTTCAAACGTAACAAATGATGCCATCACTATTTTAAACCCTGACACAAGAAATTTATAGCCTAAGCAAAATTTTCCATGCTCGCTAATCCCAGATGTCCAAGTACTTAACCTTTGTTCTAGTTTTGAAGTATTACCTAACCTTTGCAGTGTGATTAGTATAATATGTATTTAAAATTAAGGTATATTAATTTGGAATTAGTATTTAGATTAGTAGTTAGGAATTAGGGTTATAAAATAAAAACGTAATTACTCATAAAATGAATATTTATTCTGTAGTAACTGGACGTCGGTATTGATTGGGTCATGAGAAAGAGCACTGAAAATGACAGGAATAAAATGGATTAATAATACCGTTCTCGGAGATCTTGACTACGCAGATGACCTGGCCCTTTTGAGTGCAAACCACACAGATTCTCAATTTAAACTTGACAATCTCCAACACTACTCAAATCAGATAGGGTTGAAAATCAACACATCAAAAACTCATATACTAGATTTTACGAGATCCAACGACAACATAGAAATTCAAAATGTTCCTTATTAAAAGTCAACAGTTTTACATATTTAGGCACCAATCTAGCATTGGATGGAGACTCATCAAAAGAAATTTACACCGTATTGCCCTTGCAGCGGGTGCTTTCAATAAACTACGCAACATCTGGACGTCAAACACACTAAGAAACACCACAAAACTCAAGTTGTTTAACTCCAACATCATCCCTATTCTATCATATGGGTGCGAAAGTTGGAAAGCCACAAAAGCCACAGATAATAAGAGACTCGACTCCTTTGAAAACAAATGCCTACGTACCATTCTGAACGTTAAGTGGAGTGACTTTAATCTACTATAAGAGAGGAAAACAAACAAACCTATATATCTTCCTTCATTAGACAAAGGCGTTGGACTTACATCGGCCATGTTCTCAGAATGAACAGCCTAAGAATTCCCCAGCAGTCACTATATTGGGTGCCACCTGGAGTAAGAAGAAGAGGGAGACCTAGAGAAACTCTACGAAGAACCATTAATAGAGAAGGCATGTCAGTGAACCTAAACAACACGCAAGAATTGAAAGACCTGGCAACACAAAAACAGAAATGGAAAGCTATGGTTTCTGCCCTATGCGCCGCCTATGGCCCTGGAGGAACATAACAGTAACTGGACATGCGCACTCCCTGAACCCTTCTGTCTTGAGCAATGCGTCTTGCATTTTCCAACGGCGTGTTCATGTTATCTTAAATGTCGTCAGTCCATCGCCTTGTTGGTCTGCCTTTCCTCCTCCCTCCATTATTTGTCTTTCTAAACAGTTGTGTCTCTTTATATGTCCAAACAGGTGTAGTTTTTTCCTAGAAAATATATTTACATACTCAAGATATTAAATAAATTGAATACTGTTAATGAAATTAATATATTGTTTTCAGGAAGAAAAAGAAGGATAAAGAGAAAAAGAAATTTGATGAAATTGCTGCAAGTACAAGTAAAGAAGGCAGAGATGAAATAACATTAACTAGATCCAGCAAAACCAAGGCAGAACTGGCTTTTGAAAGAGCAAAGAAGAAAAAGGTTTGCTATAAAATTTGTAAATGTAATTATATAATATATATATAATGTAATTACAATTTTTTTGTGGTTGGGGGGGGGGTGTTATTTCTTCTGTGATTGTCATTGTCTTGTCAGTACTGTTGTCTGGACATACATTGTCTTCTCCAGGTCAAAGCGACTTTCCAAAGCTTTTGCCTCAGCTCTGTTTCCTCTGACCAGATCTGCGGTGTTGTCTTTGCTTAATGTTTGGCAGCCCTGAAGTATTTTTAAAATTTAGATTCCAGATTCCCATGAACATTCATTTCTGTATGAGTTTCTTAATCTGTAGAGGTGGTCCAGCAGTTTGTAGTAGCTTGTTCTAAGGTGAAACCGTAGTCTGCTGATGTATTCTATCAAGTTTGTCTTTTTACTTCCAATTCGGTTATTTCACTTTGATGCGTAGATGTGGATTATGGTTTTTTATTATGTTCATCTGGGTTCAATTTAAGAGAATTAGCTCTCATTTCCCATGATTCCATATTTGAAGATAACCATTGAAGAATAATAGCTGAGGATTTTTGGACATATCTGAACTCCTGTCAGATTCTCATTTCTAGTACTCTGGATTGATTCCAGTTGAGATGTGCAGTCATTGAATATAGTTGTCATATAATGGGATATTGGTTGATTGTAGGCAATGTCTGTCTGTCACTGTCAGACTTGCACATATTAGCAGACCCGAAATGGGAGCAAAGAATAGTGACCATGTTACTGCCATCTATGTCGCAAGATGTGACCTTTGAGGTTTTGGGGGGATGGAGTCGACTGTACCATCCTATAGAGCAGGTATTCTCAACCCAGTGCTTGCAAGCTCCTTGGTGCTCTTGTAATGACATTTGGTGCTAGCAGTATGCGAGTTTAAAAGTGATCACAGACACTAACGCTAACATTCATGGGTTACATTTGAATTCAAATTTTGTGGTACAAACCAAGATAAATAGTGTTACTGTCCATGATTATGGGGGAGAGGGAGTTGTGCAGTACAGGTTATATGGCAAAGCAAAAAATATACATATGTATTAATTTTCTTTTATTTTTTATTGTGCTCATAGACTCATTACATGTCGGCTTTGCTCACAACCTGAAGTGGTTGAGAACCAGTCATAAATGGTCAAAGTGACCCTGAATCCATGTTGAAGTTGAATGTCATGCCAAAAGGCACAGATACAGCAGCTAGGCTGTAAACTATGACATGATGAATTTTGTTCTCCAGACTACATCCTGCTAATCTGCAGGAGTTTAAGAATGGGCACAGAAGAAATAAATTTATGCACTATAAAGTATTTCTCCTCTCTATAGCTCTGATTGGAGACAATGATTGGCGTGCAATGCTGTGGTTGATGACACAGTATTGAAGAAAGATAGGGCAAATCTAAAAAGGGCTGTCATTGATTTAGAGTCAAGAAGACAATGCTGGATGTGATAAGGTGCACATGCAATTATTGACAGATATCAGGATAACCAAATAAGGGGAGAATGTGAAATGTCACTGTAAAGTTACAAAGATCTCAAAATCAACATCTAACTGGAGCTTTGAGTATGCATACTCTGGGATGGTTGCTAAATGGCCAGTCAATACATGCTTGTGAGATATACATCACTGTAAATCCATATAAGTATGGAAAATCTGTACTAGTTGACACAATTGAAATATAAAAATTCGTTACCGCTGTCTTTGCAACTGTTGACAGTTGGCTAATCCAAAACTTGTTCAATATTACAGAATGCAAACCAAATTATTGAGCGTGCCTCAAAAAGTCACAAAGAAAGAATAATGGTAAGAATATTGTCATGTCTTCTTTGTCGGATGTTATGTTGTTTATCTCATAGTAAAGTAGTATTACTATGTGACATGTCTTATACAGAATGTTTTACTCACTACCAGTTCAACATCTGCTTGTAGAGACTGGCTTTGCCTGGAGTGCAATAATATCAGTTCATAACTAATAACCACTTACACTCTGTATATCTGCCTGTTCTGTGCAGGTTGCCTTGTTTTTTTCTAGTGTCATATTCAAAATGTCTTCGATATCCTCTGTTCATCAATGTCTTGGGCAATCTCTTATTTTCCTTCCTGAAATCTTTCCCTCCATTATTAATCTTTCTAAGACGTGTCTTTTCATGCCTGAAATTTGTTAGCTTACATTTTTTGGGAGGTTTTGTTGGCTGTCTCTCTGTCCATGATATTTTTAGGACCTATAAAATTTCATTTCAAATGCTATTTTTCATTTTATTACGGTTGTTATTGCCCGGATCTCACAACCATATTTTGTCACTGGAAAAATATAACTTAATAGTTTTAAGTTGTTTTTCTGTTTGCCCCCTTGTCGTAGATTTTTCATTTGTGGTGTTTTGCTAAAGCCATTGCTAATCTATTTCTGATCTCTGCTGAACAATCTCCTGTAATGTTAATGGTTGATCCAAAGAATAAGTAGTACAGTTCATAAAACATATTGAATTGATGTTTCAACCAAAAGGTCTTAAGAAAGAAAGAAAGAAATAAAAGACAACAATAATGCAAATGGATTAGACTTTTTGCTGCTGTCTAGGTCCCTATCAAACTGACCAGACATCTATTACATGGTTATTCTCAGTTTGTGGACTATACACCTTTCCCACATCACAGGCAGTCTATGGGTTTGCTTAGAGTGTACCAACATCAGTTTTGAAAACTAGACTGTTACAATATCCTATCTCGAGATGTCATAAGTAGAAAAAAACAACTTAATTTTGGCCTGTGTCCTTTGGATCTGCTCATATCCAACAGTGTACTGCACTACATAGAAGGTTTTCCGTGGCATTTAACCAGACTTATATGTGCACAATATTGGTTATAAACTCACATCTTTGCGCTCTTGTAAAAATCCATAGGTACTTAGTCCCTCTAGCAGATGTCAAATTGTATGCATTCTGATAGTCCCTGTAGCTCAGGGGTAGGCAACTTAGAATTCATGGGCCGGATCTGTCTCACTTGCCCAAATTATGTCCCACCAGCCATCAAATAAAATCAAGACTGATTCTAAACAGATAATTCAAGTGCTTATTTTTAGCCTGGTCAAGAACCACATGACTTTAATAAATTGTATCAATTTGTCTGCACACATATAGGTTTTGTTCTTTAAATAGGTAGGCTACATATGTAAATGTAAGTAGTTTTTAAAACAATTGTAATTAATGTTTAATGATATTAAAATAGTTCTTGAAACTAGCTGACAGCATTCCTTGCTGTTACGGTTGACTTTTTTTTATGAATGGTCATTTCCGTAATTCAGTGCACTTTCTGAACTTAATATTACCTTCATATAAATATAATAGATGATGTATAATTAAGCTTCTAGGTTAGCTTTTTTAGTGTCCAGCCCATAAAAAAAAATTGTATACCATAAAATATTGCCGGCCCCTTGTTGTAGCTCAATTTCTTGGCACAGCGGTTAACAACTTGGCTGCGAAGATACTCTTAAGGAGGGATGAAAAGTTACCACCATTTTTCAGACAAATGTACATGAAAGATTTTTATGTCTCCTCCATATTAAGAAGAAACATTATACTTGTAAATTCATGAATTGAATATACAGTAATAATACACTCAAATTGTTGAATGTGGGAATGCAAATTGGTTAGGAAAAAAAATTAATGAACCCTTATATATACCAAATATACCTGCAATTGCACTGTTGATTTCACCACACAGCCTAGGGGTTAAGCCATTTGTCTTCTGCTCAGGTGTTTGTAGATTTGATTACACATGCATTTTTTTCCATGCATGAGGCTACATAATTACATGCTATGGGTAGTACTTTGACAGATGATGTGCCACCGCATTGAGAGGGGTGGAGTACCTATTGGAAAATCTGAGCACAATAAAGTCAATCCTCTGCATTTTGAGCCAATTTGCTGCGTGAACAAACACAAAATTAAACAACGAAACAGCAAATACAAAATTCCAGATGAAACTTTATTGCATTACAAAAAAAATGGAAATCAAAAGAAATTACATCAAATACAAAACTAATATAACTAAATGTTAAATCGGTGTTGTATGGCTAAGAAACTTGGATGGCTATAAAAGGGGCAATCCCACAGAATATGGATGTATCTGGTCATTGGTGCAAATAAAATAGTGATACAACGCATTTCCATTCTTGGACTGTATCCTGCTGGAAATCTAGTAGGACCATGGTCTCACTACAAGAGAGATCCAGCAGGAGTTTGAGAATGAACGCTGAAGAAGAAAACTTCCATTAATGTTTGCACAGAGTAGAATATTTGAAATGGTATAAGCACACTAATGAGTGCTTAGAAAGAACTAAACAGACGCCAATAGAGAAACAACTTCAGAGATGGATAGATATACATTCCTGTTTTGTGTTCGTTCTCAAACTCCTGCAGTCATTTAACAGGATATAATCTAGAGAATGAAATATGTTGTGTCATGGGTTACAGACTAGCTGCGATATCTGTGACTTTTGACCTGACACATCTGACTTCAGCATGTCTTATCACTTTCACCGTAAACAGGTTGGGACAGCTAAGCCCACCCAAAAATAATCTTTGTTGTTTCTTACAACTTGCATGGAAGGTAAAGAGTGTTGCTATTCTTTGTTTATTTTTTTGGCTCCAGCAACATACAGGAGTGATATACATTAGTACAGCAAAATTAAATCATGGTTAAGATAGACACTGTTTTGGAATATACTAGGAAATAGAAAAAGAAGACTAAAAATACCCAGCAGAACGAATAAGATACAAGTAGAGTTAATGATTGATATAACAAAATGAAAGACATCGCTATGCTATGCAGGTAATTTTAAAAAGTGTAAAAGATAAAGTAACCAGATGTGATATCACATTTATTCCTTGTAAAATTAGCAACAGGGTGATTGAAATATCTTTCCATGTGATTATTTAGCTCAAGTGTGAATGTTGATTAACATATTTCACAATAATACAGGGGGTTTACAGTTAGTTAGTTAGTCGTCGGATCATCATCACTGCAAACTGGACACATCCATAGTTGCTCCGATCTCTCCTAGAGTGTATCCGCCATCACACTTCTGCTGACAGTACCGGTCCTATGCTGGTTGACCATCATTCTTCTGCGCCCTCCAAAATGTTCACCTCTAGCAACACCGCATCTCAATCCCTGATCTTTAATCCTAGCCATTGAAAAGGAATCATCATCCACATTAGTCTCACTCTCGCGTGTTATATCTCTTAAGGAGTTCAAAACGTCAGTGCGATCCATTGCCCTGTGCCAAAATCGCACACGATGCCAGTTGATCCGCTCTTTCATTGCCTCGAACGCCCACATGTCCCGGCACGAAAATAAATGTAACTCGCATTTCTCAAGGCCTCAATCCACTGTTCGCGAACGAGACCCACTTGTACCTTCTTAATCATACTCATAGAGTCACTCAAGATGCAGACCTGCGTTACTTTCTGTGTGCGTAGCCACTCAAATGCCTTGGTCCCACCATAGTCTCCATGGTCATACTACTCGTAGTGACCGCAAAGGCACCACTTTCCTCTTTGATCGTTTTACCTGCGCACTGAGCTGTAAAGGCCCAAGCACTGCGAACATGCCTAATTACAGATCCATCAGTGTATATAATCACATCCCCCTCTTTGGTATTCTCACTGATTAAAGCCTGCACTTCTTTCTCCACAGCTGTGGGACACTATTCCCTGCTAAGTGATATTACTACTCTCAAACTTGTTTGAGGGTTTACAGTTGTGTTTTCATTACTCTTTACCTCAGCTGAACAAGAATATTTATTTACATAGAAGTTTCAAATATTTTTTTTTGAATTTTTTTAATACAGGAATTTAACCAGCAGCTGGATAACTTGACAGAACATTTTGATATTCCAAAAGTCAGCTGGACTAAATAAGGTGGATCATAAATTGATAGTGGTGACCTTATATAAACAGATCATTGTAAATAAATTGTACATAATCTAAACACATGAGTTGTTTTATCTTTATGTGGAAGTGCAAATAGTTTACGGGCATTATATTTGGTCTTAATACAGATCATTTATTTAGGCTTGGAGCCTTTGTTGTGTTGTCATTCATGTTGTTTTCAGGTAATTTTATTTCAGTCTCATTCCCCATATTTAAAAAAAAAATGTGTTTCTCTAGGACAATACTTGTGTATATGTATGTAATTATTTCCTTAGATTTCCCTGCTGGATAATGTCTGCCTTCTAATGTTTTTCTAATCGTGCCATTATTTTATTGTTTGTCCGTTTTCTTAAAAAAGACATTAAAGTTGAAACATACTTATATACTGTTATTTGAATGTTTATTTTATGGGCTGGTACTCATGGTGTGGTCTTAACATGAGATAGACTTTATTTCTTTCCCGATATCTCCATTGTTCTCTTCTGGTGACATTTATGGCTTTCCTCAAACATCTAATTTTACATACTGTGATCTTTTTCGCTAGTGTCTTCGTCAAGGGTCATGTTTGACATTGGTAACACAGAGATGGTATAAAATTCCTGTTTATCAATTGTCGTTTCGTAGCCATGCAGATTGAATAGTTTGTATAGCAGCCTGATAAAGGATAGATACTTTAAAAAACATGTTTTTAAATTAATATTTTTCTGTATTTGTTGTTTCTTTATTATTGTATGTTCGACCAGACAAAAATCTTAGATTGAAACTTCAACCCTTTTTGTCCCTGTTCATTTTATTATAACGCCCGTGTGTTGCCGGGGCCCGAAAGGGGAGCAAAGAATAGCAACAATGTTTACCTTCCACGCATGTCGTAAAGTGCGACTAAGGAGGTTATGGGATGGAGTTGTCTGCCCCATCCCATATAGGGTCAGTGACCCAAAGCCATGCTGACGTCGGATGTGTCAGGCAGAAAGGCGCAGATATCACAGCAATACTGTAAACCATGACCCAGCGCATTACGTTCTCTGGACTATATCCTGATAATCTGCAGGAGTTTGAGAACGAACACAGAAGAAGAATTTTATTATAATTGTTTTATCATATTTTTATTAGCGGTGTAGGTGTTTGTCACACTTGTACACTGTATTTACTTATTACTATAATTACTTTCACACAGAATCAGTTTATTTACACATTTTGATCAAATATATCAATGGGAAACAATGGATTGTATCATGGAGAGAGGGTATTGAGCATCTCTTGTAGCTGGTGTTCAGTGAAGAGACTGCATGCAAGTGTTCGGCACAATGTATCTGTGAATAGAAACAACAAGTACTTGGACTTGTTTTTCTACATTCGTTCTCAAACTCCTGCAGATTAGCAGGATGTAGTCTGGAATGTGTTGTGCCATGGTTTACAGCTTTGCTGTGATATCTGCACCTTTCGGAATGGCTTCTGGGTCACTTTTAACCCTAAATGGGATGGGACAGCCAGCTCCATCTCACAACCTGCTTAGTTGCTTTTTACATGCGTGGAAGGTAAACAGTGATGCTATTCATTGCTCCCTTTTCAGGCCCGACTGGGACTGAACAAAAATACAATTATATGGTCAAGTTCCATTATAACAAGTATAAATAACCCAACTGTAAGAGGATATCCAACAAGAGATATATATATATATATATGGGATGTTGGAGGTCTGTTGCAGCCAGCCTAAAAGAGGAGATGTCACCTTTTCTATGTAAAAGAGTTCCTGGAATTGCTTGTTTACAGCCATTAGCTCTGTGATGTGGGAAATTCCATAATTAGTTCTTGCTTGTATACTCTTTCTTCTGCGATCATTCTCAAACTCTTGCAGATTAGTAGGATTTAGTCTGGAGAATGGAATTCATTGTGTCATGGTTTACAGGAGGAAACAGGGCTCAGTAAACAGTTGTCACACACACAATCCACGACAGGTGACAGAGACTGCCTAGCAGTAGTGAGACATATAATCAGATAGCAAACAGTTCAGTGGTGGTCAAGTGTAGGTAATCAAGCCCAGTAACGCAATCTATTCATATGACACACAACAGAAAACAGTCGAAGTCATCGCAGCACCATCCTTTGTTCGCATGAGTAATCAGATTATCATGATTTCCCTCACAAACCAAGGAACACTGAATGAATTGAGATCATTTTACATACACAAGTTCACTCTAATGATATTACAGCATCAAAACTTGGAAAAACAAAATGTGATCTATGCAAATTTACTTGTAGCCACATTATTATCCAGTATGTACTTTATCCAGGATGTCTGTTACAGAGTATTCATCTCAAACCAGTGGCTGGTTCAGCTGCAATGAATCATAACAGAATATGTACGGTATCTTCTAATTATTTTTTGTCAGTCAGGTAGCTAGTGTGTTGCTAAGGACCTGGAAAGGGTGCAAAGAATAGCAACACTAGGACTTGCTATGCATGTCATCAGAGGCTACTAAGGAGTTTTGAGGGTGGAGTTGGTTATCCTATAAAGCAGACTTTCTCAATCTGGTGCTCGTTAGAACCTCGTTCTCATAAGGATACATCTTAGCGCCTTATTCTCATAAGGATGAGTGTGTAGCGCCTTGTTCTCATAAGGATACGTGTTAGCATCATGTGAGTTAAACTCCTGCAATATAGTCAAAATGACCCAGAAGCCTCTATCTCACTGTCAGTGGTACATTGTCACCATCCTAAAAACAATAGTGTCATTCTCACTTCCATCCATTGCACATGTCTGATTTTTATTAAAGCGACCTCTTCCCCCACACTTTATCCAGTCATTCCAAGAGTACTAATTTCATTGGAAATTATTAGACATCTTAGGCTGAATCTTGTATTTTTTTTAATGAGGTGGGGGAGTGCTAACGTGCAATCTCCCATGTAACCTAAAACAGCAGGGAAACATGTCTTCTCATGACCAGTATCTTTACACAAAAACCACCGTCACACTTTTTGTTCCGCTGTGCGATTTACAGGAAAGTGTATAATTAAGGTAAAAATTGTTGTGATCAATTCATTGACTAGTTTTTACCCAATGTCTATCATGCAGACAACCTTTGCTGTTGAGAGGACACTAAATAAATGAGTGATCCGAT
This sequence comes from Meghimatium bilineatum, assembly GCA_034231615.1. Taxonomy (NCBI): domain Eukaryota; kingdom Metazoa; phylum Mollusca; class Gastropoda; order Stylommatophora; family Philomycidae; genus Meghimatium; species Meghimatium bilineatum. The sequence continues at coordinate 27,427,467 of CM067315.1, forward strand.
ATCTCGGAACACTCTGGTACCTAGTGATTACAGATTCGCACTGTATTATTGTTTTGGTGGTGCACTATGCCAGAATGAAACCTGTCCATCTCGTGATGTTACTCTTTCACTTGTATCTCTGCCTACCTCTTGCTCGCCTCCCCTGACTTTACTCTCAAGTAAGGTCTTCAACAAGCTGCAATGTCTTTTAATACATCCAAAATATTTCATTTGCTTGATCTTTTAATAATTTTTTCATCATATTAAGTGTTGTTAGAACCTCTTTGTTTTCTTCTCTTTCCATGATGTTCTCCCTATTCTTCTATATATCCAGATCTCAAAGGCATCAATTCTGTCTTCTAATTTGTTTATTGCCAATGTTTCTGGGCCATACATTAATATAGAATAGATATAGCATTTTATAATTCTCATTTTTAGCTTGTTTTTAATTTGTTTAGATGTTGATATTTTCCTTGTGTCATTGAAAGCCCCTTTTGGCCATACCTATTCTCTTTTTAACTTCTGTTTCACATTTTATATCTTCAATAATGCGGACAAGTGAGGAAAAGTCTTGTCCAGTCCTTGACATTGTCTGTCCATGCTTATATTTGTCCTCTGATTCTTCCACCTTCGACAGTTTCCTGCAGTATTGTTTTTGACAAGGAATCATGTCGGCATACATGCTCAAACCTTGCAAGCTTTCGTTGTTGCACTATTGATAGCAATGGTTAAAACCATAAATCATATCAAATAAGATAATTATAATAAATAGGAATGATGTCTTCTATGTTCATTCACAAACTCTTGCAGATTAGAAAGATGTAGTCTGCAGAACAGAATATGTTGTGCCATGGTTTACAGTTCTGCACTTCCCTGTTTATCGCTCTCGCCTCCACCGCCTTTAACAAACTCTCAAACATCTGGAGATCGAAGATCACAAGTAAACACATCAAACTGCGACTATTCAATGCAAGTGTGATTCCATCATTGACATATGGACGTGAAAGTTAGAAATCTACCGCAATAATGGATAAGAAGTTAGTTGCATTTGAGAATAGATGCCTCAGAAAAATCATAAATACTAATTGGAAAGACTTTAAATCAAACGGCATACTAAGAGAGGAGACAAAACAAGAATATGTGACGAACATCATCCGAAAATGTCGCTGGACATACATCGGCCAAGTACTTAGAATGAAGGAAGATCAAATTCCACAGCAAGCTTTCATGTGGGCACCAGATGGCAAAAGAAAACAATGAAGCCAAAAACAACACAACACTCAGAAGAACTTTTATGAATGAACTAAAATCAACAGGCATAAATGCACAAGACCTGCAATCCTAGGCAACTGACCAACAGGCATGGAGAACTATGACATCTGCCCTATGTGCCAAACTTGGCAAAAGAGGAACTGACTGACTGACTGCCCTGTTTACATACCATAGTTTACATTCCTGCACCTTTCAGTCTGACACATCCGACTTCGGCATAAGTCACTTGACCCTAAATGGGATGAGGACAGCCAACTTCACCATCATAACCTCCCTAGTTTCCTCTTATGATGCTCGTGGCAGGTAACTGTATTACTTTTCTTTGCTTCCCTTTCAGTACACAGCAACAAACAGGCAAGAGGACTGGATTCTAAATACAGGATATGGTCAGCATGGAGCAGTAGAAATAAATTTTATAAAAATTATTGGTAGCGTATCCTGTTTAGGATGTGGCCATCAACCCAGCATTTTTTTGGCTTTAGTGATTGCCTAGACAATGTAAATATGTTCAGTAGTTTTCCATTGCTTTCTGAAGTTCGGATGCACACTTGTCTGTGGCTGGATTCGAACCTGGTACCTTGGTCAACACAGATGGGCTCTGTACCACGCACAGTGACTGAAATAAATTGCTTCAGAAAGCACTCCTGCGAGATCACATAAATCCCTTGACAAGAATCTTCGTGGAAGAGATTAACCACAGCTGTTTGTTTTGATCCCCATAAGTTACAACAGAAGAAGCTCCTGTTTCCAATATGCAATGTGGGGGTTTCTCCATGACTTTCTTTCATACCCAGAAGACTTCAACTCTCAGTGTTAAAACTGTATGTTTATTGACCTACAGCATTCCTAGGGATGATGTGGTCAACACCATGCCATCGCCTTTAATTTCTCAGAAAATCATCAGGTACCCGTTTCCTTAGTCGAACTAGGAGCAGTTGGTGATTAAAAAATATTTCCAGCTAAACTGGGAATTCTTCTGCGTTCGCTCTCATATAACCACAACAAACATTTCGTGTGATTTCCGCCGGGGAGCGTGAAGTACGTTGTACTGCAAGTTCCACAGTAGACTGTGATTATTTGCACCCCGGTTGGCCACTTGTGGTCAGGACGTCCGAGGTCCAGCACATCCGTTTTCGTCATTCCTTTATTTCGGGTTTGGTCCCTAGTCCGTGACAGCCTTCTGTTGCCGGGCACGCTGGTGTGTAGTGCCTCTTCGCCAAGACGCTTGTCGAGCGCGTCTATCTGGCATGAGGTGCTCAACCGTCCATGAATCTATCTCGTGCAATTGGACAAACTCTGCCTGTGTCCATCAGGTACTGAACCGTTTCTCATCCGCGAGCCTGGTTCCGTATGAGGAAGAACTCGCCAGAAGAGTTGGACCCTGGCTTGTTCGCCCTCCTACCCGAGGTGTCATTCATAGACATCGTGAACCCTCGCACAAGTTTGAGTCTCACACCACGTGTTTGAGAGCAAGGCGTTCTCGAGTTGAGCGACCTTGTCCCAATAGCGCCTGAGCCCATCAGGTACTTAATCCTTTCTCTCTGCAAGTGTATTTACGGTATAGGAAAGCTTGACAGTAGAGTTAAGCCAGGGCTAAAATCGTTGTCCCTTTTCTGCCTGAGCCCATCAGGTACTAAACCCTTTCTCTCTGCAAGTGTATTTCCGGTATAGGAAACTTTGACAGTAGAGTTGGGCCAGGACTGCCATCTTTGTCCCTTTCTTGCCTAAGCCCATCCGGAACCCTTTCTCTTCGCGAGCATATTTCCGGTATAGGAAAGCTCGACATTAGAGTTGGTTTGGGTCTTCTTGCTTTTCCGAAAGCCCATGATTGGGTCTGGATCTCTGCCTATAAGGATCACAGGTAACTAGAAGCTCGACTCGAGCTAACAGATCTTATAGTTACCGTTTCCTAGGAACTTTTCATTTGCAGTTCGCGCTGCCCTCTGGCGCTGTTCTGCCCTTTCATTATGTCATTGTACTCATTATGACATATATTTGTTTCTTTCCATGCATCCACCTTTACGTGCCTTTTACATTGGCCGCCCCTCCAATGTTCTGACTGGACTAACAGGCGTCACTGTATGTCGACAGTGTCGCTGTATGTGGTGATACAAATGGTGTCTGAGATATTGTCTGTCTCTTTTGCAGTCAAATCTCTTTCCGTCTGCTTCCTCCACATTCTCGGACACGATCCCCAAATGATTTAGCCAGAATCAGCTCGAGCTGCTGTTTTCTGTTACCAGGGTGCACTGCGAGGAGGTACATTTGGGATCTTGGTTATCTGCTAACCCTGGGTCAGCCTAGAGCAATGCGTTCCCTTTGCACCCCAAACTGGGAATTGAACCTTGGATCACCCGATTAGAAAGCCAGTTCACTAACAACTATACTACTGCTCAGGGGGAGTCTTTGTGTGTGTAGATGGCATGCTTCGCTATATTGTATACAGGTATAAACTCATATGAAATCCTGTAACCATTTGGTGGTGTTGTTCAAATTTCACCACATAAATGAAGTTTTTAAGTCAATACATTCTATAAGTCTGCATGTCTTGGTCCAAGTAAAGGTTGCCATATTGAAGATATATTGTTTATCAATATTATAATAATTTTATGCAGTAAGATACTATACAAGAATCAGTGGACAGTTTTCTATGGAACAAAAAGCGGACATGATTAAACGGAACGAAATTCTGATAAAGACATATTACAACACAGCCAACGTTCTACACGTTTAGTAATGAGAGCCCCCTATTATTCGATATGCGTGCTACACATTGAGTGGGGGGGGGGGGGGGGGGGGGAGGTTGTCCAGTCTGTTGCACACAAATCACTAGATAAGGATCTTTAGTCACATTTTAAAAAAATCTTTGAGAAAGGAAGCTCAGTGCAATAACATATGAAATTAAAATGTTGGACTGTTGTCACGTGATTTGTCCACTGTTTCTTGTATTGTACCTGCAGGAATTCACAAATAGTAGGAAAATTGTGATCACAAGTTTTAACGGAATGTAAACAGAATCTTACAAGAGTCACATGTAGATGCCACGCTGTTGGAGCCTTGAGTTCTCTTTTCTTTCTTCTTCCGCTTTTTCTTCAGCTTCCGCTTCTGATTGGTGGTTAGGTTTGCATAGGTCAAAGGTAAGATATCATTTAAGTGACAAGAACTTCTTCCTGTCTGTGTATTGCAAATAGAAGGTATGATTGAATTCTGTTCTGTTTTTACTGATTTAGAATGTCCACGTCTTCCTCTTCTTCTACGCTTTCTTGTACTGATATCCCTCTCTGAAAAATAATTAATTTTGAAATATATTGAGTTTGGAACACACTAAAAATGTGAATAATGTCATTCTACTGTAATATATGGCTAAGAAAATGGATAATGAACAAATAACTAGATGACAGAATTGATGCCTTTGAGATGTTCATATATAGAAGAATAGGGAGAATTTCATGAAAAGAGAAGACAAGAGGTTCTGACAACACTGCATATGGGGGGAAAAAACCATTAAAAGAAAATACATGTCAAATAAAGTATTTTGGACATATTAAAAGGATAAATACCTTACTTGGGGGCAGAGACGATCAAGAGGGAGACATAGATACATGGGAGGGAAACATTATGAGATGGACAGGCTAGTCTAGCAGGGTGCACCACAAAAGCAAGAGGATTTTGGAGATACATTGCAGCCAACCTTAACTACAGAGATGGCACTTGATGATGATAATTAGAGATAATTGGAAATCACACTAAGAAATTATGGTACCGGTATATTAAATAAGCTCCACTATAAAAGTTATATTGAGTATTTTAATTCTTCTTCTGCGTTTGTTCTCATACTCCTGCAGATCAACAGGATGTAGTCCGGAGAACGGAATGCGTTGTATCATGGTTTACAGCATGGCTGCGATATCTGCGCCTTTTGGCCTAACACATCCGACTTCAGCATGGCTTTGGGTCACTGACCCTATATGGGATGGGACAGCCAACTCCATCCCATAACCTCCTTAGTCGCCTCGTACGACATGCATGGAAGGTAAACAGTGTTGCTATTCTTTGCTCCCCTTTCGGGCCCCGACAACACACGGGCGGTATTTTAATTCTAAAACTAACAGTTCTTAGAATGAACTGCTAGTACTATGATCACAATCCAACTCCTGCGGTGCCAATTAGTGCCTGTAATTATTTCCCTTACCTGTGTTTATCATTTATTAATTTAAGTATAATTATATTTAGGGTTAGGATTAGTTATGTAAAACATAACTACCCCTAACCCTAAAAAAAAATGTATATTTCAATTAATTATTGATTATTTATTGATATAATATTTAGATCAATTAACCACAAACTACGTAGGTAGACACTAATGGGAAACAATAACTCATAGTTGGACTGCGATCATAGTACCGAACTGGTTATTTCACAACAGAAGAATATAATCCAAATCTTTTAAACATGTCAGTAAAAGAAGGAAAGTGTATCATAGCAACAACAGGAAAGTTGAAGAGTAAAAGAGACAAGTAAAGACAGAGAGAGAAGCTGGACAGCTTTGGTATCATGGCATGGAGGAAAATCTATTAGAAATATTGAAAATATAAATTCACTGCGCAAAACTGAAGTCCAATAGGTAAAGCTTGAAACAAGGTAATAAAGTTTTGCTAATTGTACGAAACACACATCAACGTTTCGACTGAAAGGCCTTTATCAAGAATCATAAACACATATAAATCAAAAACAACAAGTAGTGAGGACACAACTTGCGTTCACATGTAGTAAGTTGGTCGAAGTGATAGAAATGAGGTCAAAAGTGACACAAAACAGGAAATGAACAGAAATAGGAAGTATACAAAAACAAAGCTGAATACATGTTAAAACATATTTGTTTCGTACAATTAGCAAAACTTTATTACCTTAGAAATAATGACAGTACATCACAACAGAATGCTGTTACAAATGTGATGACTAATATAACATGTAATGAACTATACAGTTTATCTATTATCATTTCTTTGATTGTGCTGTTAGGAGTCACAAGATTAAATGACAATCGGTTTACGGCTATAGCGGGCTTGGTCGCTTGATGTGTAGTAATATTGTGACTTCGCTAACTCCATTGATCCACCTTCTTCTTGATCTTCCTCTGCCTCTTGGTGTTTCCTTTCTCATGTTGCATGCTTTTGCTGATTGCCAATACGGGTTCATTTTGATTAAGTACCGCAGCTGAACCATTTCAGTGTCTTTTTCAATTTATTTGACCACAAGACATTGTTCCAATAGTTCTTATAATCTCTTCATTCTTCAAATAGTGTTTTGTTGTTCTGTTTGTTGCTTTCTTAGACATCTTATTCTGCATGTAGTAGCTTTCTCTCTTGTTTTTTTTTTTTTACTGTCCACGTCTGACATTGAAAACGCAATATGGATATGAAGTTACTGTTCACGTCTGACATTGATAACGCAATGTGGGTATGAAAATTTAATTTATGCTTTGTCTTTTTGTTTGGTTCATTCTCAAACTCCCATTGGTACTCTCTTATAGCAGGACAATGGTCCTACAAGATTTCCAGCAGGATGTAGCCCAGAGAATGGAAATGCACTGTGTTGCTGTTTTAATTTGTGGCAATGGTCTAACACATCTAACTTCAGTATTGGTAACTAATACATACAGTGTTTTTATCACTTTCACTGAACGATGGAAATCTGTAACCACATTGATCGATATTATAGTTAGGCAACCGTACCAGAGAACTGGTTCCTGTACCTACTTGCTGGTCACCGCGCTCAGAACTAACCACTGTCATGGATGCTTCACCTTTTTCCGCTGTCTTGTGCCTCTGTCATCACAGGAACAGATGCCCACTGATTTGCCTTTTGATTTCCATTGCGATAGGTGTGTGCTTCAAGATTGGTGTACGTTCACAATTTACTTAGTTTGCTTTTGAATTCTTATCTATCTCCTAGGAGATTGGGAAACAAACTGAAGGGAAGCAGCAACAAAAATCTTGAGAAACAATATCTTAGACCCCAAAAACGCCCATGTGTTGCCTGGGGCCCGAAAGGGGAACAAATAATAGCAACACTGTTTACCTTTGACGCATGTTGTAAAAGGCGACTAAGGAGGTTATGGGATGGAGTTGGCTGTCCCATCCCATATAGGGTCAGTGACCCAAAGCCATGCTGAAGCCAGATGTGTCAGGCCAAAAGGTGCAGATATCGCAGCAGTGCTGTAAACCATGACACAACGCATTCCGTTCTCCGGAATACATCCTGCTAATCTGCAGGAGTTTGAAAACACACGTAGAAGACCCCAAAATTGGAATTAGCATTAACAACTATCATTATCGTTGTGTGGATGTTGTAATTGATAATCGACATTATAAAAGCAGTTTATATCAGTGTCACTGATGACTCTTTACTATGCCATGATCACAAGTAATCCAGCATCATTTCTAAGTGACATCCTCTATATCTTTCAATTGTATCCATGTTACACTACTTTAAAAGTCCATCTTTCATGATTAAAATTGGTAGCATACCCTATTAGCTATCAACCCAGCATTTTTTTGGTTGTGGTGATTTTCTAGGCGATATAAATTTTTTCAGTAGTTTGCCATTGATTTCTGAATGGTCCGGATGCACAATTGCCTGTGGCGGGGATCAAACTCTGAACATTGGCCATCACAGACGCACTCTGTAGAACTTTGCCACAGAGTCGGTAATAGCAGAAACTTTCATGATATCACCAATAAATGTGCACTTTTTTCAGATGTTGATTCATTTGTGTGTGTCTATCTCAAAATCTCCTCATTAGTTTTCTATCCGTCAATATGATTATCAGAACTCTTCTGTAGAACCACATCTCTGTAGCCTCTAGTTTAGTTTCCTATTAGTTTATTATACATGAGTAACTTTATATGTCACTTGTTTGAATCCCAAGGAATTATGAGAGATTGGCTCTTACTGCCTGTGTGCAACAGGGTGGTTTCTCCAGAGCTTTCCCACACCTTGAAGACCAACTCTCAGTTGTGAAATCCATCCAACAGGTGAAAATTGGAACAGGTAATGAAGTTTTGCTTCTCAATGGAAATGCACATAATAATAATAACGTGTTATTCCCAGTGATAAGCAAAACTTCATTACCCTGAGTTTCCAGGTATTTAAACCTTACCTGCCTGTATCCGCTTGCTATATTTATATATACGATCCCTACCCGCTCATATCCGCCCGACGTGCACATGGTGATATAGATTGATGGTCCATACTTTATCCATGCTAAAATTAGTGCTGCCGTGATTACTGGTAATGGCGGCTTCCAATGTAACTTTCCAAACATTGAAAACAGCTGTCGTACAGAGGCTGTGACTTTGTGAATATGACTTTTATATGGAATTATAGAGAATGTGAATGAATCAGATGTTGAAGGGGAAATTAGTGTAGTATCTAGGAGTTGATAATAGCAATGATCCTCGATCTGTAGTAGTGTAGGCCTAATGGATGATGTGTGCCTCCCCCCACATCATAGACGTAGTAATGATTGCAAATTGTCACTACAGCTGATCTATGTATTGCACGAGAAATCTGGTCCTGCAAACGACATTCATCTAGATTACTATGCTTTGATTATGACTAGGCCTATCTTTCACTATTTCTATGTGAGTCATTCATTCAGAACTAACCAATGTTGTGTATGTCTGTATCAAACTTTTCATAAAAACAAGATTTTTTGGGGGGGAAATATATTTCACTAGATATCTAGGGCTTTCTTTATATGAACTAGGCCTATATGTTTAGAGTAGTTAACAGTTACAGAATGATGTTGTCATGCTGTGTAAGGGAGACCGCTTTGTTACAGAATGATGTTGTCATGCTGTGTAAGGGAGACCGCTTTGTTACAGAATGATGTTGTCATGTTGTGTAAGGGAGACCGCTTTGTTACAGAATGATGTTGTCATGTTGTGTAAGGGAGACCGCTTTGTTACAGAATGATGTTGTCATGCTGTGTAAGGGAGACTGCTTTGTTACAGAATGATGTTGTCATGCTGTGTAAGGGAGACTGCTTTGCAACTTTCATTTGAACATTTATCAGCAAACAATTTCAATTTGACAGAACTAAATGAAGCCGACATGAAACTGGTGCTGTTTTTCTCTTGCATGTTACATGACAAGTAAACTTGTCTTACATGACATTCATGAAGATATATCTCCAACGAGACCAGCACCGTGCAGAGGTGATGGGGCTTAGTTCAGCCATCAGGGGCTGGAAACTAAGACTGGTCGGGCAGTCCCACTCGAGCAGGACCATAGTCCTGCCCTAGTAAGCAGAGTGCTGAAGACGGAGGCATCCAGCCAAAAGGCGCACAGATAATCAGGATGCCACGCACAAAACACAATGGAAACATGTCTACATCAATAAATAGTTATGGTGCCTGCCCTGTGGCGGACGTTCAGGCAGGGACGGTGCCGGGCCCTATACCTCGAAAGGGCCCAACCTCAGTTACTGGAAGTCCTTCTCAATTGCCCCGAGGAGCCAGGAGGCAAGGGAATAGAGCTACTGGCCAAACAAACAAACGACCAATAAAAATAATGCACTGGAATGCTGAGGGTGTCAACAGTAAAAGAGATGGATACAGCAAAAAATTGGAACTTGAAAATGTCCTCAGTGAAGAACAAGTTAACATATGCTGTATCCAAGAAACACACCTCAGTAGCGACATAGCCTTCAAAATCAGAGGCTACCAGTGCTACCGATCTGACCGAAAGGACAGGCGAAAGGGTGGAATTCTGACACTTGTTAAAAACAATATCAGCGCATGTCAGCTTGAAGTATATATGGAAGGGGCAGAATACCAGATGCTCCACCTAAAAACAGACAGTGCAGAATTCCATCTCCTGAACTACTACTGCCCAAATGATAAACCATTGGCACTAGACACAATTCCAGACAAAGAGAGACTTATGGTGTGTGGTGACTTCAACAGCCACTCTCAGAGCTGGGGCTACGATCATATCGACAAGAGAGGTGAGGAACTTGAGAGCTGGCAGGATGAAAATAATCTCATCCTTATTAACCAGCCAGCAGACTCGCCAACCTTCTACTCGAGAGCATGGCACACCACCTCTACACCAGACCTAGCATTCCACTCACCAGGCTTGGAATGGAACATCACACGTGTTGTTGGAAAGCAGCTTGGAGGTAGTGACCACAGACCAGTATTTCTGGAAATCCACAATGAATTTACCACGGACAGCAGCACGCTCACTAGGTGGAACTATAAAAGGGCAGACTGGAAAATGTACCAGCATTTAACCAGTGTTCTAGCTAAGGACATGAACTTGGACAAAGACATCAATAGAGCAGTGAGTGAATTTAATAGATGTATACTACATGCTGCTAGTAAAACCATACCCAGGGGGGCACGCAAAAACTACAAACCCTACTGGAATGATGAACTGGAAAAGCTGCAAAATGAGATGGAAACATCTAGACAGCAGGCTGAGAACAGACCTAGCCAAGAACATCACAACAAATATCAGCAAACAAAGGCTAAATTTCAAAGAGCCAAGTTACAAGCCAGACGGAGCAGCTGGAAAGAAAAAACAGAGTCGCTGAACTTAGAAAGAGATACTAGGAAATTATGGAAACTTGTAAAACAACTAAATGATGAAGGTACGGGGAGAAATACCAGGATCACACTTTATAAAGATAGAAACATTTTAACAGGTAAACATGCAGCTGATTACTTTGCAGATTCCTTTGCAGAAGACAATAACGTCAAAGTCAGCCCAGACAAACAACAGGAGGTTCGAGAGAACCAGCAAAACATTGGACAAGGTGAACCTATACCTGAAGTCATGGAGGCACCAATCACAATGAGAGAACTGGAGCATGCAATATCCAAATTGAAAATGAAAAAGTCCCCTGGAGCTGATGGAGTGTCCAATGAAATGATTAGAAACCTGGGAAGTGCAGCAAGAGCAAAGCTACTGCAGATCTTTAACACAAGCTGGTCCACAGGTAATGTACCACAGGCGTGGAGAGAAGCAATAATGATACCACTCCTCAAATCAGGAAAAGATGGCAACACAGTCTCCAACTACAGGCCCATCAGCCTCACAAGCTGTCTATGTAAAACAATGGAACGCATTATCAATCTTAGGATGCAGTGGTACCTTGAAAGTGAAAACCTTCTGGTATCACAGCAAGCAGGTTTCAGACAGTGCTACTCTACTGAAGATCAGGCAACCTACCTCTCCCAAGAGATTGAGGATGCCTTCCAAGAAAAGAAACTGGTACTAGCAGCATGGATAGACCTCAGGAAAACATTTGATAAGGTCTGGAAAGAAGGGCTCCTAAAGAAATTGCGAAATTGCAGGGTTAGCTCAAGAATGTACAAATGGGTAAAAGCATACCTGCATAATAGAAGAGCCAGGGTACAATTAGATGGTCGCAAGAGCAAGAAAGTTCTACTGCGTCATGGAGTCCCCCAGGGAGGAGTCCTGTCACCCACACTTTTCTTGGTTTACATCAATGACCTAGTTGCTGAACTACCACATGGGATCAAAGTGGCAATGTATGCTGACGACCTGGTGATCTGGTGCACGGAAGAACATGCAACAGTGGCCACTAAACAAATACAAAGAGCTATCGATGCCCTAACCTTATGGGCTAATAGATGGTGCGTCAGCATTAACACAGATAAGTGCAGCACTACACTCTTTACCCTCTCACCAAAACAAAAAGCTGGTCATATCAAGATAGATGGAGAGCTCTTGAAAGAAGACAAACAACCCACATACCTCGGAGTTACTTTTGATGATAAGCTGACATGGAAGCAGCACATAAACAAAGCAACAACAAAAGCCAGGAGGAAGCTAGCTATCCTGAGAAAACTAAGTGGAACCACATGGGGAGCCAGTGGAAATATACTCAGTAAAGTTTACCAGCAAGGCATAAGACCACACCTGGAATACGGTTCAGCTGCGTGGTGTCCTGCATCAAACACCACATTACAAGATCTAGATAAAGTGCAAAACCAGGCACTTAGAATAATGTTGGGAGCAATGAAATCAACACCCATAGCAGAGATGCAGAAAATGGGAAGAACGCAGAGACACAAAAGTACTAATTCTAGCAGAAAAGTTTCAGTGTATGCCAAGTCATCCAATGAAGGAAAGATTCCAAAATCTAGCAATGGGACGACTGAAAAGGAGCAGCTTTATCCATCAAGCTAAACGACTCCGTAGACAACTTACAGACCTACCTGAAGTTGACAGCCCCTTAAGGTCTGTACCAGAGCAAACCCCGTGGAGTGAAAGCCATGGAATGCCAATATACATTCAGACCCATGTGAAAGGAATACTAAGCGAGGACGAACAGAACAGTGTGCAGCGAATGACAGTCACCCTCAGTTTCCTGGATGAGGAATATCCACAAGATATATGGGTCAGAGTGTACACAGATGGGTCAGCACAGAATTCTGTGAGGAATGGAGGTGCAGGTGTATATATAGAATATCCACACAAGCCTAGAGATACAATCAGAACACCGACAGGAAAATTCTGCAATAATTATGATGCAGAAATCCAGGCAATTAGTGTGGCAGCTAAAAAAACTGCTGAACTCCAACTCTGACCTACAGCCTGTGGTATTCCTGACAGATGCAAGGTCAGTGCTTCAAGCTCTACAGTCTGGAAAACTAACAGACTTAAAAAAACTACTTAGCGAATTGTCTTACCAGTATAGGGTAACCATGCAGTGGATACCCTCTCACTGTGGAATACCAGGAAATGAAAAAGCAGACCAACTGGCTAAGGAAGGTGCTGCCGAAGACCAACCAGATATACCAATCACCTACCATCAGAAAAAACAGATGATAAAGTCAATAAGAAAGCCACAAACACCAACACAAGATGACTATCACAATATGAACAGATCAGAACAAGTTATAATTCTACGTCTCAGAACAGGACACAACCGACTCCGCAGTCACATGTATACAAAGTTCAAGATTGGCAACACAGCCATGTGTACATGTGGACAGGCAGCACAGAGTGCCAAACATATACTTCAAGAGTGTTCTGAGCATGAAACGCTGAGGCAGACATATTGGCCAGAGGAAACAACACTGGAATCAAAGCTCTATGGGACACTGTATGAACTACAAAAGACAGTGAGTTTTATTAAGGAGACAGAATTACAGATATAGACATGTTTCAAGCGAACGAAAGAAGAAGAAGAAGAAATGAAGATATATTCACAGATCAGTACCTCTTCCACTACATCTGGCTTCGCATATGAGTGGTCCTGGGTTCATTCAGGTTCACCGGATTAATCAGGGAAGTAAAGACTGCGAGGGAGAGGAGATGGCTACGGTCCTCATTTGCAGAGCCTTTGAAATGTGAGATCGCTAACATCTCACACCCCTACGGCATAAATAAATGCTATGGGTTACTTTACTTTTTGTTTAACCTCTTCCATTTATCCATTAGGTGGACTTCGAATCATAAAAATTTATTGCAAATTATATTTTTTATTAATTTTCTTGCACAATCACCTCTTATTTTTATGGAGTTATTACCCTTGCTCTGGGCATAAAGCCCAGAGTTTTTCCTGATTGACCAGGATTGAAAGGGTTAAATGGGTAGAAATTTTTTTTGACTGGGCCATTCAATTTGATACTGCTTGTTGGAGGATGCTCTTTCTTAAAAGATAAACAAATAAGAACTTACCAGATTCTTCGCTATCAGTAATCTGTGCTGATGAACCAACATCACAGATATTTGTACTAGTAAGGCATTTCTCTTGCACTGGACAACGATGAACTCCACAAGCTGCAATGTCATGCATGTGTTTCTCTTGACCATGGTCAGAGGAATATGGTAAACTGCTAGGAGCTATGATATCTTCTTCAGAGGAATCACTACCTTGATGATCCTTGAATTCCTCTTCTTCAGCTTGACCAAATAACTTAGTTATCACTTTCGTCTTGAATGCCTTTAAAGAATCTATAATGAAATATTGGAAAATTATTTTTCAATTTCCATAAATAATACCTTGCATATGATTAAAATATTTATAACTTCGGTCCTGTGTGGCAAAAATTACTGAAAAATGTGTAAGCACATTGGAGATAATTATTGCAAATGCACTAGAATTGCATTCATGTTTTGCATTAGTTCTGTTAGTACTTGTCCATCAAACAAGTGAAGCTCAGAACGGATAATGAAGTTTTACTTATCAATGGAAATGGTTGCGGATTAATGCTTCTTTTTTGGTGAGGCACATCCTCTCAAAGAGGAAGACCAAGACAGACTCTTCGCAGAACAACTATCAAAGAGGCATGACTATGGGTCTCAACAAAATGCAATAATTATACACATTTGCATCACGCTGCTTGAACTGGAGAGTTCTGGTTTCTGCCGTATGCACTGTATTCGGCGATGAATGAACATAGATTAGATTAGACATCCTATCAGCTACGTAAGAGAAGTGTGGTCCACACTGGAGAGAGTATGCGACCATTATTAATAAGACAAACTCTCAGGTTGACAATTCTTGATTAGGAACAAGAGTCACAGCACTGTGGACATATGCTCTGTTTGCCATTCTGTCAGACATTTAAAAGTGTATACGCTCGATGTTCCAGTCAGTTGCTGATTGCGCGTTTTTCTGATCTTTCCGGAGAGTGTGCACTTTCTCCTCTAGTCCGTCCCATTTCTACAATTCTGTGAATATGTAAATTGTCTTGTTCGACCTCATCTTTCCGTAGGGTATCCATGGCTGTTCTGATTAATTAAACCCTGTCTCTTCTTCTTATCTCAGTGCCATTCACCAAGGCTTACCAGCCAACACATCGGCTCTTTCGTTTCCCCTGACCCCAGCATGACCTGGACATTAGATTCATGTAATACTCTGCGAGTTGTTAAGAACAGTAACCCACTCAATTCTGATCATGCATTTTTCTATCTTTTCTGGCATGGCTCTCTCTGAATAATCACATTAACCATGAACTAATACTTTCTATCAATCTATGTCGAGAGATAGCACAGGTAACAGTAACTTTAACATACATGTGAGTGCTGATTGAGTGAGTTCTGATTGACATGTTTTTCTTTCAATGAGAATGTAAATTACACAATTCTAAGAGCTAAAAAAGTGTTGACTATATTCTTTTTGTATGTGAACACTGACTTCCTGCACTGTGAACACTGACTTCCTGCACTGTGAACATTAACTTCCTGCACTGTGAACACTGACTTCCTGCACTGTGAACATTAACTTCCTGCACTGTGAACACTAACTTCCTGCACTGTGAACACTGACTTCCTGCACTGTGAACACTAACTTCCTGCACTGTGAACACTAACTTCCTGCACTGTGAACACTAACTTCCTGCACTGTGAACACTGACTTCCTGCACTCGAACACTGACTTCCTGCACTGTGAACACTGACTTCCTGCACTGTGAACACTGACTTCCTGCACTGTGAACACTGACTTCCTGCACTGTGAACACTGACTTCCTGCACTGTGAACACTAACTTCCTGCACTGTGAACACTAACTTCCTGCACTGTGAACACTAACTTCCTGCACTGTGAACACTGACTTCCTGCACTGTGAACACTAACTTCCTGCACTGTGAACACTAACTTCCTGCACTGTGAACACTAACTTCCTGAATTGCTATATAAAGGGCTAGCTAGTCCTGTTAGGACACAATTTTTTGGGCACATCATGAGAGGAGAAAAGATCAAACACATTATAATAATAGTCAAGTTGAAGAACAAGAGAGGTAGGGGAAGACTAAGTGAGAAGATGCTTGACAACCTGGCATTGTGACATGGAAGAACATCAGTATCAGATATGATTGACAGCACACAAAATAGAAGGCTGTGGAAAGATATGGGTAAAAATGCTGTTTCATCCACCGCTGTGCTATATATAGTGAATTTTTTACATTAACGTCACCATAATTAGAGAATTAATTATTAATTATAAACACTGATTATATCCCTTCTCCCCCCTCCCAAAAAATATATATAAACTAATTCTAATCCTTTTAACCACCCTTTACCAAAATCTATAATTTTATGCAACTTATCTAACACTGCAAAGTCACAACGGTGGACGAAACGGCAGATGCACCAAGACATGATAACCAATGCACAGGGCATACCATAAGAACAAGTCCTGTCAGTGATAGAGTATGATTTGGCTATTTTGACCCTAAACCCAATGCAGATTGACAGACTTGATAAAATAGAAAATAAAGCTATATGTATCATTCTTGGATTTCTCAGACTATATCTGTGAAATATGGTGTCTGTTTACTGATTCTATGAGTATGCTTCAAAAGATTCCGTTGGGCTATCTACGCCATCAGTGGCTGGAGTCAATTATGTAGTCTGTACTGAAGTTACTTTTATTTTTGTACCTGGGCAAGTGGGTGTTAGTGGAATTGAAAGAGCAGAAAGATATGCCAGCGTGGCCACAGTGACTAGTGGTAGTTCAATGGATGGTGTAACATTTTGAATGCAATCAAGTACTTAAGACCAGTTAGAAGATAAGGGATGTATTTCTTCTTCTGTGTCCATAGCTAGAATGCAGGAACTGGTAGTGAGGGTGTAGTGTTGCAAGAAACAGTACAATACAAGAATATTGTGACAATACAAGTGGAAAATCACGTGATAGCATGCCAACTTTTTAATTTTATATGCTATTGCACTATCTCGGAAACTGAAAATGTCGTAACTTAAAATACAGATCTAGCGATATGCGCGCAATAAACTGGCTATCCACCTCCCACTCAGTATGCAGCGCGCATGTCAAGCGGTCAGGGGCTCTCATCGTGCAACGTGTCGAATATTGGATGCGTCTGTATATGCGTCGATATCGGAATTTCGTTCCATTTAAGTATGTTAGCTATTTGTTCCACTGATTCTTGTATTGTACCAAAGAAACAAGCAGCATAAAAACAATTATCGCAGAACCGGAACAGTCTGCTATCACACGCTGAAGAACATATAGAATATGATATCAGAGCAGCTATGGATTTATCTGGAGTACCATGATGGTGATATGATGACGAACTAACTCTCAAGTTGACAAACTTTCCTGTCAAATGTTATCTTTACAAATAGGCCTATAGGTGGGGAAGTGTTACCTCTGTATCTTATCACAAGAAACCTGTCAGTGTTAATTATAGGGCCTAGCTAGTCACAGGATCTTCTTATTCTTCTGCGGTTCATTCTCAAACTCGATACACAGGATGTAGGCCTAGTCCAGAGAACAGAAAATATTGTGTCATGGTTTACAACTTAGCAGTGATATCTGTCTGCGTCTTTCAGGCTCACATCAGATTTCAGTGTGGATTCTGGGTCACTTTGACCATATGGGATGGAACAGCCAACTCAACCCAAAAACCACCTTAGTCATCTCTTATGACATGCATGAAAGGTAAACAATGCAGCTATTTTTTATTCCCCTTCACGGAAGGATTATGGGGCCCGGCAACACAGACTATGTACTTGTGATGTCAGGGATGCCACCCATCACAATTAGTTACTGTAGTATAGTATAGTTACAGTAACAGCATTGCATGCAAGTATATATATTAAATATATATAATATCTTGTCTGTTGATAACTGAGAAATTGTATTGTATACATTTGTTGAGATGTCTCCATGTTTATTATGCAACAGACCAAATCATTAATGGATCGGCAGATTTAATTTAGCAATCATGAGAAGAAGCATGTAGGCCTATAGTATATATTAATACAGGGGCCCTAATATTCGGGAAGTTATCGTCTTTTGTGCCCATTACCACTAATTCACCACCTTTGGCACTTTTCCTTTGATTGCTATTTTCTATTTCTATTATACTATTTCCGTCTATCAATAATGCACAAACTTGACAAACATAATGATTGAATGCATGTAATTCATCATCTACTAAACATGCATGTCGCGTCATCACTAGAAAATGTTGGTATGTTTTGACTTGTCATGAGGAAAACATCTCCAATCATCATCACAGTTAAGTAAGTTAATTTGGGGCCTATTATAAATATAGATTTATCGCCTACACTTACAGCACAGGCTTGCTCCAAAAACCAAGACGAATTAATTATCAATAAGGTAAGGCCACATTACAGTCACATATTTCCACTGATAAATATTTTAATTCATGAAACTACTTACTTTTTCTATTGTATCTATCCATTTTCAGTAGATCTATCGCCCGGTATTCTATCCTGCTTACTCGGTGATTATATTGGACTCTCAAAGTTTGCTGTGCAAGATAGAAAAGTCTATGATCAGAATTGAACGGGTCACGCTTCTCAACAATGCGCAGAGCATTACAATTGATTACAATTCAATACATGGATTACATGTCCAGCTCATGCTGGGGTCAGGGGAAACGAAAGAGCCGATGTGTTGGCTGGTCCTTGGAGAACAGCACCAAGATAAGAAGAGACATGATTGAATTAATTCCAGCGTAATCAGCAACTGACTGGGCCACTGAGCTTATACACTTTTAGATGGCTGACGAAACGACAAGCATAACATATATAGGAATGCCCCCAGTCCTGTGACGCTTGTTTCTAATCAAGAATCTATCCTGCTTGTGTTTTCTAAACACTCGATCGCCATGTTTTATTGGTTAGTTCCCTTCTAGTGTTTTATGCATTACGTCCCTTGTGTAGAAATTAGAAGCGTGGTGCAAAGAAAAGGGCCGAACGTAGTTTTCCCAGACATGACGTAGGAAAGGAAACGTCAAAGTAGAATTAAATAGGCTAGCAACTTGTCACCAGTGAAAATTCATCACTGTATTTCTTACTTATTTCTTCTGTCTCATGGTCTCTGTGGATGTTGCAGTTCAGTACACATTGCACCTCTGTCTTTTTTGTGGCAGACTCCTAGGTGGCTGGGATTGTTCGTTACCCTATTACACAGACAGGTCAACAGATTTAACAGAAGAATGATGTGCTAGTTGACCAGGATGTGATGATCCTACTGCATTAAAATGCCTCCTTTCAGAGACTAAACATGCATCCATAACTCGCTCCCCCCATCATAACCATACCTTTTAGACAACAAACTGTATACAAGTTTAGGTGTCACCTTGGAAACTCATCTAAGGAGGACCTGTGCTTTTGTCAGAAATTCTATGTTGTCAAGAGCTAGCTGCTAACACGATAATATCATCATTACGTTTCAATATAATGTTCCGGAATAAGGATTTTTTTTATTAAGTTGAGGAAGAGAGTTCTTCAGAGCTACATAACACCAATTATATCATATAGATGATTGTCTTGGAGAACACATAAGCCTAAGCAGGATAGTGGAAACGTAGAGGCAACAGAGGTGTGGTTCTATAGAAGAGTGCAATGGACATCTAGAAAAACTAACGAGGATGTGATGAAAGAGTCAAATAAGTGATGGTGGTTACTTCATAATATTTGAAAATAAATAATCTTAATTTTTTGGACACGTTATGAGACAAGGAGGTATGGAGAACATAGTTACAACAGGCAAGAGAGATTGGGGATGACAATGTGAGAAAATGTTAGTTGATATCTCGGTATGGCAAAGAGTAAACAACAATCCTGATAAAATATACTGGAAATAAAAGCTGTGTAGATCTATGACTGCTTACGCTAGTCAGCAAGGCACCTGAAGGTTTGTTTTAAAAATTTGTGATTAACTGAAAAATTAAATTTGGAAACATCAAAAACCTTGTTAAAATCCCATCTGTTAACTTCTGATGAGCTGGAATATCGAGGAACCTGGTTCAAATTGTCTCCCACCTTCTTATGAAACATCAAAGAACATGATTCAAATTCCGTCTCCTACCTTCTGATGAGCTTAAACGATTACCTGTACACTGTGTGTTGCTAAGCATCGAAAAGTGAGCAAAGAATAGCAACAGTCTCACCCAACATGCATGTCATAATAGATAGAACAGATGGTTGTTAAGGATCCCATCACCAGGTGGTGGTTCTATCTAACTATCTATCAAGTGGTGATTGCTGGGAGTAAATACAGTAGAATCTCTCTATGGCGCATCATTTTTTTATATCAAATTTCTGTATTCAACAACTCAAAATTCTAAATTATTTGTATTCTTTGTTTATTGTTTATATTACTTTACAAGTGCTACAGACGTCGAGTTATCTATACAGAACACAAGACTAATATTGTATATTTATCCAACAGCAAATAAACAAAATTGCAGGTTATTAAGCACCACTTTTGGCAGTGGTGAAATGGCGTAAACTTGTTCAGACATGTAAAGAGACACGACTTCTTCAATATGCGATATCTGCCTGGCACATCTTTCTAAAATTATTTTGCAAGGAAGTTGAGGGTAGAAGGAGAGGGGGATATAGGAAATCTGGGATTGATAACATCGAGGAATGGTCTGTGCATGAGTTTTCTACTCTTCCAAGGTTGAGAATATAGTTGTTTAGATAGCATTTTGTACTGCTGTACCCAGTGAGGACCCTGACATGTTATGTGTCTTATGAATATAAAACTAATTTCTGTTATTACATACATATTTTGTGAGTCCCGACCAAATAAGTATTATGGGATTTGGCTTTACGGATTCAATAAAGAAGAATACGTGGTATTTAACACAAAAATAGTTATTTACGTAGTTTAAATTACAATAAAATAAGATTAATCATTTTCATTGATAAAAACAGAATTCGTGTAACTAGAAGCATTAGCCGAAAAATTATCTCCATTGTACATCAAGCCATAAGTGCCCAGATAACCTCCTCAAGATATCCCTTAGTGTGTAGCGACTTATCTCGCCTACTCTGTGTTGGTTTACTGCATAACTTTCCAGTTTAGTCACTCCTCTCTGTACATGATATTCATGTAACCTGCTGAGGGTTTGTGTATTCTTCTCCTTTGTTCATTCTCAAATTTCTGCGGATTAGCACAATGCAATCCAGAGAATGCAATGCGTTGCTTCATAGTTTTTGCTGCGATATCTACGTGACAATCTGACTTCAGTATGACCTATTGGTCACACTGACACTAGGTGATGGGACAGTCAACACCACCCCTAAAACCTCCTTAGTTATCCCTTATGACATGTTTGGAAGGTAATAGTATCACTAATCTTATTAAGTTCCCTTTCCGGGCCCCAGCAACACACGGGCTAGGTGGCAGATTCACAAGCATTTGTTACAGCTGCCACTTGTTCTATCTTCACAAGGGCATTGAGAATATCAGTTAAGTACATTGCCTGTCCGGTCTAATGATTACCATACAGGAAGTCCATATGTGAGCAGGATTAGCATTACAAAAAGGAGCAAAAATTAGAACTGTTTCAAATATAAAACTGTAAAAGTAGAACTGTGTTCCTTTGAGTGCAGCTAAAATATTTGATAATATTATTTTTCCCAACTAAATACAAGAGAATGCCAGAAAAGCATATCACTGCTGCAATGATAGACAGTGGAACAGCCAACAAAGAGAAACATAATAGATATACAAAGAGACTGACACATCAACGATGAACTGGAACTCTAAACCACTATACTGATGGATTTACTGAGGCAGGGATAGGAGCACCTGTGGATTTATCCGGCACGAGTCGATGAAAACCTGCAGTTATAACTCATAACAGCTCTACCGTGAAATTCAACTGAGGTGAGCCGGACATGTGCACATGTCTGACAAATGCATCTCAAAACACAAGGTGAGACTCTCAAGGAAAAATAACCTGGAGGTGGACAGAAGAAATGATTCAATGACTATCTCAGTATCTCTAGACAGATTAAACATTGATGTCACATCCTGAAAATCACTCAAAATCATCCTATGTGGCCCAGCAACATCTGCAAAGGTGCTCCATTTGCGAATAAGCAAATAATCCCAGAAAAAATGTGCGACCTGAAAGGAATGAACAACACACAGATGCCCAACTTTGATCATGGATGTCCTAAATGTGGCAGGGGTTTCTATATCAGAATTTGATTTTTTCACTCATATCCGCACATTCCAGAGGGATTAAACAAGACAAGTCTGAAATTGTTGTCATCATCATTGTGATGGGTGGCTATAAGTTTTTGTTCCAATTTCCTATTTTTCTCTGCTATCAAATCCTCCCACCGCCAAAGATGGATGTGTCAGGCCATCTGCGGAAATAGAATGGTGACACAGCACATTTTCATTCTCTGGACTACGTTCTGCTGCAAGAGAGATCCAGCGGGATTTGGAGAATGACCGCTGACGAAGAAGAAAGGCTCCCCATGGACAACAAAGAGATGCAGGTCAGCGGACATTGCACCTTTGTGACAGACTCCTACGTAACGGAGAATTCTAGATGTGCCACTACTGCCTTTGTGTCAACAAATCTGATAGAAGAATGAGATGGTTCAGAAGTGTGTGCTATGCTCCAGACATGACATAGTAAACCTGGGATACTGGAATGCCTCCCTTCAAAGACTAAACAAGCATTCATATGTCCCCTTGCACAACCATGCCTTTGAGACTTTATATAGTCTGGGTGTTGCCCCAGTTCAAGGGCCATCAAGAGCTATCCGATCTCAGTTAAAGGGATTATTTCATTATGATTATTAATTTCATAGGAAAATATCTCAAATAAACAGGACAGGTATAAATCAAATATATAATACAACAAACTTAACAATTTAGTCCAGGAAAAACAAAGTTTAATGTTTCCAAAACAATTTTTGCTGTTGTTCTGCTGAATATACAATAATTTGGAAATTAATTACAATAAATGGTGAGCAAGGAAACCTGTATAATTTTTCAGAAATGCCACTAACTGTAACAACTTTATTGCGATAAAAGGAAACAGTCAAATGTGTAAAATAATCATCTTAAATCATCATAACTCTTCAGAGTCACAGAGGTGCCATCTTGGGAATACAAATTAAAAAAAAAACTTGCAATGCCTCTCAGTTCTTTATTTGAACATATAGAAAATTTTGTCCAGCCCAATCGCCAGAAAATCTTGTATGACAATCAATAAAAGGTAATAGTACTGCATTAAACTTTATAAAAAATAGTACTTATGAAGAACACAGGTAATGAAGCCTTATTTGACGAAGGCTATCAAACTATCAATGGCGGGTGCAAATGTGAAAAAATACAAACAGTACACAGGATATCTATTGGTGCCTTTTCATGGGTCATCTAGTTTGGTCAACCTATGATGGGCTATTTCCATCTCTTTTTCACAGATACATTTATGGTATAGGGATTACTGACATGTCTAAGACAGAATTGTCTCGCTTCATCAACAATGTCAACCCTGTTATTTAATTCACAACTAACACTTTCACGCCTGTCAACTTTCTTGACACCATTATCACCAATCATCCCCTCACCTCAGCACATCCATCTACTATAAACCTACTGATGCACATGATTTTCTGCTCTACACATCTTCTCATCCTCCCGCTTGTGGCAAATCTCTGCCATTTTCCCTTCATCTTTGTCGCTTATGCAGTGATGATGAAGACTTCTTGACAAATACTCTGAGGTGATTATTTCTTCCACAGACGCTCGTTCCCTGACAGTATCCTTTCATCAGTTTGGCTCCATGTACGGTAATTATCTCGCCTTGATACCTTAACTAACTCCCAGGGTTTTCTCTCCCCCTCTGATAGAGTTAAACTTGTCCTTACCTTTCATCCCCATAACTCTATTGTCCAGCGTATCCTGCTATTCCCTTCTCCAGTCTGATCACACTCGTGTCGCTTTCCAGGACTTGCCTCTGGTTGCCTATAGGCGAGACAAAAATCTCAAAGACATCTTGGCCCTCAGCCACCTTCAGCCTACTGTACCTGACCATTTTGGTACTGTTTGTTGCTGCACATATCCTTATGTGGTCCAGATGTGCTAAGTCTCATTTCCTAAGGCCACTTTCACTATTGATAAGCCCTTTACATGTGAATCCTGTAATGTCATTTATGCTATAATATGTAAACGCTGCAGGAAGTAGTATATCGATGAAACTGGCTTAAGATTGAGCAACCACTTCTGCACTCATCTTCATGCCATCAAACACACTAAACCTACTCCTGTGGCCATACACTTCAACGGTGATGGCCACCGTGGTGTTCTTGATGTTCATGTCACTGCCATTAGATCCTGCACCACTGATGATCGACCTATGCACGCTTTTGAAAATCGCTTAAAAATTTGTTTGAGTTTGGTACCCTCAAGCATTTTGGACTTAATCCCGACCACTCCTTTGTTTAGTTCTCAGTATGTGTGGCCCTTGTCATTATTTATGTTGTTCCGTCATTTATGTCATCTTGTTCATTTTGACATGTATTTCCTGTTCCTATCCTTCCGGCATCTCATATCCACATTTCGCTCAAACATATTACTTTGTCATTGTGTCATTTCCACTCATCGTGCTTTGAGGTTATGTGTCATCTTGATAAAGGCCTTTTGGTCAAACCATCAATTATGTCCTGTTTGTATTATGTGATTTTTTTCACATTTGCACCAGCCATTGATAGTTTGTTACCTTTCTACTTCATCAAGTAAGACTTCATTACCTGTTTGCTACATAAGTACTATCCTTAACTTGTAGTGGGTCAAATGACAATCAGTTTCTTGTTTCTCCCTATTTGCTGGTTTTGTCCCTGTTCCACTGAGAGTTAATATTACCAACATATACTTTCTTTTGTCCCTTTTTTTTACTTTCCCTGCAGGCCAGTCGTGTAAAAGGAATCATAGGTCATCATGTGCCCAAACCTTCAAGTCTGTAATGTTTCACTACTGGCACAAGATGTTCTTATTGAAATACATGAGCATTTATTTTCTTTATCATATCTGCATTGGTTTTTAATGTTCTTTATAATGGATGTACAATGCCAATCCATAAAATTTTTTGTCATGCGTGTCTTCTCTTCAATTCTGTTGTAATTACCAAACTCTTGTAAAATCAGATTAGGTGTGTTGGGACTGAAAGGGGGAGCAAAGAATAGAAACAATTTTAACTGCCATGCATGTCATAGGTTTTGACTGGGGTTTTGGGGATGGAGTTGACTGTCTCATCCCATGGAGGGTCAAAATGACTTTTATGCCATGTTGAAGTCGGATATTCCAAGCCAAAATAAGTAGATATTGCAGCCAAGCTGTAAACCATGACACAACACATTCTGTTCTCTGGACTATATCCTGCTAAGCTGCAGGAGTTTGAGAACAAACACAGACATGAGAATGTAATAGGACCACTAGCCTACAAAAATGTCATAAGTAATCAAGATAGTTTCATACAAGGCAGACCTCACAAATGTAACAAAAATGTGTGAACAATGTGTTCACTCAAGTTGCAAGGCGAATCAGCGCTTGAATGGACCTAGTTCAAATCCCATCTACTGCCGTAAGATGTTTCGATAACTATAGTATTCACAAAAACACCCATGCACAGATTTTGTAATCGAAACAAAAATCTCATAATTTAATGACATTTTAAAAATGAAATCATGATTTGAAAAATATATATGTGCAGTAGAAGTGTGTTATCAATAAAACGTATAGCTTAAACCCTATATTCTCTATCCTTCGGCACTCCATTAAGTTTCTCCAAAAGTACCTCAGCTCCTTTAAAGTTCATCTTACTCAAAGACTTACTCAAAGGTTCTAAAAGACTTTTTAAACTCTCTGTGATGATGGGACTACTGACGTCAAGGAGGCTGAAATAAAAATATTAATGCAAATGTATTTTGACAACTAGAGAATATTACATAAATAGGATAGTGATAAATTAATACCTTAAGCTGTGAGCAGGTAGTTCGGCAGCCGATAGTATTTCTGACACAAGAGCAAGTCCTCCTCAGTTGAGTAACCGAGGTGACATCCAAACTTGTATAAAGTTTGTTATGTTATCTCAAAGACGTGGTTCGGCAGATGGGGTTATGGATGCATGCATAGTCCCCAAAGTGAGGCATTACAGTGCAGCCGCATTCCAGAACCATTACACCCTGTCTGGAACATAGCATATACCTCTGGGCCAACTAGTTCATCATACTTCTGTCAGATCTGATGACCCATCTGCAGTGATGACAAACCTAGCATTCTTCTTCTTCTTTTACCCTTTACAGGTGTCGAGGGCGATACAATGTTCTTGTTCTCGCTTTTGTGGCAGCTTCAGATATGTTATTTGGTATTCGTGTAATGTCTCTTTGATATTATCGATCTAGCGTACTCTAGGTCTACCCTTGGCTCTTCTTTCTGCTTCTCCTCTCTTTAGATGGAAAGATGGACACCGAAATAGACAATCATTGTAGCAAAGCAAATCAAATACTGGGTCAATTATCTTCATTCCAACCCTGTGCTACCAATGTCAAACATGGTCCTTAACAACAAAACATATGAGACAACTGGTTACAACAGAGATGAGATGTCTGAGAAAAGCCACATGGGTGACCAGAAGACACAGAATTAGATACACCTAGCATTGCCCGCCACAAAAGGACAATGGAGCAATGTCTGTGGCCTGCATCTCTTTATCATCCATGGGGGACAAGAACAAGTTAAAAATCTAGACAAAGACATGCAATGAAAATGATGATTATTTCACAGGTGACAGGATGTCAGTGTATTCCCAACTTTCCTTAGTCGTCGCCTACAATCTGTCTGGAAAGTCGTCGCCTACGATATGTCTAGAAAGAAGACAGAACCTGTATCCTGCGCACTCTTAACTAAAAGTCAAACTCCAAATGCTACACTGGTGGGGTATGAAAGAAAGCTCTGGATAACCCGCACCCCTTTGCACAAAGGAAACAAGTTTCATTGCTGGGGATCACAAACAAACAAAATGGTAATAAACATATCAGGTAGACTCTTTTGTCATTTGCCCACCAACCAGCTGGATTTGATTTCACTCCAGCATTCCACACAGCCTAGCCCACTGGTTAGGTTTCGAGTGTATTCCAGTGGTCTACTCAGAATGGGAGAACCGGGGCTCTTACTCAGAAAAGGTTGAGAAATGTCATAATTGCTACTGACTGCAACAAACATAGAAGCGGACACTAGTTAGGCTGTTTCTAGTCAGCCACAAACTAGACAGTTAACCTTTAGCACCCTCCAGGTGATACATTTAGCCCGAATTTTTTAATTCTCAGGCGAAATCAGTTGCCCAGCGCGTGGAACCAAAAAAAAAAGCCAGATTTGTAATTTTTTTAAAGAAAATTTTATGACAACTCTCAGTACATATTTTATTTAACTTCCTGTTTCCTGTTATTATAATGGCGTCAGGAGATTTCATGCTATTATGATTTTGAAATCCGGACAATTCCTTACATTCCTGTTTGCACTGCAACAGGTTTTTCTGAGCCTGAATTGGACTCATTGCTAAAGAACTCACAAACACCAACCTAATTGAGTTTTTTCTGTGCCCTTGTAAAGGATGAACACATCATCAATATAAATAAAAAAATAGGAGATGCAGTTTTCCAATGTTTTAACCACATCTACTTCAACTTTGAAGGCATCATATCCGGTCACCCACCTGAGTATCATAAAGCATCCTCGGTTACTCGCTGACCAAAATTTGATAGTAGACTTTGGTAGTCCCTCAAGTAGTATAGATGAAAACAGTACTGCAAATAAACAACGGTATAATTAGTTTAAAACTGATATTTTTTTTAAACAAAACAGATTCTGAAAAGTTAAACCGCCAATGATGTACAATCAGCCAGCTACTGGAACTATCAGCGTGCATTGTTGTCTATATCCAATTCTATTTATTCTTGCCAGCACAATGCAATTATTGTTGATGTCAAATTGTTGCTAAGCAGTTTTCCCTTTGGTAGCTTAATATCATTAAAAAGTGCAGGCCTTCTGAAGTTGATGTAGCAGTCCATACAGTGAGTTTTGACAGGTAAGGATGGCTGCAATTTTGTTGAAGCATTTTGAGAGAGTACATGATTCCCTGAGAAAGTGTATAAGTGTTTCCTCCTTGGGATGAGAGCAACGTCTGTATGTGGACAGATATTGGGGGATGCTTGCCAGGACTCAATAGGAAAAGAAAGAATAGTGAGTTTCCATGCATGCCGTAAGTGTAAGAGGCAACTTAGGGAGTTTTGAGGGTGAATGTAGCTGTTTCAACCCATAGTGGGCCAAAGTGGCACAGAAAACATACTGAAATCAGATTGTGTTAAATTGAAAGTTGTAGACATAGCAGCCAAGCAGTAAACCACGACACAATGCATTTCATTCTCTGGACTACATCTTGAGCATCTGTAGGAGTCTGAGAACACAGAAGAAGAGATCTAGTTTAGACCATCATCATCGTGTGACATATTCTTCCCAGAACATAGTCTTCTTTATGGACCTTCTGTACACCTCTTGGTCCTGGGCGAGTTGACCTGCCTCTTTCAGGGACTTTTTTAGTTAGTCAGATATATCATTTGTCCATCATTGTCTTGTGTGACCTCTTCCTCTTGCTATTAGTCTTTCCATGCTGTTATGTCTCTTTAGATGACCAAAAATATTCAGCTTTCTTGTTATGATGTTATTTAGGAGATAGCCCTCTTTGACGTTTAATGATTGTAATACTTCTTTGCTTGTCTTTTGTGCTGCTCATTGTGTATGCAAAATTTTTCTTTAGCGTGGCTTAAATGGCTATTGATTATGGCATGTTCTGTTAAAAATTAAAAGACATGGCATTAAATTCTCCTGGAGAGTCTATGTAGTCAGTGTCTTTTTGTCTAATTATTTTACTCAATATTATCAACTAGTCTTATCTGTACAATATTATCTGTACAAACTTCAATATATTTCCCTTGCATTATTTCTGAGAGTCTAATTATGGTGCAGAGTCCTTTCCTTTTTTTGTTTTGAGACGTCTCTATTTGCAAGTCTTGTCCTCTGCCTCATTTCCTGCTATATCATTACATCCATTTATCCACTGTAGGGACACACTTTTTTGGGGCTTGGTGTTTATCACTATTGGAATATGCAATAAGATCTACTCACTGTGCATACCTTTCCCATTTTATAGGTGATATGTATGGGAATATCAGGAATGCTTGTATATACAGTAATCTGTTCTGCTAATCAGTAAACATACATTGTATTAATGTGGCAACAAGGGCCAGCTATACTTTTTTTAAAAAGAAACTCAAACGAGTACCTAAAATTTATTTTATGGAATTAATGTTTCAACCTTGGCATGAATAAACTTCAGACTTTAACTAAACCAAACCCGTTTCCAATCATTCCCAATGGTTCATTGACGATGCTGGTTCGCCCACTGCAGTCGGTTCTGGTGAGATCGAGCCCGTAAGAACAGGACCTCTGTAGGATCTTAAAGTTGTGCAGCCGGTGTCTGACTTTTTGATCTGAAATTCAACAAGCTGCTAGCATTGACTGGACTTTGGAAAACACAGATGCAAATTGATTCCTGAGGTGCTGCAGCCGTATGAAGTGGTCTTTGGCAGGAGTTGTGACTCTGGGTCTGCACGGCCGGGATGCCACTGAGCCAGTTTGTTGAAATCGTCTTCAAAGGCGACTAATGGTGCTTCTAACGACATTAAATTGTCTGGCTACTACACATAATGACTGTCCACTCTGTAAATGTACAATGATGATGTATTGTTGTTCTGTAATGAGATGAGCCAGACTTTGAGCCAGTGCATTGAATTTTCAACAGAATTTCTTTGAGAACTCAAATCTTTTATAGGAATTCAATATGGTCAGAGTTTTATGTTAAGTAAGGGGTGCAAAGGGAATGCATTGCTCTAGGCGGACCCAGGGTTAGCAGATAACCAAGATCCCAAATGTACCTCCACGCGGTGCACCCTGGAAACAGAAATACAGCAGCTCGAGCTGATTCTGGCCAAATCATTTGGGGATCGTGTCCGAGAATGTGGAGGTAGCAGATGGAAAGAGATTTGACTGCACAAGAGACAGACAATATCTCCGACACCACCAGCATCACCACATATAGCGACACTGTCGACATACAGTGAAGCTAGTCAGTCCAGTCCGAACATTGGAGGGGCGGCCAATGTAAAATGCACGTAAAGGTGGATGCATGGCGAGAGACAAATAGATTTCATACCGAGTACAATGAAACAATGAAAGGGCAGAACTGCGCTAGAGGGCAGCGCGAACTGCAAATAGAAAGTGAAAAGTCCCTAGGAAAGGGGAACTACAAGCTCCGTCAGCTCAAGTCGAGCTTCTAGTTAGCTGTGTTCCTTACAGGCAGAGACCCAGACCCATCCATTGGCATTTGGTAAAGCAAGAAGACCTAACCCAACTCTAATGTCGAGCCTTCCTATACCGGAAATATGCTCGCGAAGAGAAAGGGTTCTGTACCCAATGGGCTCAGGCAAGAAAGGGACAACGATGGTAGTCCTGGCCCAACTCTACTGTCAAGGTTTCCTATAACGGAAGTACACTTGCAGAGAGAACGGGTTCCGTACCCGATGGGCTCAGGCACAAAAGGGACGAGTTACCCCTAGCCCAACTCTACTGTCAGGTTTTCCTACACCGGAAATACACTTGAAGAGAGAAAGGGTTCAGTACCTGATGGGCTCAGGCGCTATTGGGACAAGGACGCTCAGCTCGAGAACGCCTTGCTCTCAAACGCATGGTGTGAGACTCGAACTTGGACAAGGGGTACACGATGTCGGTGAACGACACCTCGACTAAGAGGGCGAAAGAGCCAGGGTCCAACTCCTCTGTTGAGTTCTTCCCCTAAGGAACCAGGCTCACAGATGAGAAACGGTTCAGTACCCAATGGGCACAGGCACAGCACGTCCAATTACACGAGGCAAGTTCATAGAACCTCGTGCGAGTCAGACGAGAGCAAAAATCATCTGGGCGAAGAGTCGCCTATACGCGTGCCTGGAGACAGATATAGAGGCTAACACAGGAAAAGGGTAACCCACCCGAATTGTCAAGGCATGCCGAAATCGGATGTGCTAGGCCTACAAGGCGCATAACGGTGGCACAACGTAATCATGCTCCCGGCGGAAATCGCAAGGATATCCGTGATGGTTACAATGGAGCAAACGCAAAACAAACAAACATGTTAAGTAAGTTTCACAGGATTCTCACGAACCTATCATGAGTTATTGCCAAAAATGTAGTTTTGACCATGACCTCATGAATAATGAGGTGGGTACACTTAAAGTAACCACGCGAAGTTAATGACCAGGTAGACACAGTCAATATGTTGAATGATATCCAATCAGCGAGTATCTGTTATAAAAAAAAGGAACTCCAAAAAAGATGTGATTCTTTTTTTTCTGAACAGTATAGTTCAGACAGTTAAGATTATGTCTATTGTCTTCTCTCCCGGCATGTCACAGGAGATGATTAAGAAAGTTGGGGGATAGGCAGACAGCCTGTAAAAAAATCATCATTGTCACTACATGCCTTGTCTCAATTTTTAACTTTTGTCTTATGTTCGCTATGGGTGACAAAAGAGATGCAAGCTAGCAATAGTACACTTTTGTCCTTCTGTGGCAGACTATTAAGTGGTATGGAATGCTACGTGTACAATTACTGCAGATAGGTACACAGATATGACCCAAAAAATGTACGTTGGCGCAGAAGCATATGCTATACTCCCGGCAAAAGCTTCAGAGATACTGCTGTTGGAATGTCATTGGGGACTAAACATACATCTATAAACCCCCAGACACAACTATTCTTTAAGACAATAAACCGTATAAGAGTACAGATGTCATCCACGTTACTCAACAGAGGAGGACCTATGATTTTGTCAGAATGGCTATGGTCTGTTAAGAGCTACCTGCTCACAGCAACTTGATCATCATCCTCACCTGGTTTTTTTTTGGCTAGCCAAAAAGCCATTACGTATGTGCGAGAGCTGCTGTATGCAGGTAACGACTGGGACCCACTAGTGAAATATAGGTGACAATTGTGGATCAAGGATGAGAGAGAGAATTACTTCAAAGGAGAATGACAGTCTCTGAAGCAAGCTGATAACAATCCACACATTAACCTAATAATAAAATAATACACTACTCTCACCATTTTCACCAGCCGCAAGTCTAGTTTTATCATTTGCAATGATCTTTTTCAAAGCAATGTGACAAGCTGGGTGTTCTATCATATTGATGGCTCCATCTTCTGCACTGTATGGCTGTGCTATAACTTTAACTATTGCTCTCAGTGCTGGCACAACATCACCTGAAAAAGATAAATATCTACTATATGTGTATTTAATTATAAAACATGCATCTTTAAATAGGTAATCTCTTCTTGTTTGAATTATGACATTGCTACACAGAAAGTATAGTTTTCTTGATAAATGCTGCTGTATTTGAAAGCTCCTTGGTGCTCCATACAGCTTTGTCAACATTTCTGGTTGCATGGTTGTTGATGAGTCTCTCTGCCTGGTATCACTGACTTCAGCACCTATACTTGCTGGGGAAGGATTGTGCCCTGCTCGATATTGGGTTGGCCCAACCAATCTTAGATTCTAGCCTATGTTGGCTGGACTAATCCCCATCTCCACTTCAAGGAGTTGATCCCGATGGGTAGAGATATAATGAAAATGATATTTGGTCAGTTTAGACCACTAGAGGTTGCCAATCCTTTATGGCCTGCTGCACAAATACACATCTGGTCACGATCCGGATGAAAAAAATAAATCCTAATGACATGTTATGTGTTATAATTAATATTGAGCTCACTGGATTAAGGAAAGGACTAGTAATAAATAGCGTCACCCCTTAATTGCAAGTAGTGAGGGTATTTTCCAGAACTGTATTAATATTACTAAATATTCATTACATTTATTATAAACTTATTGACATTTACATATCCTATATTTAGGTATATACAAATTGATACAATTTATTGACGTGATTTTGATTCTGTGACTGATGAAATGAGAGCCGTCAACAGGATACATATTCTGTCACCACTGCGACAGATTTCATTATTGGCGTTTTGCTTTGCGATGCTGAATCTGTCCACAGTCTGGTGGCATGTAGAACATGTGTTGTTTTAGGGTCTGGAAGCAAGACCTCAATGTGTGCTGTGCTGCATGTTGTTATTACACCTTTTGGTCACCAATATCCCACCAACAATGAAAGTGTGTTCATGCATGTTCATGCAAACTTCTTCTTTATCCTAATAACATAATTTTTTAAGAAAATGTACTGTCCTCCATTAACGGAATTCGC
Organism: Meghimatium bilineatum; assembly: GCA_034231615.1. NCBI lineage: Eukaryota > Metazoa > Mollusca > Gastropoda > Stylommatophora > Philomycidae > Meghimatium > Meghimatium bilineatum. Next base: position 27,460,892 of record CM067315.1, read on the forward strand.
ACACACAAAATTCCAGCAAGATTCATCATTGCAATATATTTCCTGCTTTCTGTCTCTTCATTAACTTGATCCGCCCTCTTGTTGTGGCTGTTATGTTGAATTCAAGTCATCTCAATGAATTTCACTTTACCTTTACTGATCGCAAATCTCACTAGGATCTTGAATTCAGAAACAACAATGGCACACTACAGTAACAGTTCTCAGAGAGAACTATGGGAGATGTTAAGAAAAAAATGAATTACAAGAATATCACATGAATACACGGCTGCTTATGCCAACATCTTAAATACTCTCTCAGCCTTGTTAAATTTGCTTAATCAAGTGGCGCAAGTAAGGGATTTCTTTTCAATGGCTAGGATTAAAGATGAGGGATTGAAATGCGGTGTTGCTAGAGGTGAACATTTTGGAGGGCGCAGAAGAATGATGGTCAACCAGCATAGGACCGGTACTATCAGCAGAAGTGTAATGGCGGATACACTCAAGGAGAGATCGGAGCAACTATGGACGTGTCCACTTTGCAGTGATGATGATCCGACGACTAACTAACTAACTATCTGACCATATTATTGAATTCCTATAAAAGATTGAGTTCTCAAATAATACCTCAATGTAGTCAAAAATGACCACCTCTCGTTTCACCAAAATCTAGATGAGTAAAAAGGGACAATGAATCAAACATGGAAAATCTTGGATGGCAGAAGACTGCTCAAAGTGTGTGAATAGGAAGCAGTAAGAAAAGAATGCGTTGAGGTCCACAAAGAGAAAAACATTTCTAACAAATGTAGTAATACAACTGGAGAAAGCATGCAGGGAATGGACTGTGTCTTCTGGACAGAAGTGACAGTACAAGAACTTGTCTACATCCACTCACAACCGCAAGACACAATCATACCTGCACATGGTTAAGTAAACAGAAAAATGAAAGAAAAAGTGCAGATGTTGCCTACAAGAATAGAAAAAAGGTGCTTGAAAAATTATCTGCCTTCTCCACGACAACATTGAGCATGAAAATGGAAATAAAAGTAGCAACTGAATTATGACCTCACACTATGATACTCTCTGACTCCAAGCACATGCTGCAGAAGACAGAAAGGAAAGGATTCCATTATTAAACAGCTCAGTTGTCCATAGTATTACATGGATATACTGCTTTAGTCATGCGGGGGACAACGGCAATGAAAGACTCATTGGTGGGCTATGGTGGATTGATGGCAGGGTATTGAGAGATAGAGCTGAACTAGTGAGGCCAGTCATTTATTTACTACAGGGTGAAGAAGACACAGGTGCATATAAAGATTGAAAGATATGGGGATGACCAGGAGTGAGGGGAGAAAGTGTGTCCTCTATGGAAAGTTACGAAGATCACATAATCAACATTTTACTGGGACTTTGAGTCTGCATGTTCTTGGATAGCTGCTGGAATGGAGAATGAAGCACTTATAGGAATGTCATGTGTGCCATAATGCTGGTTTCTAATTAAGAATGATATAATTTATTCAAGTCATGTGGTTCTATATCTGGCGCACAGTGGGTCAGCAATCACGATATTTGTTCCAAGACTGTCGGCTTGTGGGTTGCTGACCCCTGCTTTAAAGACTACTGCACAGAAAATGTGCACTATTTTCATATCTTCTGCGTTTGTTCTCATATCCCTGCAGATTGAGGTGCACAAGGTACCGCAATGCTTGTGCGGACCTAGGTTTAGCATTTAACCAAGATTCTAAAAGTATCTCCCTGAGGTGCTCCCTGGATACAGAAATACAGCAGTTCATGCTGTGTTCCTTGTCAATATTTTTGGGGATCATGTCTGTGGATGCTGCAGATGGCACTATCTCCGACACCTATAAGCCAACAGATCCAGCATCACTGTTGACACACAGTGACATAATATATCTGAGCATTTTATCTCGGTCAGCTGAAATGCAGAAACATTAGAAAGGCGGTCAATGCCCTGATTTGGGTAGATTTCACTAGGATATGGTAATTCTCAGAGTACACATTGAATCTGGAAACGGCAACATGCGCTAGAAGGCAGCATTCTTTATGTGAAATGATGCAGTGGCAACAAAGCCATGAATATCCATCACGAGAACGGCTGGCAGAGTGCTGTTCATGGTCGAGAACGCACAGAAGTCCACAAGTTCCACCACAATTGACCCTATTCAAAGTAGAAGTCATAATTCAGGTATTGGCCAACTTGAACATGCATTCCTGAGTACTGACTATAGGCATAAAGCTGACAACTTATGTCTCCTGTGGGTATGAAAGAAAGCTCTGAGAAACCACCTCACTGCACATAGGAAGTAAGAGCAAATTGCTTGCAATTCCTGGGAATAGCAATCACATCAAATCGTCCCTTCAGATTAACAGGATGCAGTCCAGAGAGCAGAATGTGACGTATCATGATTTACAGCTATGTAACATTATCTGCATCTTTCAGTCTGACACATCCAACTTCAGCGCTGCTTTGAGGTCACTTTAACCCTATATGAGATAGGACATCCAACTCCTTAGTTGCCTATTACCTCCTTAGTTGCCTATTACGATATGTACTGAAGGTAAATGTGTTGTTATACTTTGCAACACATGGATAGGATGCAGACAACAGCAAAATTGTCAAGCGTGTTTGACCATGGCTAGCTTTGATGTTGGTGAACAGTGTGGAAGTGTTGGCCTACTAGCAATATGGTTACAGACATCCACTGTTTGGTGGAGGTGCATTTCCATTCTCTGGACTACATCCTACTGGAAATCTAGTACGACCACCGTCCTGTCACATAAGAGATCCATCGGGATTTTGAGAATAAACGCTGAAGATTAACAGTGCAATAGTTACTGCCTTCTTATTGTGACATTATCATCTGCTGCTCTCTGTCTGACTCACCTGTTGCATGTGTGATAATTTCTTTGACCAGAAGAGCTTGGTGACTGTTGGTCATCATAGGCGAGACATTATTCTCCAGGTATTTGATCAAGTGAGGAGATACATGAGCACGTAACTCCTTGGCTCTGACAGCAACATCTTTCTTACTGTAAAAGAGTAGGAGAAAACTGGAATAAACCTGACACAAGTCTAAAATCAAGACTGAAAAAAATAGTACGTACGATGAGAACATATTGAAAAAAATAGTACGTACGATGAGAACATATTGAAAAAAATAGTACGTACGATGAGAACATATTGAAAAAAATAGTACGTACGATGAGAACATATTGAAAAAAATAGTACGTACGATGAGAACATATTGAAAAAAATAGTACGTACGATGAGAACATATTGAAAAAAATAGTACGTACGATGAGAACATATTGAAAAAAATAGTACGTACGATGAGAACATATTGAAAAAAAATATAATAATTTATCAGTTTTCACATAATTCTAAAAAATAATCTTGCAGTATCAAGGACGGAAGTTATCTCAAGACTGTCCCTGACATAAAGTAATTTTCAATGTCTGTTATGTGGTTCATTTGTTTGTTGGCTGCTGATCCAGCAGTCCACAGGCTCATGCTTTTGACCCAATGTCATTTTGTGATATACATGTTTGCGGATTGTATTGCCTTTATCTGGCCTTGGGGGGGGGGGGGGGGGGAAACAATTTTTTCAGTTATTTGTTGTATGGGTGTTTCTTAGTCTTTGAAATTGCAACCAATAATACAAGCTAATGGTAATATTAGGCAATAAAATAGTGGCAACAGCAACAATAGTCTTTCCTCTTCTACGTTCGTTATCAAACTCCTTGCAATATGTAGTTCAGAGAATAAAATGCGATATCATGGTTTATAACTCAAATGTGCTTTTCGGTCCGACACATCTGATTTTATCTTCTTCTGCAGAATAGAACAGCCAACCCATCCTTAAACCTCTTTAGTGGCCTCTTACAATGTAAGAGAGAGAAGGACAAACAAATGATATGACAAACGAAGGAATGTGAAAGTAGAAAATATGATCAAAAGTGAGAGAGAACATTTAGCAGACAGGAATCTATGGATGTTTAGGAAGCGTGAAAGATAGGATCTTCAAACCACCTAAAGGGCACTTAGCCAGTCAAGATGAATGGAAGCAGGTATAAAAAGTTGGACGTAGTCAATCATCTCTATCATCTTGTACAGTTGTTAAGAACATTGTTCGTCTGGACAGTTAATGGGAAATTCTGGGGGCCAGGTGTATTTATCTATGGAGAAGTCCAGAAGCACTGACCAATTTGGAACAATACAATGTCCAGCGGTTAACAATAAATGTCCCTATAATGTGCATTTAAAGTCAATTACTCGCCGGTCACTGTTAATGCAAATTTAGAGGGAGGAACTTCAGACATGTATGTCTGAATATAGGGATTGGATTAGATGAATATGTTTTTGGGAGTTATGAGAGATCATTTCTCGAAAGAGTCGAACTGGAGCGCACAGCGGGACGGTCGCTAGTTCTCAGCTGAGTACCAGAGAATTGATGGAAATAACTCCTGGGGAGCTAGTGGAATATCTACGGTTCCAGGATAGTAAGGTCCAAAACTATTTTTTGAACTCTCTTTTTTTTTGGGCCATGGCAACATATGACCATGTCACCCCCAAAATACACTTTTTCCTTACGTTTCTTTTTATTATCATGTATGATACTGTAGCAGTTGAAACTATTCTATGCGTTCTCATGAAATAACCAAACTATTTCATTCTCATGAAATAACCAAACTATTTCATTCTCATGAAATAACCAAACTATTTCATTCTCATGAAATAACCAAACTATTTCATTCTCATGAAATAACCAAACTATTTCATTCTCATGAAATAACCAAACTATTTCATTCTCTTTCTTTTATAACTTCATAACAAATAGTGTCCCCTTCAAACATCTCATGTCTTCCTTGCAATAACCCTGACCATAAAACATGATTTTGAACCTGGCATGCCATAACTCTGTGACAGTAAGCAAGCTTACTATTAACTAGGCTACATGCAGTGCTCCGCAACTAAACAGTAACCTTTAACCATAACAAAGCCCTAAACCCTGTCTTGTTTTATTTACCGTTTTTTTGTGTCACCTTGCAATGTTATTCCTCCTTCAAAAACGAAGTTGAGCATGGCATTGAAAACAATAAATTAGAATTGCTTTTGATGTTTTTGAAGGCTTCATGGTGTTATTTACTGTAGATTAAGCTAAAATAATATAAAAGGGTTAATAATAATAGTAATGTAAATTGTGTCAGTAATCCAGATTTTCTGGCTATCATCATCCATGGCTCCGTGAGTAGACTACGTATTAGATTAGGCCTTTACGGAAACTAAGTAATTATGTGCATGTGTTTTTGTTATTGTCTATGTTTGTAGTCTCTCCGACACACAAAAAACAAATAACACCATCATTATACTCAGCATCCACTTATTTCTATTATCACAGAATGTGAAATCAATAACTCAATAAATAAATTAGTTATGTCAAAAAACCAAACACATGCAGAAAAACCAGATGTCATAAAAAATAGTTTGAGTGTCAGGGGAAGTAGGCTGTTTTTAATCTGGGTTGCTACAGGTTAATCACCTAGTAGGATTGTTGTCCCCTTCTTGTAGAATTTTCACAACATGAGGATGAAAGTGATGTGAGTCTCGTGGACAAAGTAGATACAACAACACTTTTCTTCCATGCTGGTCCTGCACAACATCATCCAGTGACTTCAGCATCTCCTGAAAATGAATCAAGTGATGTTAAACATTGAATCTTAGTGCAAGTACTGCAAAGATTAAGGTGCTGCATATTTACACTAGTACTACCTGTGAAGTACTGGTCAGACTGAAAGAATAAAATAAACTAGGGATATATTCACCATCAAGGGACATGCTATCTGACACAGGCAACCATGTCTTCTGGTCATTCTATATTTTCATGTCTGCACGCAGAAGGTTTTAATATTGACCAATCAGACCAATTGTTATGCAACGGTAAACTTTCAGTAGATGACATGCCAATATAGTCAGGCTGTATTCTTGTGCAGAGTTCCCTTGAATGGCGGGAATGCATAGCTGTTTTTCCTAATCATCCCAGTGACCATGGTCCAGAGTTCTGTTGCTGTGGATACCACAAGCATGGAAGAATGTTTGGTAGAAAAGCTGAAGCTCATGACTTCAACTCTGTTGTAGTGGAAAGGTAGAAAAACCACAAAAACCATAGAATTTGCTTCCTCTGAGTGGGGGATGACTTCTCAAAGCACTGCACACCGTAGAGTTAAGAGCCCTATGAATATACAATTAGATTTACGTAAAACACATGTTTATATAATTGCTTCAATCAGACACGACAGACTATAACTAAAACTAGAGGGTAATGATGTGCACACAAGAAAACATACAAATTACAATACACAAATCATATTCAACATTTCAACCAAAAGGTCTTTATCAAGATACACACAAAACATCAAAAGACGACAAATGGAAAAATTATCACAACAAACAAACGTATCCAACGGAAATGAGTTGCCGGAAGGTCAGAAAGTACATAAAAAGCGTAAATATATGTGGCAACTCATTTCCATTGGATACGTTTGTTTGTTGTGATAATTTTTCCATTTGTCGTCTTTTGATGTTTTGTGTAAATCTTGATAAAGACCTTTTAGTTGAAACGCTGAATATGATATGTGTATTGTAATTTGTATATTTTCTTGTATGCACATCATTACCCACTAGTTTTAGGTATAGTCTGTCATGTCCCATTGAAGCGATTATATAAACCTGTGTTTTACATAAGTCTAATTGTTGTTACGTTTCACGCAGTTACATTGTATTAATTGTCATATGGATATAAAATTAAAGATCTGGAGAAACACTGTAGTTAGAGCCTTCTGGGTATAAAATTAAAGATCTGGAGAAACCACTGCATTGCACACAAGAGACACTTGTAATCCATGGGAATCAATACAGCAACAACTACAACAGTATCTTCAGGCACATAACCAGTTAACATAGTCAAATATCTAGGCTTCCACGCTAGTGAACAGTGGTTTAAATACTGGTACAGATTTATCAAAAGTAAAATGAGTTAAACAGGTTACTAAAACACTTACCTAGCCTATTAATAAAAATATATTTTAAAATGTATATATAAAAAAAAACATACAATAAAACTAAACAGGACAATTCTCCACGTATCGGCTCAAATTGAACCTTTTTCAAGAGACAAACAACAGAAAACGACAAAATAAAAAACAAAATAGATGTCTATATTTCATCAAGCCCCATCTCCATAGCGCAGGGATGGCAACGCATCTAGTAAAAGAGAAAATGCGTGAAAAATATATATTTTTTTATTAATAGGCTAGGGAAGTGTTTTAGTAACCTGTTTAACTCATTTTGCGTTACTATTTGCTCATTAGGTTACTGCGGCACCATCCACTTTGTCGGAGACCCTCTGACCATTTGGTTATTTATACAGATTTATCAAAAGTAAAATTAACATCCATTATCATTATTAATGGAAAATTAATTAAAATTGTCTACTTTAAGGACATGATCTTAATGCTATCATTTATAAAGTCTCCATATCATACTTTATTCTTGTAACTGATGTGATTTATATTCATGTTATTAGCTAATACAATTTAGAATTATTATTTCCACAGTTTCAGATCACAATTATGAGAAACAATGTCGTAGTTTAGTACAAAATTTAAAATAGATAAAACTTACATCTAGAATGACCTTCTGTACCAGAACTGTATCATCCACGCTATCAAAAATAGACAGCAGCAAAAAATGTCCATGTTCTTCTTTGCAGATTTTAGCAACATGTGTCTTCAAACTTTTCACGATAATCTTTCTGTCTTTAACTGAACCTGACCATACACAGTTCATCGCTACTCTAGTGCCGTCTCTTGTGTGTAGAAGATTTGGAATGTGATCCCTCAGACCTTCGACCATTTCCTGAAAGAAAAGCTATCTTATAATTCCATATAGTGCCAAAAATCTGTATAACTTAAAACAAAACACACACAAAATGGTCAAATATTGCATGTTTTCCCATAAGGGAGTTGCAGGTTTGTGGTATTTGTATGATAGAGGCCACAACCCTGTCATCACGTCATGTACAGGTTTAATTAATTTTTTCATTTATCCTATGGCAGAAAAAAAAAAAGTTCTTGCCAGGAGTTTAACTCTGGACCTCACAGATCTGAGACCAACGCTTTAACCGCTCAACCATGCACAACATGTAATATTTAAAACATACTTATATTAAATTCTCAGATACAGTGCAATTTACAAGGTTGGAAGAAAGGAACAATCATTTTTAGATTTAAAACACCCACAACACATGCACAGGAAGTATCGGGTTGGCAATGTGGATATGTGTCCCTGTGGACTGTTTCCAGAGAAAAAATCACATTTTGCAGAACTACCTATTGTATCACACCACAAGAAGAAAAACTATGGCCATCCAAAACAGCTGTAACAGACAAACTACATAGCTCTGTCTCAAGGCTGGTACCACAGTGCTGTTCCGCTGATGAAATCAATATCAGCTGCTGACTTTGGCTGAAGAACAAGGAAGAAGAAAGTGTTTTCTTATAGAAACATATATGATCAATAAACAGTACGGTAAACAACATTGTGGATTTGCTGAAAAAATTCTCCGCACTTGAGAGTCTGTCAGGAATTCAATTACTTCTGTAAACCAACAAGTCAAATAGAAAAATATTCCAGAACCCATAAGGGTCTTGCAGGTGCTGTTGAGGATGTGTCAAAAATAGATCTCCATTTTATCCTGCCATCTGTAGTGCGGACGAGTGTGTAGAATTAAAGCCCTGTCCATTACAAGATGTCAATCCATAACTTTCGCTGCCTACTATTTCTTACACCTGCCAATGTTCCCTACACTACTATTTTATGACAGGCAGTCCTAAAACCACTTAGAGCTTATAACAAACAATCCACTGGATACAGGGCAAAGGGAAGACAGAGTAAGAGATGGATTGATAACATCACGACCACCCACTACAAACACAGACTCAGTACGACTCGGGCATCACATCTGACCTTGAACAGTAACTTTACAGCTCCCACCCCTACGCATAACAGCAAGTGTGGATGCTATCAACCAACATCCACCTAGGGATAGACAATGAACAATACCCATGCATGGTACATCAGCTTCCTTTGTTTAACTGTTGATAATTCTGGAGACCCTGCATAATGTTTTCTGACATATTCTTTGCTTATATATTCTCTGTAGCAAATATGCAGCATCCATCTATAGAATTTGTTTTTAAAAAAGCCTGTATGCTTCAATCTAGATCTGCTATGAGTGTCCAACTACAATTACATGAGCGTGGACTATTAAACAGCAAAATGTTTAATTCATCTAAAAAGATTATAAATTCAACATACCTTCTTAGACTTGTCATCAGCAAAAGCAAAGAAGTCATAAAACACCTTGTGAACCAGAGAGTAGGCAAGTATTTCCCTGAAAAGTTGTTCATGAGAAATACAATTAAGTTCTAAACCACAAGTATAAATAAACAAAAACAAATATACGTGCTTTACAAATATATGCAATGAATTCCTGGTAATTCAAATACACATGGCAGTAACAAGACAGACTAGCAAAGAAGGCAGCAAAACAAGACAGCCATATACAAAAACAACCATGAACACAGTTAAAATGATGCTGACATCTGTGAACAAAGAGACTTGGCTAAACAAATGGGCCATGGGAAACACTAGGAAAGAAATCTATAAATATATGACTTTGGACTTCAAAATTATACATACTTCAACATATACAGCTAAGCAATCAACTGAACAGACTCCTGACTGTGCACTCATCATTACGAAACTGTCAACGACCATCTTTTTAAATGTCCAGCGCTGGATATTAGAAAAATGCTTTAACCTCCAGAGCCAGATTAATGGAACAAAAAAAAACAACAGCTCACAAACACATACATATATCATACAATGCCATTGGTTAAAAGGGCATGAACCCAGAGACCGATGGATCAGCAGCCAACACATATGTTTGTCACTTATATTAGAAAAAGAACACAACTCTGCACATAATACACATACCAAATACTATTACTGAAACAAAACCAGCAGAACTTACTTATCAATAAGTGGCATTAATGCTTCCCTCATACTTCTAATGACCATATCCCTCTTCTCAGGCTGATCTGTCATAATCTGTTCCAGAGATTGATGCGCGCGATCCTTTTAAATAGAAAGAATAAATAAGTTTTACATTTGTAAGTATTTTTTTCATAAACGTCCTACCAATTTTCTAGAGATTTGGAAGTTAGATCCCTTTTAACAACAAAATAATCTACAATCAACAAGTTATTGCTTTAGAAATACATAGTTTAACATGAGCAATTCTATTCTTAGGTCTACATCCTGCTAATCTTCTGAAGTTTGGTAACAAGTGCAGAATAAGGAACAAAACATTAAAATTCATATTGGCATTTTTGGACCACTCTAATCTAGTGAAGTCAGGTAGTCAATCTTAAAACAAGCATCTGTGTTTGTGCTCTATCATTTTGCCTGCCAGAAAGAGATAAAAAACACATAGACTAAGACTATTTGCTGAAAACATAAAATCACAAACCATGAACTCAAGCATTAGTGTAAACATTATCCAATGCTGAAACTTACCTTAAAAAGTGAAAAAGTAGGCCCATAAAATTCTTCCATGATTGCAAGCCGTTGTGGTGCAGTAGCAAAGTCATTAAAGGCATATTCGACGATATCGGAGGCTTCCTGTGTTCAAGACCAGATAATGAAAGCACAAATTATTATGTTGATGTAACTCTTACTCTAAATTTTTTTAAATCATGTTTCTTCATTCTGCTTTAACCCCTTGGCTGCAGGGACAAAAGGGCAGTGTAGTAAAATTTTATGGGTGCTGAATTTTTTTCCCTACCCAATTTGCCCACAGCATTCTCCAATTTGAGTGTATTATTACTGTATACTCTATGAATTTACAAGCATAATGCTTCTTTTCATTCTGAAGCAGACATTAAAACGTTTAATACACATTCGTCTCGTAAAAGGAAACATTTTAAAAAAAATTATCATAATACCATCATACACATATACTGTTCCAAAAAGAAACACAACTTTTTTGGAGTTACTTTTATAAAAGATAAAAGCTGATTGGACATAAATCAACCGATTGACTGTGTCCACCTGGTCATTAACTTCTCATGGACTTAACTATCTAAATTGTACCCACTTCATAATTTGCGAGGTCATGGTCAAAACAAAACATTTTTGAATAACTCGTGACAGTTTAATGAGAATCCCTTGAAACTTACTGAACACAAAACTTTCTGACCATGTTATTGAATGCCTTTAAAATATTGACGGCCCTTGAATAAATTCAGTTGAAAATTTAATATGCAAGTATGGTTTATCTCACTACAAAACAATACATCATCTTTGGCTTACAGACTGGACAATCACAAAGTGTAGTGGCTAGACAATTTAATGTGGTAAAAGCACCATTAGTCGCCTTTGGAGGTAATTTCAACAAACTGGTTCAGTGACAGATCAGCAGCGCAGTGGAAGACCCAGAGTTACAACTCCTACTGAAGTCCACCTCATACGGCTGCGTCACTTCAGGAATTGATTTGCACCTGCGGCCTCCACAATCCAGTTAATGTCATGAGCTCATCGAATTTCAGATCAAACGGTTAGGAACCGGCTGCACAACACTGGTCTTTAGGCTAGAAGAGGCTCTATAGAGGTCTTGTTCTTATGGACCAGCCTCGTCAATGGACCGTTGGAAATGACTGGAGACAGGTTTGGTTTAGTTTAAGTCTGAAAATTTCCCCAAGTGAAGGCTGAAACAATAATTCAGTGAAAGAAACATTTGGTACACGTTTGAAATAATGTTGCGTTAATTTTTTTAACAGCATATATAGCATACTCAATCCATTTACAGGAAGTTTTGCTTCGCATGGTAGTTATTGTATGGTAGTACAATGTTTTTCCCATTAGTGATATGCTTGTCAGCATATTTATTTGATTCATCACAAACATGTTGCTTAATAGGAGCAATTGATACGGGTTCAAATATTTTTTAAATATCTGCATGATCAATCTTTGGAATTTTTACACTATCATTGCCTAAGACTTTACTTAAGACTGAGACTTTACCATATCAGATGTGTCTTGACCTCAAATGTGAAACATGCGGGCTGCAGATATCATCTGAATCTATAGTCTTCAAATTACTACCAGTATCACAACGCAATTTAGCACTTTCTAAATCACTTCCTATATCAGAAAAATTAATGCTAGAATTATCAGAAAAACTTTCTCCCAAAAGTTTATAAATTTTCGATTCACTAAGTCTACGCTCTTAACCATATCTGTAGGTCTATGACGGTTACACAAAGACCCAGCTGTGTCGACACAAAAAAGTAGAAATGACACAAGTGTGTCCAATTACAAAAACCCTATTTGAAGATGATATTTAGACAGCTTTAACTAGCCAATTAGAATAGCTTGAGGTACTTTCTAGGATAAATTACAGGAATACATGACCTATCATTCCTTAAGGAGATGTTCGTAAAATAGCAGTAACTTTTCATTGCTCCTTACGGATGCCTTCGCAGCCAAGGGATTAATTGGGATAAAAATTTACAGCCACATTTGGTGGCTTCTAGTGACCATATTCCTGAAATCATATGCCTGATGGTGCACTTATTTTCTCTGACAGAAAAATTTTCTCAAGTCTTCAGCAGATTAGGGTGTGGCTACTGGTAAAAGTGGGGATGCCCAAAAACCATTCCAATAAGTGCACCATATTCTAAGTGTTAATCTATTAAAGCCAGGTATGAGTGTGTATACTGTCATATTTATCCATAACAGTAAACTAACTCACTGTGCAGATATCTAACTCAACTTCAGAAGACATGCACTGTTTTTTTTAAGAATGGCATTTTAAGCTGCCAAGAGTAGATCAACTCAGCAGCAACTGGTCAAAAATGAATTTACTGTGAAAAAGCATTATAAAATGTTAAAATCAATATTGTAATTATAGTACAATGATCAGAGCAGATGTTGAGAGCAACACAAGACAACAGCAAAAAAAGGCCAATCATATGGGACAGTGGTCAGCTTTAATCTTGGTGACCAGCATGTTAAGTATGAAAACCAGCTCTCTCATAAGGCTGACTTACCATACTAGCGAAATGGTTAGACATCCACTGTTCATTGGTAAAAGCACTAATATATTAGTTACCAATGACAAAGTCAGACCATTAGCATAAATAAAAGTAACAATGCATTTTCAGTCTCTGGACTACATCCTGTTGGAAATCTAGTGGAATCAATGTCCTGCTATAAGAGAGATCTGGTGGGATTATGAGACAAAGAAATTCTTGCTGTGCATATCTAGAAGAATTAGAATTCATCAATCTCTAGTTTCTGTCTCAATTATATTCTTCATCTGCCTCTTTTCCAACTGTCTTTCACTTCCTGCAAGATATTCAATAATGGCTTACAGCTACTTTATGTGTCCAAAATAATGTATTTGTCTGATCTTTTAAAAATCTCTTTTAGTAATACCCTCTCTGATTTTGTAGGACTCCCGTTGTCATCTTCTTTGTTTGTTCTCATAATCCTGTAGATTAGCAGAATCTAGACCAGAGAACAGAATGTGGTGTGTCCAGGTTTACAGCGTAGCTGTAATTTTCAGCCTGACACTCCAAATTTTCTTCTGTGTTTGTTCTCAAACTCCTGTACAATTAGCAGATATCTGCGCCTTTCAGCCTACCACCATCTGACTTCAGCGTGTGTCTGGGTGACTTTGACCCTCGGGTGGACAGCCCACTCAACTCTCAAACCTCCTTAGTCATACAACATGCATGATAGATAATAGTGTTGCTATTCTTTACTCCCCTTTTGGACTTAATCAAGTCATTGCTGATGATTATTATTATAATCCAATCCAAGAGATTTACTTGACAAAACATAAACTAATTTAGTACACAAATGTGTTGTAAATATACTGTGAACAAATGGGAAGAATTTGCGTGTTAAATTACCTTGTGTCTAATAAGCTTACGCACTTGTCCTTGAAAACACTTGAAAATCTGAACTCTCAACTCTTTTGTCCTAGACAGAAAAAAATTATTAAAAAAATAACTTTGTACTTGAAACAATTGCAATGTAATGAGTCAGCATATCTTATAAAGAGGTCTTTGTCTTTCTTCTACACTCAATCCCAAACAAATGCAGACTAGCAATGTGTAGTACAGAGGAAAAATGTGTTGTGTCATAGCTTACACTGTGGCTATGATACCTGTGCCTTTTTGGACTGGCATATCAAACTTCAGCATGGTTTCTGGGTCACTTTGACTCACTATGGGTGGGACCTCAACCATAAAACTTCCAGTTTCATGACAGATAATTATTGCTGTTGTCTGCTCCCCTTTTATGCCCATCAACTATCATAAAATGTCTTATTTCTTTAGCAAACTATTAATGACAACTTGAAACACAGGTTATCTGATCGTAGATGACAGATTTAGACAATACACTTCCGCATACACATACAAAGAAATGATTCAGTGCTGAACATTTTACTAGAAGGAATATCAAGATATGGAGCAAATGACAATATGTCAGAGTGTACAACCATGGAAAGAGATAGACTAACCACTTAACAAACCACTGGAGCAAACCTGTGTTGTGGAGATGGCACATAATCTCAGTTTTAAGTGCACAAAACAAACGGACAAGCTTACCCATAATGAATCAGCTTCCTTATGACATACTTGGCATATTTCAATTTGCATAGTTCACACAAATCACCTGCAGAAATAAACAAACAAATCAAATGAATATTTGAAATCACAACAAATATATTTATTATACAAAAGAAAATGAGATTAAGCAAAAGAGTATCATATAAATACTACATCAGGGAAACAGTGAAGATATTATGTCTTTTCTATACATGCAAATATACAGAAAGTATTTTACATTAAGATAAATGGTCATCTATCCATAATCCGCTAGAGTCGTAGTTGTAATACATTGGATGTGAAAACAGTCTCCTCCAATGATTTCTAACTTCAGTGATGCAAATGAGTGTGGAAAAATCTAGATCTGACCATTATTTGATATTGTCAGAACTTTGAATTTGTGTCTTCATCTCCGTCTTCCACTTCTTTACAAGATCATATCTGAGAGGGAATAATGTTGGCATACATATCCAAACCAGGCAAGTCTTCATCATCTCAATTGTGGTCAGGGCAGAGTGTCAATAATGTCACTCTAGAGAGGAAGTCCACCGACTTCTCCAGGTCAGAAAGGCTTCTGGTAGCTTTTGCTCAGATCTGTAATCCTCCGCTTTTCTTCTTCTAGTTCGCAATTTGACATGCCTTCACAGCAAGTCCAGTTGAACGTGTCTTGACAACAAGTCTGGTTTTTTTTTAATGTATGCTGCTGTATTTGAGAACTTCTCAGTGCCAGTGTCCTTCCCATAACTGGTTTGGTGTAATGCAGTCCTGCAGGATATGTTCCGCTGTCTGCCCACATAGATACAGAGGTGATGAAACCAGTCCTAGTCTATTTAGTCTGTTGTGTACTGTCGTGATGTGGAAGGTAATAGCCTACTCACATTGTCAAGATATTGATAGTTGTTTTGTTTTTTGGGGTGGTCAACTTTTCTGATAGCTTTAATATCTGTAATCCTATGACCATCGCTGTCATATTGACAGTAAGGACACACTCTAAACACAAAATAATCCAACTAACTATAAAGTCTTCTGCTGGCTCAATGGGTAGTGTGCCAGCCACAAACACAACTCTACCAAATGCTAGCATGGTTTGATAGTTAATCATCTGTATCATGTGTGAGTGGACATATTCACCAATAGTGAAAAAGTGATGACCTAAACAAGATATTTTTCAATGTTTTTTTTTCCATTCTTAAATCCCACTGGATCTCTCTTATAGCATATTCACCAATAGTGAAAAAGTGATGACCTAAACAAGGTATTTTTCAATGTTTTTTTTTCCATTCTTAAATCCCACTGGATCTCTCTTATAGCATGACAATGGACCTACTAGATTACTAGTAAGATGTAGTCCAGAGAACGGAAAATGTGTTATGTCCCTATTTTATTTGTGCAAAGCTCCCAACATATCCGACTTCAGTGTTTTTATCAATTCCATTGAGCGGTGGTCATCTGTAACCATATTGCTATTATAAGCCAAGTGTACTAGAGAATTGATTCTCCTACTTACACATGCTGGTTACCATGCTCAAAGATAACCAGTCATGCATGGCTAACTGCTGCTGCCTTACGTCGTACTGACAAAGCCACAAACAACCACATACTTCAATTATGCTATAAAGTATCCTCAGACAGTAGTAAATATCACACAACATACTTTTAACTTCTTCAAAATATCACACAACATACTTTTAACTTCTTCAAAGATGACTTCACGCTGCTGCTCACTCCCGTACTGAACAATGCACTGAATCACTCGAGCTGAGTCATGAACAACAGAAAGCTGTGGAAAGAATGCAAAACTGATTTACAAATGTTTAATTTTCTTGAATGTCATCTTGTATTTAAAAAATAATGGCCTATTCATTATTGGTCTATAATGAGAGCTAGAAAGACAATAGAGAAATTATTATACGAGGCGTGTTCAAATGAAAACGGGACTTGTTACACCACGCGTGATAGAGCGCACTGATATTGATGACATTTTGCACTAGTAATGAGTATCCGATAATTTACATACGGTCACGTGTTCATCTTCCCAGCATGCATATGTGCTGCAGAAGACTGTTAACAATATGGCGGGTGTGATTCCGAACCCGTCCAAAGTGAATCAGCGTGCTGTGATCCAGTTTCTTTCATTTGAAGGATGTCAAGCAGTAGACATTCATCGGAGAATGAAGGCAGCATATGGTGACAAATGTTTGTCGAGGACTAGAATGATGGAGTGGGTGCGTATGTTTAAAGACGGACGTGAGTTAACGGCAGATCTTGCACGGCCAGGTCAGGCGCATATTGTTGCAACAGAAGAAGCCATAGCCGTGCTTGATAAAGCAGTACTGACTGACCGTCGTCGGAGCATTCGTTCGCTTGCAGAAGAATTCCATATGTCAATTGGGACAGCCCACATGGTTGTTCGGAAGAAATTGAACTAGCAACTTTTTCTCGGACGGCATTCGACGTCTACCTAAACAGTGGGATGCTTGCCTAAATGCATACGGAGATTTTTTCTGACGAACCCAGGTGCATTCTTATTCACAAGTGGTTGCTTTGTTCAATTCCGTTGAAAATATTAAATTGCGTATGATACTTTTTAAATAAATCCACAAGTCCCGTTTTCATTTGAACACGCCTCGTAGTTGTCTTTCTTTCAGAAGCATCGTTTCATTTTTGCAAGTCTTGATCATTGGGAGATGTAATGAGTATTGGTGATGATGATAATATAATCCCTTTAGCTGCAAGCAGGTAGGGGGCATAACACATTCACAGCCCAGGCATTTCTGCCTAAAGTAAATGTTCTCCTCAGATGAGTAACTGAGGTGTCACAGGAACTCAAATAAGTTTTGCTATCTCAAAGGTTGTGTTAGGGAAGTTTATGGATGAGCATTTAATCCCTGAAGGGAGCCAGTATTTCTGGATCAGAACATCATGCAAGGAGCGCAGTATATACGCCTGGACCAACCATTTCATAATTTTTTTGTCAGATCTGTTGACCCATCAGTAATGCATTCCCCACCACAAAAGGAGAAAGATGCAATGTCAGCTGGCACATATCTCTGCATCATTAATGGTGACAATTTGACAGAAGACAAAACAAATTTGTTTCACGTGGCAGGTTGTCAGTCCATCGCCATATTTCCTTAGTTGCCTCCTACGACATGGCTGGAAAGAAGAGAAGTGGCCATATTCTAGCACCCTGAACTAGTAGTCCAGACCACGGCTGCCACACGTGGTCTATGAGTACTGGTATTAGCGTTTGTTTCAAACTCAAGATACCATTCACACTTTGTGAGCATTCAAAGAAAAGCAGTGATATACCGTATATTTCAGAATATAAGCCAATAATGTAACTTTAAATGTTCAAAATGTGACCAAAGTAAAAAACCAGTGCATAGACTGAAGTATAAAAAATAATACCAGTAATAAATCTGTGGAATCTCATTATTATAAGAATGAATGGACAAGCGAAATATTTCTAAAAGGAAAATAATTATTATTTCATTCGCTTGTGCGATAATGCATGACATTGTGGTTGTAGCAATATGAATCTGGCCTACTTCAGCACCTTCATTTGCTAGGAAAGACTGTTATGATGAATAGTTGAAGAAAATTCAATTTTAACATCATCATATCCAATAATTTGGAGGAGTTCTGCACCTTATCTTAGTGATGGGGGATTGACAATAGGGAAATCGCATAGTGGTGAAATCACCAACAACTAATAGGTCAACCAGCCAAAGGAAATGGGTGTCAACTGTCATGGGAAAGTAAAGATGATGGGCATGATGTGACCATATCTTCTCATGATGTGCCTTTGATCAATGAAAAATACAGACCTGACACCACATTTTCAATATGTTTCAAATGCATTCTCAAAGAGTTGTCTCCTCTATCTCTGTAAGGACTTTTCGGTCCTATCATAATGTATTTAGAAATGGCTATACAAATGGAGGTTTTAATGGCTTACAGACAGAAGGGGGTCTACCTAATTGACCATTTTTACAGGCACGAGTGGTCTGCTTAACTGGTTGTTTTAGCGGCTTGTCAGAGACAAGTAGTTAAGAACACAATGTTCATTTTTGCTTGGAAAAGGGAAACATCAGATGCAGGCAACGCAAAAATAAGCACTAGCCATTGGCGCCAACAATAAGACCTCTTATCAAATAATAATCTACAATGAAGACGGATGTGTCTGGCCATTGGTGAAAATAACATGGTGCTGCTTCGCATATTCATTCTCTGGACTACATCCAGCTGGAAATCTAGTTCTATTGTCCTGATATAAGAGAGATCCAGCAGGAGTTTGAGAATGAACGCTGAAAAAAAACACAACTAACAACCATAGCATGCTCAATGATACCATGTTTTATTAACATTCTTCTTCTTTGCTGTTCCTTCTCAAAATCCCTCCAGAACTCTCTTCTAGCAGAAGATGTCCTACTAGATTTCCAGCAGGATGTAGTCTAGAGAGTGGAGGTGTGTTTTATCAGTTTTTTTGGCCTGGCACATCTGATTGCACATCCCTATCAAGATCATGTAATGTTACTAATGACAGGTAGTTTAGCTCAGTTTTTATTGTAAAGTCTATACTGTGAAGTGTCTTCTATTCATTCTCAAGTTCATGCAGAAAACAAAAAGCTGTGCCAAAGGTAACAGTTTTTATGTGATATATGGACCTTTCGACCCGACACATCAAACTTCAGCATGGCATGGCTTCTGGGAAACTTTAACCCTCTATAGATTAGCAACAGCCAATATCACCCCTTGAAAATTGCCTTTGTCGCATCTCACAGAACACCTAGTAGGTAAGACTGTCATTCATTACTTCCCTATCTGCCCAGGCACTTTTTTATATCAACTTACAATCATCAAAAAAGAAAAGACAATGTAACATTAATCATCAAACATGAGAACAATAAAAAAACTAATTAGATATCACCAAAATATTAATATGTTACATACCTCTTTAACTTTTCCAACTACCATTGCCATGAGGTCATCACAGATTTTCTTCCTCTTAGCAACAGGAAGATCAGCTCTATAACAGAAGAGATTGAAACATATACAATATTTCTTTAATATATAGCTATATAGAACACAAGACAAAATATTTGTCCAGCAGCAAATAAACAAACTTACAGGATACCAAGAACCATTTTTGGCAGTGGTGAAACGGTTTAAACCTGTTTTTTTAAACATGTAATGAGACAATACTCGCTTTATACATTATTTTCCAAGGAACAATCAATCAAGAGTTAAAGGTGGAGAGAAGGACAAAGAAAATTCTGGATTGATAACGTCAAGGAATTGTCTGGGCATGATTTTTCTATACTTCTCCAAATGGCTACAAATAGAATTGTTTGGAGAGCTTTTTGTGTTGATGTCTCCAGTGTGGCAACCCTACGACCCCAATGGGTTATGGGTCTTATTATTATTAGCATGTCCAGTGTTTCTACTAATTATTATCGTAATAGGCTGATGATGCATATTATACCATTCCTCTCTGTCCTTTCTTTTTTCTGTACTTTCCTTATTTATCTATTTGTCTTTCCCCTCTGCAGAGCATAAGTCCTCAATAAACATCTTCCAATTTGTTGGTTTCAAGTTCTGCCAACCAATTTTAGAAATAATCCAAAGAAGATCCAACAATAATGATGTGGGCCGCAGTAACACAAATACCAAATTGATAATGAGTAGGTAAATATGTGATACAAATACCTATCACTACTAATAAAAAAGGTAACGGTATGTCCCGTGGCAGCAGCCTGCCATCGGGGATGAAGATAACTCTTCATGTACTAAGCCACAGCAACTATTAGGTAGGGTGGCCAGTTCCCTTCCTTGCTGTCTTTATCTCCCCTAACTTGTGCGTCAGGTACTCATTTACAGCTGAGTCGACTGGAGGAGTGGTCGTGTCAAGTGAGAAATCACAACCAACAATTTTTTTCACTGCTAATAAAAGGGTGATTAAAAACAAATACAATAAAATAAATAAAACTGAACACGGTAGATGTTTCAATCTAAAACAAATGTTGTTTCTAATTATCCTACTCCAAAGTCAGATGTGTCTGGCTATTTGCGACACAATACTTTCTATACTCTGGACTATATCCTGCTGGAAACTTAATAAGAACATCCTGCTACAAGAGAATTCCAACATGAGGGTTTGTTTAGCTTGAAGATGGTAGATGGAAAATCCATAGACCAAATGCATTTAAAAAAATGTGCCAACCAATTTTGTATCTGATTGTCCTATCAAACTAATCTTGTATGTGATTGTTTCCTTTTATTGTCCTATCAAACTAATCTTGTATGTGATTGTTTCCTTTTATTGTCCTATCAAACTAATCTTGTATGTGATTGTTTCCTTTTATTGTCCTATCAAACCAATCTAGTATGAACTTGAATGAACTATTGAACTTCATGAATGAACTAATGAACTTTTATGGGGATATATCACTAAAACATTCATCCTGAATCAAATAATCACGAGATAAAAGTTACAAACAAATAATCATGAGATAAAAGGTTCAAGCAAATAATCATGAGATAAAAGCTACAAACAAATAATCATGAGATAAAAGTTAGTGTCCGGTAACAACCAGAAACTGGAAATTGGTGGCTGGGGTAACACAGTCATTGTTAGATTGCTTTATCTACTTATTTTGGTAACATGAATACCTATTTCTGTTCATTTTTATATTGGATCAAACAAATTTGCCATCTAGTATAGAAAAGTTAAATGTTTGTAATTCTAGCTGCTGTTGTAGCTTATGTGACAAGCACAGTGTGAATCATTCAGTATATTTATACTCTAATCCTACTAATACAACCATTATGTTAATCAAATTTGTTTTCTTCTTCATTCGCTATCAAACTCCTGCAGATTGCACGATATAGTCCAGAAAATGTGTTGTCATCGTTTAAAACGTACTGCAATATCTGTGCCTTTCGGACTGACAAATTTAACTTCAAGATCACTTTGACCATATATGGGATGGGACAGCCCCCAAAATAACCTTAGTCGCCTCTTACGACTTGCATAGAAGGTAAATAGTGTTGCTATTCTATGTTCCCCTTTCGGGTCCAAAACACTGGTGAAATTGGTTTTGAACAATGTCATTGTCATCTTGGCAAACACATAGTTGCTCCCAGCAGAAGTTGAAAGATTATGCACTACGCAGATTGATAGTTCCCAACACATCTTTATTTGCACTGTCCCCACCCAGCCGGCATTCACAGAAGCAACATACAGCAGGTATTCAAAGCAACATAAGCACATCCTCAATTCACTGATTAGAGATGTATGTCTTTCATTACCGCAAATACTAGCATGCTCAAAGACATAGATCCATGTGGTACCCATGAGGCAGGATGAATATATAGATGCCATCAGTTCATATCTACTCTGAACACTTTAAATACAAAAATATAGAAGAACATCTGACATATGCACCAGACTTGTTTATGAGAAGAAAACAAATTTGTAAAATATTTCAGAGACAAAGTTTTAAATAAACAAATTTACCTTCGAAGTTCTTCCCAGGATTTCTTGGCAGAACTGATCAGATCAAAGTTGTTTTTTAACATCTTTCTCTGCTGCTTCTTCTCTTTCCAAGTTTGGTTTGTTGTTTTTGGTACTAAATACAAAATATAACAGTATGTATATGTTGGTGCTACTTAAATTCTCATTATTTCAGGATTTCCTGAACTGATGAACAACATAACATTACAGACTCAATAGGCGACTGAAAACACCAAAAACATTACATTATCAGTGACCCGCCTTCGCTTCCAGTCACCTCCATTGCTATGCCCCGATTCCTCAGTATGGAATCACACGAAGTTAAGCTCACATGACGTAGAATTCCTGCCACACGAAGCTAGGAATATGTCACAACCTATAGGTAGAATTCCTTTACACATTACGATTGTAAGAAGGGGAATGCCGGCTCACTTATTCACCGAAAGTGTAGAAATAATTATGTTGATTTTCAACGTCAAATTTTATTATCAAATGTAGTACTGCGCGGCATGGTTCGTGATCATGGAAAGCAATATCTACATGTTTTAGTTGTTATATTATAAGAATGTTTGTTTATTCATTGAACAACACAACAACAATATGTATCAAGGGTGCCACATATCGGCATGGAAAATAATTACATTGTATGCCGGCCTAGGTCTAGTGTTGAACGGACGGACATTGTATGTGATTTCTTCATGTTTTATTAGTTATGTTAGTTTGGATATAAAACAACATATATACAACAGGAATATGCATTTAAAAGGATTTTATCAGTGTTGCCACACATGTTCAAGTATTTGCTGCATGAAGAAATCATTTTTGCGATTTTTCTCCCCAATTTTCAACTCCACAACTTGCACACCATGGTCATATCACACATTCAACAACAACAAAAACATGAGTATATGCATTTTTCACTCCTTTATTTACATGTGCAAAAATTATTTTTTTGATACCTTTGCAGAAAAAAAAAGGTCACTGTGTTTACCAAACATAATGCACACTGTCAAAAAAGAATCCGGGCCCAGTGACGAAATTGAATCATTTTAATCTGGGGTCCTAATGGTTAAGACAGCTAAGCAATTATAGGAAAACTGTGTGTTATGCTATAATTGTCAGAGAAACATATTTTTTCTAGCACGGCAAGGAAACAACGACTTTGATACATAATACTGTGGACAGCCATGACTGCCTACGCCTGCCAGGCACCTGATGATGTGTGTTATGCTGCTTGGCTCACCTTCAACCTCTCCTCAATCCTTCTCCTCTCTCCATGCACATCAACAAAATCTTCAATGAAAAGACTCATCACTTGTTTTTTTTATATATAATAATCCTAAAACAGAGCTCACCTGTTGTTTCATCTGGCAATGCTTCAAAGTTTTTGTTGATTTTTTTCTTTGCTTTTTGAGTTTCCCCAGCACTTTTTAGAGATTTTAACTTCTTGGCTGCTTGCTTAAATGGTATCTATGGATACAAGACAATTATATGATATTGCTTAAATAATTAACAAAGTTTCATATACATGACACAGATACAATCCATCATCATCATTGTTGCAACTGAGTAATACAAGAAAAGAGTAACTGATCTAGACACATCAGTTTGGGTAGATCAATAGTGGCCAAACGAAAATGGAAAAACATAAGTGTCACAAGAAAGCAAAGTTTACTACATATTTCTGCATGCAGACATTCCCTGTGGCCAACCAAATCAACACAATCCAACAGCAGCAAACCTCTATTAGATGACACTCCGATATAGTGAGGATTTCTTCTTGTGAAAACTCTCCAATTTATCTTTGCAATTACATCTTATACCTTCTCTGTGAATTTCATACTGTTAAAAGTTGGGAGTCTTCATGGAATGGAATAAAAGCTCTGAAGAAACCACCCACTGCACATATGAAACAAGAGCCTAATTATTCCAAATTATGATGCCGTTCTCAGACCCTTGAGGTCCCGGTTTCAATCCACAGTTGGGACAGGATTTTTCTTTCAGAGGTACAATCAAAATCCTTCTTGTATATGTCACAGCGTCTGCTATGGCAAAGCAGCCTTTATTTTCACAGCCCATAGAAAATGTCCCTGCACTACACAGGAAAACATGCAGTAATGAAAGTTTATCACAATAATAATAAAAATAAAGACCCATAACCTATCAGGTTTTGGAGTGCCACACTGAAGATATCAGCATAAAAAGTCCTCCAAACACCTGTCCAGCCCTTCGAACAAGTGTAGAAAAATAATGTATAGACCATTTCTTAAATTTTATCACTCCATGATTTTCTTTCTCAGCCTTTTCTTCTTCCACTCTTGATCATTCTTTACACAATAGTTTTAGTATGTGAGTCATGCCTCGGTACATGTCCAAACCAAACATCATTTATGTCAATACTTCACTGTATCATTTCAATGGGCGGAATTTTATCTACTCTGAGGCAGCCAACTCCTCTCCAAAACTTGGCTTATCAGCAAGCAAATAAACTCATTTAAACATAGAAAAAAATTATATATTCATCCATGGATGACACTTGAACATTTTAAAAAAAACTACATACTTATAAAATAGATTACACACTTATATAACATAATTATGGGGGTGCTACTGATGGATTGTGATGTTTATCATAGCTCACTGCATCACCAAATGAGCAGATTGAGTTTGAATCTTGTCTGTTAACTTATGATTTTGGCCAGAAATAGTTATATTTAAAAAATAAATTAACCAATTTCATTAGTCATTTCCCATAAATTAATCTTCTTTTGTGATTGTTAGCACACTATAGCAAGTATTCTTTCATAAATCTTTGTTCATTTGCTAACTCCTGTACCTATTGGCCTGACACATCTGAATTTAGCACAACTTCTATGTCACTTTAACTCTATAGGATGGGACAACCAACTCCACCCTTAAAACTTCCTACGTCGCCTTTTACAACATGCATAGCAGACAGCAATGTCGCTATTCTTTGCCCACCAGCAACAAATGAGTATTTTTAGTAATTGACATGTCAAATCTTTTCTTTCACTACTTCCATACGAGTTCATATTACTGTGCCAATAAATATCTATGGAAAATACACAGTAATAAGTTTTAGGTTCCTAAATAGACTAACTAAATAGATGTGTGCTGTCGAGTTCTCAGGGAGAGGAATTGTAAAGAATAGTTTTCCCTCAACATCATAAGAAGCAACTAAGGAGGTTCTGGGATGGGCTTGGCTATTCTGTCCCATATAGGGTGAAAGAGACCCAGAAGCCATGCTGAAGTCAGATGTGTCAGGCCGAAAGGAGCAGATTTATTGATTATTGCTTAGGAACCAGAATCACAGCATAAAGGCATTCCATTAAATGCCCTCCCTGTCACTCCACCAGCCAACTAAAAGTATACAAGCTCAGTGTACAGTCAGTTACTGTTTTGGTTAATTTGTAGAAGTTTGAGAAACAGATGCGGGGGAAAAAAGTCTGTATTGTAAACTATTTACTTTAGTTTATCATGTCTGTTACGATGTTTTGAAAATCATTAAATGTGTTAACCTTCGTTTCCATTAATAATTATTAGCAAACATATTACTGAAGCCCCCAGATTATAGATTTCCAGTGTTAATAATACAGATACAATTAACTCTTCTTCAATGGTTAAAAAAATGATGAAATAGACAGTCTGCCCAAGTCCAAATTCATGCTTACTGTTTCCTAAGAAACTGTCACACATGGACATGTATTTGGCCTGTAAGTCCAAGTGCAGAGTGGATGATAAACCGTCATGTAGATATGATACACACTAGCCGCCTTGCAACAGATAGGAAGCTGTCACAGGCTAGGTATGCACACCATCCGAAATCTGATGTGCTAGCCCTACATGGTACAATGTTCTTCATGCAGTGGAAATACAAAAAAAATGTGTGCTGGTCGTTTGAGAGTGAATGCAGAAGAAACATTTTTAAACATCAAACCAGCTACACCATTACATATCGAACAGACCAAAATTAATGAGCAGCATAGTTACCTTCAAATTGACCTTTGCTGCTTTTTTCACGTTTTTTGTGTCCTTCGTTGCAACTTTTTTTTTCTTTCTAGGTGATGCTGATTCTACTTCATCATTATTTTCCACATCTTCTTCTTCGACCCCTTCCATGCTCACATCATTGCCTCCTTCATCATCACTATCATCTAGGGTAATCTTTGAGAAATGTTTCCTGGTGAATGAACTAACACACACAGAAAATACACAAACATTACTGGTATGTTGTGTTTGATAATAAAAATTACAAAAAAATATAACATTGTACAATGAAAGACAGTCACTACTACTCTCCTTAATGATGGCCTATGGGCTAAAGCAGCCATTCTCGATGTGTGCTATATATATATATGTATGTGTGTGTGTGTGTGTGTGCGTGTGTGTGTATACTATATATTATTTATATTATATATAAATTTAGACAATCATGGTGGACCAAAAAACTGGTGAACATCAATCTTGGGCCAGTCTGTAACATTCCTAACAAGTGCACGATCAGCTCTCCAAGTTCTCATTAAAAAAACTGTCAGATCTGGAAATGCTACTGAACTAAGTAGTCGTGTAGTGAATACCATCTGTTTTTTTATTCTGGAAACCAACCCTGAAGGTCTACCTTGCAGTTGTTCTGCTCTTGCTGCTATATGCGGCTGAATCCTTGAATGCCTAGGGTATGCTAGGCAGCTTAATTCTTTTCACCTGTGATTCCTGAGAAAACCTCTTGGTGCGCGATGGCAGGATAAGATTCACACCATCGAGATCCATGAAAAGTTCAAGATGAAAAGCATCTACACCTTATTTATAAGATTTAAATTTCTTCGTGCTGGCCCCGTCATCTGCATGTCAGGTGTCTTCCAAAGATGTTTTATGGTAAATTGTGTGTATTCAAGTGGTGAGAAAAATTATTCCAAGGACTAAAAAAGATTGACTTCACTGTACTCAGGTATCCACATACATACCAATGAAATGGCACACCGCCTGCGAGAGAATCATTCATAGCACATAATTCAGCAGTCTCGAGCGATAATTTTCAAGGATCTAAAGAATGTGTACTTTGTAAACAAGACAACACGAACTGGATTCAAGCAGGTGACCCCTTGAGCGCAAGATAAAAAGCTTACCCTCTATGTTACACATTTCTCACGCATGGAATCACTCTGTGGCACAAACTCTCATAAAACTAAACTCTTGATCATCCATCTTGGTATGGTCAGATAAGTGAGGGTATTAATAGATTTGAACTCTGCCAAATCTCACTTCAAGATCTACCACATTCCTGTTCACTCTGCAAAAAGTTTTTAAGAGCAAGGATTCATCTGAGCCTTCAGTCATCTGAGGACTCACAAACCAACCGTGACATTTTTCAATACTATGCTAATTTTAACTGCCAAAGAAACATCAGCATCATAATCACACTGGGAGCTGGAAATGAGATAGGATTCTTTCTTTGGCTGGTTAAGGAAGGTGCTGCTGGTTATTAGCCAGATGGGCCAATAACTTACCATCAGAAGAAAAAAATGTTCAAATGAACCTGAAAACCACCAACACAAGATTACTAAATTATAAACAAAACAGACCAAGATGTCATTATTCTATGCTTTAGAAAGGCTATTTGGACCTCTGTATGAGTATGAATATCAGTGGGAGGACATAACATAAATAATTTGAGATATGCAGATGGCACTGTTCTGATTGCAAAAAGTAAGAAAGACCTTCAAGATTTAATTAATATAGTAGTCACAGAAAGTAAAGAGAAAGGCCTCATCATAAATATCAAGAAAACAGTAGTAATGGTTATATATAATACTACAATGGGCAATCACACACAGAGAATAACATAAGATCAATTTGTACATAAAAAAATTACGTTGAAACATATGCAGGTGTACAAGAACCATTGCTTTCAATAGTGAAACGATGAAAACTAGCATGGTTTGGACATGTATGCATACATGATTTCTTGTCAAAAACAATACTGCAGGGAAATGTCAAAGGGGAAGAAGTAGAGGACAAATAAAGACATGGGCAGGACAAGATTTTTCCTCACTCATCCGCATTGCTGAGGAAAGAAATTGCTGAAGGACTCTGTGTGTTGAAGGTACCCCTACGACTCGGAAGGGTTACAGGTTTATTGATTGATGGATGATAATATAAAAGACTAGACAGGAATAAGTTTCTCAGCACTCAAACAACAAACAGGGATTTTTGTGATGTTTCTAAAGTGGCACACTTATGGCCACGAGGGTTTATGGGGTTTGATGCTGTTTTTTCATATCCAGGGTGGGCTAGTGGTGATCGAGTGGCTGAACCTTTAAGATCAATATTGATACCATTTAACACGTTCGATAGTGCAAATAATATTTTAAAACTATTTTTGTACCGTTCTGCACCATCTGGTTCTCCTCTTGCATACTGCACAGCCATCTCCAAAGTAGCATCTGAAGTTGAAGCCCGCTTCTGTTTTTTCTTGTGAAAAGTTGATGTAAGTGTGTCATCTTCTGACGGATCTATGGCACTAATCTGACTCAGCGTGTTGGGTGTGTGATCTAGAGCACTGTCAGCATCACCTTCATAAATGAATGAACAAATCAAGTATCATTATTGGAAGTTGATGCTCTCCTGTCAACAGAGGTGAAGAAGAGAGTTCTGATGCCAATTCTAAAATGTATGGGAATCTTGGACAATAAAAAAACAGGAGAGTGGAAAATTAAAAGCAACAGAGATGTGCTTCTGTAGAAGAATGCTGAGAATATCATGGTCAGCTAGAAACTCTAACAATGACGCACAAAAGAGCGAAATGTGAGACAGGGAATATCCGAAATATTACTCAAGAATATCAGAACGGCGCAATCTTTATTTTTTGGATACATTATGAGAATAGTTACATTGGGCAAAATAGAAGGCAAGGGTGATGACAGCATGAGAAAATAGATAGCCTGGCACCATGGTATGGTAATAGTCAACTATGAAGTTGAGAAAAGATACTAGAAATAATAGTGTAACCCCATGGTTTCCAGCGCCAGTTACCATGGCAAATGATGACTGATTGAGAACAAAACAAAGATTTTAAATAGAAAACCAAAGAATAGGAACACTGATTTACTATGCATGTTGTAAGAAGAGATCAAGGAATTTTGAGGTTGGAGTTGGCTGTCCCATTATAAAGACCAAAATAGCTAAAACACCATGTGGAAATTGGATGTGTCAAGCCCAAAGATGTAGATAACTGTAACTATGTAGTTGATACGCAGTAACATAATGACATCTGAAAGATGTTTGTAACCCCTTCAATCCACCTTCTTCATGGTCTTCCTTTTGTTGTTTCCATTCTCATGCTGTCTATGCGCATGCTGCTAGCCAATATGGACTCATATGTGGCCAAATAATTGTAGTCTCATTTTCAATATATTTGACCACAGACATAGCTCGAACAGTTTTTATAATCTCTTCATTTTTTTCATGATCTCTTCTGGTTCTGTTTGCTGCTTTTCTTAGACATCTCATTTCACATTTAATAAGCTTTTTCTCTTGTATTTTAGTTAGCGTTCACACCTGACAATGATAATAAAATGTTGGTATGAAGATTGAATTTATGATTTGCCTTTTGGTTCCATTGGGATGGAAGTAGGTTTCAAGATTGTAAATTCATAATTTAGGCAGCTGACTTTTAAAATTTGTCTCAATCTCCATTCTTTCATTGTCTGTAAAAAATGCTCCCAGGATATTTAAATTCCTGCACTTGTTTCAGTGTTCATCTATCTTTATTCTTGATCGTATTGAGTTCTGTTTTTTTCTGTATTGATAGCCATGCTGTGATTGGGCAGCTTTTGTTGAGTATGTTATGAGATCTTGCAGCTCTTCACTTGAACTGGAGTATGCACTGATTGTCAGTCAGCATAGAGGAGTTTAGTTAAGTCATTCGGCTGGTCAACATTTGTGAGGTATGGTTAGTGGTTGCTTCAAAGAAAGTCTCTGCAGTCCAACGGTTAATGCACTGACTTCCTGGTTGGTACAGGTTTCTTTTGCATTCATTCTCAAATTTCTGCAGAAAGGCAAGTTGTAATCTGGAGAATTAAGTACAATATGTCATGGTTCACAGTGAACTTTATTGTGACCAGTAATCTTTCAAATCAGCAAGAATGGCATTTCTGTTGCAGTTCGCTGTGACCTCCACATAAATTATGCAAGATAGTTTTCAAGATATGCCACGGAGTTTCTTCATTTTATACTACCCCAAAGTTGTTCAATGTTCTGAGTATGCACACCTGTTACTGGGTTCTGAGTATGCACACCTGATACTGGGTTCTGAGTGTGCACACCTGATACTGGGTCTACAAAATTGTACTGGTGGTGGTTTAGTTTAAAAGGTTCAAAACCAAGATTTTCTAAAACTCTTGTTGGATAACCATTCCAGGAGTCCTGATAAAACTATAGATCCTATAATTATGACTATGACTTGCAGGAGTGTCGCTGCACAACGATTTGGTACCAGTACTAGAAACACATCCTTTGTCCCTCAACATGAGCCACAGTAGACACGTTGTGGCAGAACTCGGCTGGCGTTTTTTCCTTCAATTTTGTAATCAAGCATTCTTCAATTTAAACAATTTTGCGTCGCTACAATCTAATCCACACACACTTATCGTAGAAAGGAATTTCCAATACACCACACTGGTTATTTTACTTCGATTCAGTTCTCCCTTACAGTGTGTTAGCAGCCATACTTGTTTGTAGCAGTGAAATGTCATGCACAGTGACTATCTAAAATGTGGAATTAAAAAAGTGAACTATGTTGTGGCATCTACTTGTACTGTGCCCGTTATTCTTTGTTCCCAATCAATTTTTCAGTTCAACTGGAACATTTTTTTGTAGAACTACAAATGTTTTGCCAACTTAAGCAATGATTTTCTATACACGTCACTAATTGTTTTTTAAAATTGGATAAAATAACGCTGCTTCTCTTTGGCGTGTGTCAAAAGTGGGGCAGCTACCGTTAAAGTGACATTCTATCATCACATTGTTCATGTGCAGGACATTCTTTACATCTTTAGCAACAATGTTGATATGTTAAAAATAAATTACATGGTCATTCTAATTTCAAAGCAAATAAGATAAGATAATCTGGAAATGGAAGCCGATTCAATAGTGTTAAGAACAGATTTCAAGTAATATATTTTTTAATGAAATAGAGTAATGAAATACTATTACCAACATAAACACCAACCTTGAGAGAGCTGTGTGTCATTTCCAAAGACTTGAGTTGTAGCATCCCCATCGTACGATTTCCGCCTTCTAACTGCAGTTTTCTTCACTCGTGTCTGTGAGCGCTCAAATGTGTCAGGTGTCATGGATACATCCTTCATAGGTCCTCTTGTGACCTTAGATTTAGTGATACCAAAACCTCCTTGTCTTATTTTACCTATATTAGGCACCGGTCTTTTCATTGCTGGAGATTTTGACATATTCTTCGTCATAACTAACCAATGACTGTTGTCTAAAATTGAAATAAAAGAAACATTTAAAAATACATTGGTGTGATAGATATATCACTATCAATTGTATCCAAAAAATCACTTATTCAATGAACTTTAGGTATGACTACTGCTTGCGGTGGCTACTGACCCCTACCAGGAGCATTTACAGGTGGAGTATAGTGGAAAAGCCTCTAGAGGCCAGCTGTGAATAACCCTCTGGGCAAATGAGCAGTCGTTGACCAAACCGGTGTTGCTGACCACAATGACGGGATATTAGGCGGTGCGGATGTCCCCACTGAAATATCCCATGTGTCCAGTGACTGGCAGCATCAAAGCGAGTATGAGCCGCTATACGCTCAGGTTGCTGAAGTGGGGTCACTGACACCACTCCAGAAATGTGCCAGGAGGAGGATAAGGTTTAGGTAGGATTAGAGGGTTGGGTAGGGCAAGGGGGAATTATGGATACTGGAACAAGAGAGAGCAATACTCTTAAATCACCATCTCTGTGTGAGAGGTGCCTTAGATCACAAGAAATAAACCACAGAGGAAGGATAATGAATCCCTGGCAACAAATAAATTATCCCAGGAGAGGGGAACTCTGACTTCAAAACCCCGGGCAGATGGTGCTCATTAACCCTAGTAGGCAAGCTGTCTAGAAGGAAAACTCCAAAATGAAACCACTGCCCTGTGGACAATCCTTAGATGGGCAAGGGCTAGGGAAAATAAATAAATAATTCGAAATGAAATACCAGAAGGCTGCTTTCACTTGGTGATTTGTAAACAATGCAACAACAGAACAGAAAAACTGGCTATTAAATTTAATGAGATTGGCATTTCTTGAATATCATATTGTGTTATCTGGGAGTGAAATTACATTTGATCACAATCTTTGCTTCAGAGAACATCACCAGTGACTTCTTCATCGTTCTTCAGTCAGATATCAGGTTACAGCACCAACAGCTTCAATCGTGTGATTTGCTTCAGGTCATCCATGGAACCCCTCAAGTCTGGAAGTAGTGTCGTCTCAGTAGGGCATATTTTCTCCTTCTCTTCTTGGTAGAGTTGACAGGCATGAAGAATGTGTTCTGTAGTCTCTGGGCACAGTTGCACAGGTCTGTCTCGCCAACTTCAGCTTTCAGAACATGTGACTTCTCAATCTATTGTGGCCAGTTCGTACTGAAGATAATGGTTTGTTCCTTGCATGACATTTGATGGTAGGGGTCATTTGGTTCTGCAGTTGGGTGCATCTGCTTCCACTTTTTCTTATATTCTGCTTTTAACATGGTCTTACATTCATAGTACATATTATCACTGTGTCATAAAACCTGAATCTATGCCATATTTTTTTTTTAAGTAATTTTTCTTAAACACCCATTGGATCTCTTATATTATAAATAATCATAGTTGTGGCTTGCAGCAGGACAACAGATCCTAACAGATCTCCAGCAGGATGTAGTCCAGAAAATAGAAATCTGTTGTCACTGTTTTATTTGCAGTAGTCCAACACATTCAACTTCAGCAGTACATCATTGATGTAAGCTAACCTTTTTCATAAATTGTATGGCACTGTAAGTGTAGACAGGATTTACACAACAATTCTAAAATTTCAAATGAGAATAGTTAGGCCTAATGAAGTTGTAAAAGTATGATCTGAACTCTTGTCTCCATAATATATTTTGTAACAACAAAAGAACTTGAAGATTTAGCAATCTACCAGCAGTGGGCAGCTATAAGTGGCAGCTCTGCTAATAGCGACTTAAAATAAATTTAAATAATTTGTTGTGGAATGTGAAGTATATAATTTATAATAAGTCTATAATTTGTATTGTTCCTAAACAACACCAGACTTTGAAAATGTGCTTTTACGGGTTACTGTAGAATAAGTTGTTGCTCAATTGAGTGAACAAAAATATATAATGTATGCCTAGGCATACATTCAACATTTATTGGGCACATAATGAGAAGACGAGGCATTGAGAATATATTGACAGCAGGAAAGATAGGAGGGAAACAATTCAAAGGGAAGACCTAGAGAAAAGATATTGGGCAGTTTGACTAAATGGCTTTGATTGACGACACCAACAAAGATGATGACATATATGGGAGATCGATGTACATGGAGAGATACGATCGCCAATGTCATTCAGAACGGCACTTGATGATGCCTAGGGTATATGCTCCTAAATCATTATTTTCTGTGCCAGTTCATCTACAAATTGTAAACACATTCGCCAATTCAAATCACAGATGATAATCCATCATTATGAATTATGACAAACTGCTCAAACAAAAGATAGTGTTATGTTGATTTTGTAAAAATTGCCAGTCTTATAAATAATTACCAGTAATTTAACTCAACTCTTTAGTTTAGCTGCTAGAGCCAACATTATTGGTCTCACGCACATTATTCCAGCTGTGTTAAATTCTTTCCTTTCTGTTCTGATTGTTTTTCTTGTCTCATCCATGTGTGTCGCTAGGCATCATGAGGAACCACAGTCTTCTTTCTTTTGCTAACTGTGTAGCCGCAGACATAGTGTAGCTTTGGTGTTCTAGTATTTCTCTTATGTCATCTATCTATCTTTGTCTGGGTCTTCTCCTGTTTCTCTTTTCAGATGATATTCTATCGATGGAATGTGATCTGGTTCCATTCTGATCAGGTGGTCGAACCATTTTATTTTTTTTAATGTCTATGTACTCTTTAACTTTAAAAAACAAAATACACCCAGAATGCTTCAAATGTCTTAAGAAAATGCAGATGGAAATACCTTGGTCACGTTTTAAGATTACCCGGTAGATGAAAACAGAATAAACCTACAAACCCTTATGCGGACACATGAGAGTAAAAGAAAACCTAATGCCTAAAGCAACCGTAAAAAACTTAAAGATGGTGAAATAATAGGCTGCAAGACCATACAAGAACTAAAACTGCAGGCAGTGAACTGCAACTCATGGAGAATCAAAACCTCTGCCCTATGTGTCGCCTGCGGCATGAAAGGAACAAATTAACTAAACTATGTATTTTTTTGCATGATATTGTTTCCATATTATTATGTATAGTGTCATTGTTTATTATATTTATTTTTCTTGTTATTTCCAGGGCTGTTCTCAGGCATTTCATTTAGCAAACTGCTAGTTTTTGTTTTAGTTTCTCGATTAGAGTCCAGATCTGGCATTGGTAGCACAGTGCCGGCATGAACAGTGTTTATTAACATTCCTTTGTCGATCAGGTCAATATTCTGGTGTTTATGTGGTGATGATATAATAAAACTGAGTTTTCCTTCTGACATCTTATCTCTATTTCTCTATCTAGTCTCCCATCTTCAGAGAACAATCTAGATACTTAAATTACTTTACTTGGTTGAGTTTTGTACCATCTTTGTATATTTCTAGTGGGGATTGATTTCTGCATATTCTGATTTTGGTTTGTTGATTCTCATGTTGATTTCACAATTGAACATGTAGGCCAACCATAATTATTTTAATTGTATTTGAAGCATTTTACAAATACGACCTAAGACAATTTTTTTAATCATTTAATTTTATTAAAAATATGGTGAGGAGCAAGTTTGAAACAGGAAAACAAAATTGCAAAGAGTGAGGTTGGCTATCTTATCTACAAGTATAATACTTTACTTACTAGGACTATAATAGTCAATAACTATACTTATATAATAGGCCAGTAAGGACTAATAAAATAAATATTTTCACACAATATTGTGACATATATTAACAATAATATTAATCAGTTGTGAGACAGGTAATGACATTCGCAATGTATTTCAAATGAAGTGGGAACTTTGAACTTGATTTATATTATTTCATAGTCCCTAGTTTTTTTATAACTGAATCCCCTTGCAGCTAAAGTAAGTACTTGGACATCTGGGATTGGCCATTGATGTGTACAGAAAATTTTGCTTAGGCTATAAATTTCTTGTGACCTGGGTTTACATTTAGTGACAACATCATTTGACATGTTTGCAACTTGATTTATTACCTTCTGTAATCAATTTTCTTTTTATATATAATATGTAAATTTTAAGATTGCAGGACTTTGCAGAAAACAGCAGTTAATTTATTTTTAAATAGCACATTTGTTTTCATTATGCAACAGCCACCATTTTGAATATTAATTAGTTGTACATGCATCTGAGAATCACAGCAATATGATCATTAGATGGGTCTTGTCTTTGTGAATACAAAAATATATAGTTTCTGTGGTATTTTATTATGTTTAATAGAATATATGATTTATTTTCAATATTATTATGTTAATTAGCCACTATTTTGAATATCAATTAGTACTATAATCTATGTCCAACTGAAAATTCTAGAAAAGTGATTGGCAAAACTGCTTTTGATTCTTCACGTGCTATAAAAAATATTTATTTACATTTTTTAACTAGCTGACGTCACAGATTTCCGTTAACACCAATAAAATTAATGGTTGCTGTGATGTCACATCCTGACAATCACAAAGTTTAACTTTAGACACAGATGAACTCATGAATAATCAGTTTCGGCCAATCTCTAGTATAGGTTTCCATTGTGACCGTTGTTCTACTTTCGAGGTTATTACCTAACCTTTGCAGTGTTAGATAAGTTGCATACGGCTACGGTTATAGATTTTGGGGAGGGAGGGTTAAAAGGATTAGAATTAGTTTATAGATTTTTTTGGGAGGGGAAAAAGAATGGTAGGATTAGAATTAGTGTTTAAAATTAATAATTAATTCTCTAAGAATTTTCATCTAAGGCGTGAATCGATATGATTGGTTTTTCAAAGGAAATCCGTGACATCAATGCTATTTATAGCTAAATGGAGACCTATATTAGATTTTCACCTCAGTTTCTTTTCAAATTTACATACTTTAAAAACTTTACCTATGATTTGTACCAAGCGCTCATTATTTCTGCATGCTACACATGGAGCAAGGTGCGTGCGCACACATTAGAAATATTATTTCTAATCCTAACCGTACTCTATCTAAGTACTTAACCCTAAGCTTGCCAAATCACACAACAAAGGTTAGATAATACCTCGAAACTAGAACAACGGCAAAGGTCACAGTGAAGAATCAAAAGCAACTTGCGTCAAGCGATCAATAGATGCATCATGTTTCAAGAGCACAAAAATGTATAGTTTGTATGTTCATGTTGTATCATTGAAAATAACTAAGATAATTCGGTAATAGTAAAGATTAGTTCTTCACTGTGCTATAAATATTAACTATCCAACGTCACAGATTTCCATGTAACACCAATGAAAATTATGGCTGCCGTGACATCACATCCCGGCAATCACAAAGTTCAACTCTAGACACAGATAAACTTCGACTTAAGTTATGCATTAATCAATGATAATGAATAATGAATGATTTTAATGAAATCTGTTTTCCAATTCACACATTTTTTACAATTTCCTATTATTTGTACTGAGCGATCAGTATTTCTGTCCATAATTCAGAAATATCAGCTATATTTTATCAGCTATTATTGGCTATATTTTGTGGTCACAAGTTTTATTCGTATTTATTTAATAATTTAATAAAAAGATGTCAAATTAATTCGGAAAAAATTCAATTCATAACTTTTTTTCAGAGTTGTCATACTGACTTGGTTGAGGTATCATTTAATTGAAATTTTCACGGGCTATCATTCTAACTACAGTAATTTTAATGCTGTAACTGTAATATTATTTTGAACATTTTGTCCACGTACCTAGCTAAAGTCTAAAGAGTTAAAATTAACTAACTTGTCTTTCGTGCTGGCTGTGGTGTCAAGACGAAAACGGGTTGTTTATCAAATTGATTAGGCCCTAAGTATATAAATATGTTGTGTCTGCTAAAACGTTTTCATCCTTATTCTTATAACTGTAATTTCGGGCATATTTTAGAAAGTCTACCCACCACTTCGTAAATTCCTTCAGCGAGAGAAACAATTTTTGAACAGTAATTTATCAAAGATACAGCATGAGCGGAAGAAGTTTCTTATGTTTGAAGTTACAACAATGGAACAGGAACTTGTTCAAAATGGAAATACAATTTTTACGACATTATTTTACGAAACTTTATTACAATATTTATTTTCATTTCCATAATTAGTTTAATGCTAAGAATTCTCTATGGAGAACAAAAGACAAATGTGTGTGTAAGAAATACATTAGAGATGCATGCATGTCCACAAGGATAACTATTTTCAATAGTACAGCGTTGAAAATGTGTATGGTTTTGACATTATGTATGTGACATTATATATATATATATATATACCCTATATATATATATATATATATATATATATATATATATATATATATATATATATAATTTAAGTCTACCTTTGCTTCTTGCTTCCACCCTTTATGATAGTGTGAAACTCAATTCATTAGTTTTTCGTTAGTTTTCAATTAGATTTGCATGTGGGAGTTGCCCCTAAATCAAAGCAATAATTAGGAGGGGAAGCGGGTCTGTAAAAGGTTGACAGTTTCTGGTATGGGGGAGCTGGGTTCATTAAATGTTGACTTCATCAATATTTTTTATGTACACCAATTACATTGTTTGAATTTGAACCTTTTTCTTAAAAATGTAAAACAGAACATGTATTTCTGCTTAAATTTGTTTGCGGGGGGGGGGGGGGGGGGTTCTTGCATAATTCAGTAGATATGAGTCCCTAAATTCATGCAAATTATTGACACGTGACAAACAAAATAAATGTAACCACTTTCAGCCTCAGCTTTCTCAAGGTCTCAATCCGCTGTTCGCGAACGAGACCCACTTGTACCTTCCTAATCATACTCATAGTCACTCAAGATGCAGAACTGCGTTACCTTATGAGTGCATACCCACTCAAATGCCAGGGTAATCGCCATAGTCACCATGGTCATGCTACTCGTAGTAACCGCAAAGGCACCACTCTCCTCCCTGATCATTGTACCTGCACACCGAGTTGTGAAGGCCCAAGCACTGCGAACATGTCTAATCACAGATTCATCAGTGTATATAATCACATCCCCCCTCTTTGGCATTCTCACTGACCAAATCCTGCACTTCTTTCCCCACAGCTGTGGGACACCATTATCTGCATTCCCTGCTAAGTGATATTACTACTCTCAAAGAAGTTTCGAAATCTGTGGGTAGACTTATCCATGCTACATCCTGCAATCTGCACACGCATTGTATTACACTCTCAGCGCGTCCCATCCACGACCTTCTTCTCGTGAGTCTGCTGTCTTTAACTTATTGTATTTCGGAATACAACGGTGTTCCTTGCCTGCATGTATTTGAAGGTACGGCCGTGCACGATAATACTGTAATCTGTGCTCAGAACATAATTTACTGCTAAGTGTGAAGACAGAACAAAATATTTTATTACTATGTGTAATGCAATTATTTTTTTTCTTGGGTTCGCTTCATAATAATCAACAGGAAGATTCGTGCAATACCTGCCGGGAGCGTAGTTACGTTGTGTCACAAGACACAAGGCGTATGTTCTTTGTAGGGCCAGCACAGCCGATTTCGGCATGACTTGACATTTCAGGTGGGCTACCCTAGCCTGTGACCGCCTTCATATCTATCGCCAGGCGACGAATGTGTACTGACCCTACACCGAGACGGTTTGTCCTCCACATCTATCTTGCACAAGGTGTTTCGAAGCCAGTGATCTTGTCTCGTGTAATTAGACGTATTGTGCTCGTTTCCATCGGGTACTGAACCTTTTCTCATTCGCGAGCCTGGTTCCGGTTTAGGAAGAATTCGACAGAAGAGTTAGGACCGGGCTCGTTCGACCTCTTAGCTGTTGGTTTCAGACGTCGTGAACCCCTCGTCCACGTTTGAGTCTATACACAAATTTAGGAGCACCGGGAACTAGAAGTTTGTTCTCGAGCTGAACACAGCTTGTCTCCTTGGACTTTTGTGTCTGTGACCATCGGATACTGAACCTTTTCTCTCCACGAGAATGTTTCCCGTTAAGGAAAAGCTCGATAGTAGAGTTGGGCCCAGACTGGAAGCACCGGTTACTAGAAGCTTGTCTCGAGCTGAGAATACTTTTGTTCCGATTTCCTTGAAACGTTTTCCCGTTCTCTTTCCATATGGCGAGTCCCTGGAGCTGTGCTGCCCTTTCAGTGTAGCCCCTATTCAATATGTTATCCTTACGGAGTCCCACAGTGACCGTCGATGGCAGCCGCCTAATTATCGCCCCAAAAAAAGTTTGGCGCAGTATGTGTTTCCGGTAAGTGACTTCACGAAGCAACAGGCCTATCTATATAATAGTTGAACATATTTCTGTTATAAAAATATTATATATATTTTGCAAATATGAGTGACAAAATATATTTGACAAAACTGAAAACTGTGCTCTTAAATTTTCATTGTAATTAGTTGATGATGTAGTTGCGTATGTAGGTCACACCAATGGCCCACTAGACATACCACCCACGCAACAGAAAACCTTAGTGGATGACATGCCGTTATATTGAGGTTATCTTCTTAGAGCGGAGAGCAGCTAGAAAGTCACGGATAGACCAAGATCCGTCTACAGTCGTCATTCCATGTCCGAACTGTCCAAGGACATTTACAGCTCGAATAGGGCTCATTAGCCATCTACGAACTCATAATCAAAGACATAACTAAAATTGAATTTTCAAAAGTGGATGTAACAAATGGTCATCATCATTTGTGATGGACGAACAACATCTTCTTAAAGAAACTTTATGGCATGTCATCTATACAATTATGCTTTTATTTTGTTGTTGAAATGTGTTTCATGTTTACCTGAATGTATATGTATGCACACTCTGTGGTTGGGAGGGAGCCAGAGATGTACTGTGCAGCACTGGGGAAGAGGAAACTGACAGCACTGTTTTTTTCCTATGGCTGAAACCCATCATAGAGACACAATGACTCAGGACGTGACAATCCTTTTGACTTGAACATTTGGTTGCATGCCTAGAGCAATAGAGAAGTTCGGCATAACCAGTAGCCAATTGGTGGCGGGGAATGAGCACAGTTTGTTTTGCGTTCGCTCCATTGTAACCATCACGGATATCCGTGCGATTTCCGCCGGGAGCGTGATTACGTTGTGCCACCGTTATGCGCCTTGTAGGCCTAGCACATCCGATTTCGGCATGCCTTGACAATTCGGGTGGGCTACCCTTAGCCTGTGACAGCCTCTATATCTGTCTCAAGGCACGCGTAGTGGCGACTCTTCGCCCAGACGATTTCTGCTCTCGTCTGACTCGCACGAAGTGTTTCACTGTCTATGAACTTGCCTCGTGTAATTGGACGTGCTGTGCCTGTGCCCATTGGGTACTGAACCGTTTCTCATCCGTGAGCCTGGTTCCTTAAGGGGAAGAACTCAACAGAGGAGTTGGACCCTGGCTCTTTCGCCCTCTTAGCCGAGGAGTCGTTCACCGACATCGTGTACCCCTTGTCCAAGTTCGAGTCTCACACCACGCGTTTGAGAGCAAGGCGTTCTCGAGCTGAGCGTCCATGTCCCAATAGCGCCTGAGCCCATCAGGTACTGAAGCCTTTCTCTCTTCAATTGTATTTCCGGTGTAGGAAAACCTGACAGCAGAGTTGGACCAGGGCTAAATCGTTGTCCCTTTTGTGCCTGAGCCCATCGGGTACAGAACCCTTTCTCTTCGCGAGCATATTTCCGGTTTAGGAAGGCTCGACATTAGAGTTGGGTTAGGTCTTCTTGCTTTACCAAACGCCAATGGATGGGTCTTGGTCTCTGCCTGTAAGGAACACAAGTAACTAGAAGCTCGACTCGAGCTGACGGAGCTTGTAGTTCCCCTTTCCTAGGGACTTTTCACTTTCTATTTGCAGTTCGCGCTGCCCTCTAGAGCTGTTCTGCCCTTTCATTGTTTCATTGTACTCGGTATGAAATCTATTTGTCTCTCGCCATGCATCTACCTTTACGTGCATTTTACATTGGCTGCCCCTCCAATGTTCGGATTGGACTGACTAGCTTCACTGTATGTCGACAGTGTCGCTATATGTGGTGATGCTGGTGGTGTCGGAGATATTGTCTGTCTCTTGTGCAGTCAAATCTCTTTCCATCTGCTACCTCCACATTCTCGGACACGATCCCCAAATGATTTGGCCAGAATCAGCTCGAGCTGCTGTATTTCTGTTTCCAGGGTGCACCGCGTGGAGGTACATTTGGGATTTTGGTTATCTGCTAACCCTGGGTCCGCCTAGAGCAATGCGTTCCCTTTGCACCCCATGAGCACAGTGAACCCTATCTT
This sequence comes from Meghimatium bilineatum, assembly GCA_034231615.1. NCBI lineage: Eukaryota > Metazoa > Mollusca > Gastropoda > Stylommatophora > Philomycidae > Meghimatium > Meghimatium bilineatum. Next base: position 27,502,893 of record CM067315.1, read on the forward strand.
GGCTACAGTGGCTACGAGCAGTGCATAGGTTGAAACCTACCTTCCTGGAGGTGTGATAGTTATTATCTGGCTCTGTCTCCATCGAGACCAGCACCGTGCAGAGGTGATGGGGCTTAGTTCAGCCATCAGGGGCTGGAAACTAAGACTGGTCGGGCAGTCCCACTCGAGCAGGACCATAGTCCTGCCCTAGTAAGCAGAGTGCTGAAGACGGAGGCATCCAGCCAAAAGGCGCACAGATAATCAGGATGCCACGCACAAAACACAATGGAAACATGTCTACATCAATAAATAGTTATGGTGCCTGCCCTGTGGCGGACGTTCAGGCAGGGACGGTGCCGGGCCCTATACCTCGAAAGGGCCCAACCTCAGTTACTGGAAGTCCTTCTCAATTGCCCCGAGGAGCCAGGAGGCAAGGGAATAGAGCTACTGGCCAAACAAACAAACGACCAATAAAAATAATGCACTGGAATGCTGAGGGTGTCAACAGTAAAAGAGATGGATACAGCAAAAAATTGGAACTTGAAAATGTCCTCAGTGAAGAACAAGTTAACATATGCTGTATCCAAGAAACACACCTCAGTAGCGACATAGCCTTCAAAATCAGAGGCTACCAGTGCTACCGATCTGACCGAAAGGACAGGCGAAAGGGTGGAATTCTGACACTTGTTAAAAACAATATCAGCGCATGTCAGCTTGAAGTATATATGGAAGGGGCAGAATACCAGATGCTCCACCTAAAAACAGACAGTGCAGAATTCCATCTCCTGAACTACTACTGCCCAAATGATAAACCATTGGCACTAGACACAATTCCAGACAAAGAGAGACTTATGGTGTGTGGTGACTTCAACAGCCACTCTCAGAGCTGGGGCTACGATCATATCGACAAGAGAGGTGAGGAACTTGAGAGCTGGCAGGATGAAAATAATCTCATCCTTATTAACCAGCCAGCAGACTCGCCAACCTTCTACTCGAGAGCATGGCACACCACCTCTACACCAGACCTAGCATTCCACTCACCAGGCTTGGAATGGAACATCACACGTGTTGTTGGAAAGCAGCTTGGAGGTAGTGACCACAGACCAGTATTTCTGGAAATCCACAATGAATTTACCACGGACAGCAGCACGCTCACTAGGTGGAACTATAAAAGGGCAGACTGGAAAATGTACCAGCATTTAACCAGTGTTCTAGCTAAGGACATGAACTTGGACAAAGACATCAATAGAGCAGTGAGTGAATTTAATAGATGTATACTACATGCTGCTAGTAAAACCATACCCAGGGGGGCACGCAAAAACTACAAACCCTACTGGAATGATGAACTGGAAAAGCTGCAAAATGAGATGGAAACATCTAGACAGCAGGCTGAGAACAGACCTAGCCAAGAACATCACAACAAATATCAGCAAACAAAGGCTAAATTTCAAAGAGCCAAGTTACAAGCCAGACGGAGCAGCTGGAAAGAAAAAACAGAGTCGCTGAACTTAGAAAGAGATACTAGGAAATTATGGAAACTTGTAAAACAACTAAATGATGAAGGTACAGGGAGAAATACCAGGATCACACTTTATAAAGATAGAAACATTTTAACAGGTAAACATGCAGCTGATTACTTTGCAGATTCCTTTGCAGAAGACAATAACGTCAAAGTCAGCCCAGACAAACAACAGGAGGTTCGAGAGAACCAGCAAAACATTGGACAAGGTGAACCTATACCTGAAGTCATGGAGGCACCAATCACAATGAGAGAACTGGAGCATGCAATATCCAAATTGAAAATGAAAAAGTCCCCTGGAGCTGATGGAGTGTCCAATGAAATGATTAGAAACCTGGGAAGTGCAGCAAGAGCAAAGCTACTGCAGATCTTTAACACAAGCTGGTCCACAGGTAATGTACCACAGGCGTGGAGAGAAGCAATAATGATACCACTCCTCAAATCAGGAAAAGATGGCAACACAGTCTCCAACTACAGGCCCATCAGCCTCACAAGTTGTCTATGTAAAACAATGGAACGCATTATCAATCTTAGGATGCAGTGGTACCTTGAAAGTGAAAACCTTCTGGTATCACAGCAAGCAGGTTTCAGACAGTGCTACTCTACTGAAAATCAGGCAACCTACCTCTCCCAAGAGATTGAGGATGCCTTCCAAGAAAAGAAACTGGTACTAGCAGCATGGATAGACCTCAGGAAAGCATTTGATAAGGTCTGGAAAGAAGGGCTCCTAAAGAAATTGCGAAATTGCAGGGTTAGCTCAAGAATGTACAAATGGGTAAAAGCATACCTGCATAATAGAAGAGCTAGGGTACAATTAGATGGTCGCAAGAGCAAGAAAGTTCTACTGCGTCATGGAGTCCCCCAGGGAGGAGTCCTGTCACCCACACTTTTCTTGGTTTACATCAATGACCTAGTTGCTGAACTACCACATGGGATCAAAGTGGCAATGTATGCTGACGACCTGGTGATCTGGTGCACGGAAGAACATGCAACAGTGGCCATTAAACAAATACAAAGAGCTATCGATGCCCTAACCTTATGGGCTAATAGATGGTGCGTCAGCATTAACACAGATAAGTGCAGCACTACACTCTTTACCCTCTCACCAAAACAAAAAGCTGGTCATATCAAGATAGATGGAGAGCTCTTGAAAGAAGACAAACAACCCACATACCTCGGAGTTACTTTTGATGATAAGCTGACATGGAAGCAGCACATAAACAAAGCAACAACAAAAGCCAGGAGGAAGCTAGCTATCCTGAGAAAACTAAGTGGAACCACATGGGGAGCCAGTGGAAATATACTCAGTAAAGTTTACCAGCAAGGCATAAGACCACACCTGGAATACGGTTCAGCTGCGTGGTGTCCTGCATCAAACACCACATTACAAGATCTAGATAAAGTGCAAAACCAGGCACTTAGAATAATGTTGGGAGCAATGAAATCAACACCCATAGCAGAGATGCAGAAAATGGGAAGAATGCAAACACTTGGCGAACGCAGAGACACAAAAGTACTAATTCAAGCAGAAAAGTTTCAGTGTATGCCAAGTCATCCAATGAAGGAAAGATTCCAAAATCTAGCAATGGGACGACTGAAAAGGAGCAGCTTTATCCATCAAGCTAAACGACTCCGTAGACAACTTACAGACCTACCTGAAGTTGACAGCCCCTTAAGGTCTGTACCAGAGCAAACCCCGTGGAGTGAAAGCCATGGAATGCCAATATACATTCAGACCCATGTGAAAGGAATACTAAGCGAGGACGAACAGAACAGTGTGCAGCGAATGACAGTCACCCTCAGTTTCCTGGATGAGGAATATCCACAAGATATATATGGGTCAGAGTGTACATATATGGGTCAGCACAGAATGCTGTGAGGAATGGAGGTGCAGGTGTATATATAGAATATCCACACAAGCCTAGAGATACAATAAGAACACCGACAGGAAAATTCTGCAATAATTATGATGCAGAAATCCAGGCAATTAGTGTGGCAGCTAAAAAACTGCTGAACTCCAACTCTGACCTACAGCCTGTGGTATTCCTGACAGATGCAAGGTCAGTGCTTCAAGCTCTCCAGTCTGGAAAACCAACAGACTTAAAAAAACTACTTAGCGAATTGTCTTACCAGTATAGGGTAACCATGCAGTGGATACCCTCTCACTGTGGAATACCAGGAAATGAAAAAGCAGACCAACTGGCTAAGGAAGGTGCTGCCGAAGACCAACCAGATATACCAATCACCTACCATCAGAAAAAAACAGATGATAAAGTCAATAAGAAAGCCACAAACACCAACACAAGATGACTATCACAATATGAACAGATCAGAACAAGTTATAATTCTACGTCTCAGAACAGGACACAACCGACTCCGCAGTCACATGTATACAAAGTTCAAGATTGGCAACACAGCCATGTGTACATGTGGACAGGCAGCACAGAGTGCCAAACATATACTTCAAGAGTGTTCTGAGCATGAAACGCTGAGGCAGACATATTGGCCAGAGGAAACAACACTGAAATCAAAGCTCTATGGGACACTGTATGAACTACAAAAGACAGTGAGTTTTATTAAGGAGACAAAATTACAGATATAGACATGTTTCAAGTGAACGAAAGAAGAAGAAGAAGAAGATCTGGCTCTGTCCCGGGGTGGGCCGAAAATTCACGGACTTCCCTGCAATATAATGACATTTAAAGAGCATGAGCCCATGGACCGCTGGATCTGCAACCAACCAACCAACCAACCAACCAACTACTAAAAAAATATATTAGGATTTGCAATGTGCCTGTCTTGTCATTTTTTTGGAGTTTTTTTTCCAAAATGTGTTTTCGTCCATCACAAGTGATGATGACCATTGTTACATCCACTTTTGAAAATTCGGTTAGAATTATTAGGTATTAGGTCTGTTGATTATTCTCTTCGCACACCGAACACTTCCATAGGTGCTCCGATCTCCGCGTCAGTAAATCTCTCAGGGTATAACAACTGATGGTTCCGGTTCTATGTTGCTTCACTAATCTTTTTTGAGCTCTTTGTCAGGGGTTCTCTACGGGCCACGCCCATCTTTACTCATAACATCTGCCCACTTTGAAGTATCTGCATTGGCCTCCCCTCAAATGCTTCATCTGAACTGAGTAGCGTCACTGTTGACAGTGCCACTGCATGTGTTCGCGCAGAGGTTTCGGAGATATTGCCTGCCAACTCTCTTTCCATCTGCTGTCTCCACATTCGCTGACACGATTCCGAAAAGCTTTATCCAGAATCAGCACGAGCAGCTGTATTTATGTTTCCAGACTGCACCACGAGGAGGTACTTTTGAGATCTTAGTTATCTGCTAACCCTGGGTCGACCGAGAATAGGGTAGCCTTTGCACCCCATGCAATTAGATTGAAACAAGTTAATTTACATTTAAATGTGTGTAATATATATTTTAAGCACTTTAATTTGTGTATAAAAACAGCATTATTTACGACAACTTTTGTCAACTCCAATTCCATTTTCCTTGTCAACAACTGTCCCATAATTACATGTCTCTTGTGAGTATGTTTTCTCTATTTATGTAGATGTTTCGCTATGTTCTTTTTGTAGTTTCATATTGGCTTAGTTGGACTCAGAAGGCAGTGACAGCCTACTCAAGGTTAAATAATGTCTAGAAAATAAAACACTACATCCAAAAAAAGCTCTCAGTTGATCGCTTTCTCCTAATAGGAAAAACATATTTATTAAACAATATCCTACATTTTTTTTAGTAATATCTAATAATGATTCGACACGTACAATGCACATTTTTTTCTGCCAATGTAGGAATATACAACATATACAAATTAGATAAAAAATAAATCAACAAGATTCTTATCTTAATTACGAGCGTGATTTTACCCTGAGTGAACGTGCTGAAACAAGGTTCTTGTAAATCGTGCCTTTAAACGCAGAAAAACCGGACTGGTCACTGAAGTAAGTTTATTTCTTTGTGTTCTAAATACACTAGAGAAGGGAAGTCAGTAAAACCCAACTTAGGCCCCAACCAGCCCCGTAAGGGAAAAAGGCAGGAAAACATAGAAGACAATTCTTCTAACTACGCTAGGCAGGTGGCGCTCAAGAATCGAGAAAAACAGGTCACCTAGGAGATGGAAAACTCTACACAAAGCCTGGGTAGATGCTGCAATTGAGCCCGGGATGGCAGACCGTATAAGGAAAGCAAACTTAAAAAAAATAGCTGGTGGAAATGAAATGCTCTTGGCCATGTGGTGCATAAAGTGCAACGTATCTATATATATATATATATATGCACACACACACTCATTCAGATTGAGACAATGGATTCTGGATATGGTGACCTGCCTGATGAGTCCCGCCAGGCAGGTAGAGTGCCGGGCCCCATGTCTGGAAGGGGCCCACCCCAAGATACCGGTGAAATTTGGGAAAACCAGGAAATGGGACCAGCGGGAAAATACGACTGTTTAAACCACGCGACAGACAAGAGGACTAAACATACTGCATTGAATGCGGAAGTCATTTACCACAAAAAGCAGGCACTAAAAGTTAGACTAGGCAACGACAAAATAGATGTGGTTTGCATACAAGAAACCCATCTTAACCCGTACCATAGATTATCTATATGGGGCTACCAAACATTCAGACAGAACAGAGAAAGGCTTCAGGGAGGGGGTAATTACACTGATACGCAACACCATACCAGCAAATCAGATAGAAATAAATACAATAGAATAATCAGAGATTATAGGAACATATGTGCACATAGACAACCCACCTATCAGAATTTATAACATATACAGCCCAATAGGAAGATCCCTTAAATTAGAAGGGACTTATGGACCTGCATGCCTCTCTATTTTATTTCTTACGTACGCGTTTTTCTGATATTCCCTATTGGAGATTCGTATAATTGGTCTGTAAAATTTGCACTCGAAGGCCTGTAATCGTCTCCCCGTGTCTACAGTGGGTGTCTAACTCTCACAACCATACAACAAAATAGAACACACTAGTGATTTATAAAATTTGATTTTCACTCGAACACTGATGTTGCTTTTCTAAATTGATGATGATGATTTTCCTCTTTCGCAAGCGAAGATGAGCATGACATGAACAACAATAAATGCGATGAACAAGTTAAAAATAAAATTCCACACAATTGGTAATTGTCTAATTTGCCCGATGAGCCCGATTCGTGCTCGGAAAGTTCTATTGCAGTGCATGCAGGAGTGCTGAGGGCTCGATGTGGGAGAGTTTTCGGATTTGTCCTACCGCTTCTTACGCTTGTAATTTTCCCGCAGTGTTCTTTCTTTTTCAAATTTAGTGATGCCAGCAGTGATCTGGGTGTGCCAGGATGAGCGATAAAGTGTTGTAGTCTCCCAGGAGCTAGGATCGATGCTACAGTGCTTGAGAGAATTTTTAAAATGATCCTTAAAGCGCTTTTCTTCCCTCCGCTTCTGGAACGTTTAATTTCGCACAGCTCCCCATATAATAACCGCTTTGGAAGGCGCTTGTCAGGCATAAGGACGATGTCGTCAGTCCAGCGGAGTTGGGACCTAGTCTACACGGCACGGATGCTTTGCATACGGGTCTTTTGAAGGATTTCCGTGTTTGGTACTCGATCCTGTCAAAGTACTCCCATGTTCTAAATTAAGTTAAGTCTTAACATAGACGCTGATATATTTAATTATACAATTTATCAGAATCTCAAAGGCATCAAGTCAGCCATTTAGGTGATTGTTCATTGTCCATGTTTCTGTGCCATACCACCTAAATACTTTTTCTGCTTCTGCGTTCATTCTAAAACTCCCGCTGGATCTCTCATGTAGCAGGACAATGGTCCTAGTAAATTTCTAGCAGCATGTCGTCCAGAGAATGGAAATGCGTTGTGTTGCTGTTTTATTTGCGTCATTGGCCGGACATATTCGGCTTCGAAGTAGGTCATCTTCCAAGTAGTTAATATTGAAATAATAATTTAGTCACAAAATCTAATCCTCAAACTGAGTCCCTTATCAATTATAGTAAAGGTAAAGTAACTCATAGCATTTATTAATGCCTTAGGGGTAGGAGATGTAGTGATCTCTAGATGTTAGAGATGTTCAGTGACTCTGCAAATGAGGGCGGTAGCCATTTCCTCTCCCTCGAATTCTTTACTTCCCGGTTTAATCCGGTACCCATTTAGGGCTGGGTCAACCCGGGAGCTTTTGCGATCGTCTAATATACAAAAAAAAATAAGTCCGGGTTGTGATTTCTCGCCTGACACGATCATTCCTCCAATCGCTCCAGCTGTAAATGGGTGCCTATCGCATAAGTTAGGGAAGGTAAACACAACAAGGCATAATACTGGCATAATACCCCACATAATAGCTTTGTACACGAAGGGTTATCTTCATCTCCGAGGCAAGTTGCTGTCATGTGACCTTTTACTATACTAACATTTTCTTAAAGAGCTCAAACATGATACACAGCATGGGGTCGAAAAGTCGAAAACATTTAGTTTATGTAGAGAAAAAGTTCTCCGTTTGTAGACAATTCTAATACGATGGGTATTGCCAGTGTGTTGCCAACACTGAATATAATAGAAACACTATGACCTTCCATGTGTATAATAAGAAACGATTAAGGAAGGTTTATGGCGATGGTTGTCCCTTTCTACAATATGGTAAAAATATCAGGAAATGTTAAAGTTTTAATAAGTCTGATAAGTCAGATCAAAATGAACTGATATAGCAACCAAGCTTTAAATCACAATACAATATTGTCTGCTCTGAAGACTATATCCTGATAATTAGCAAGATGTGTGAGAATGAACACACAAAAAAAGAACTAGGAAAAATACTTGCTTAACAATATTCTTGAATTCAAACTACTAATGCTCATGACGCCCCCTTTTTTTTTTTACACAGCTGAATGTTTTTTGGAGATCCCTGGGATTGTAGTTTAAAGCTACGGAGTTACGTGCTCAGCTGGTTGAGTGCTTCGTTGACAGGGTGGAGTGCTTCCTATAGGGAACCCACGTACAAGGAAAAAAATCATCCACGTGTCAACGGAGGTGTCTATTGCCTATTGTCTATCCCCAGGTGGTGTTATCGTAGCTTCCACACTTCATGTTGAGCGTAGGAGCTTTTGAAGGAGATGTAGTCTGCGTTCCAGAGCCAGATGTGTTACTCTGGTTGAGATGTAGTCATGTTTATTCAGGATGGTCTTGATGTTGTCTATCGACCTTTTCCTAAATCTGCCCTTGGCTCTATATCCTGATTCCATCTTGTTATAAACTCTTATGAGAAGCCGATCTTTCATCCTCATAAGATGTCCTAACCATTTTATTTATTGTTTCTCTGTATATTCGATGCATGATGTGTTAACTAATGGTGTAGCCAGTGTATAAGACAACCGGGAAAAAGCTATACATTTAAAGTCATTTGTCCCTCAAACAAAACAATTTTTTCTATTTTTGCGCCCCCATAATAAGGTCCATTTAACGTAACGCTCAGGATAGATCTTCTTCCAGTCCGCACGCTATGCAAGTGCTTTTCAATCCCTTCCTTTTCTTTGAGATTAGGAACCAGTTTCGGGAGCATTCCGGAAACACGAACTATTGTTCTTATCATGTACTATGCCCTGGGATTTAATAAATTAATTTTGAAAACATAATCAAGTTCTGTCACGTGATATTATTCTCTGGCATTCGCGCTTAAAAAATGACAAGCAAGGCCATTTAACATTCTATTTTTGATTTATAATTAGGTCAAGGTGTATGACCTTCACAGTACGTGACTGAACATGCTTGAGGCAGGTTATATAAACTCCAGAACGCAGACTGCAGGAACATTCTACAAGTGAGTCCAATTCTGAAAGAGTTCTTTTTTAAAACAGAAGTTTCTACATCTCAATAATAAACAAAACTACCATGAGGGTTATCTGCTTCGTCCTCGCTGTTGTCATAGCCACTGCTTATGCCCAATGTAAGTTTAGATTGTTGACGGAGAAAATGTATATTTGGATTATGTTTGTCTCATAAAGCCACTTCTGTTATATTGAAGAGAATCATGGACAACAAATCAACAAATACGTATGAAACCAGGCAACAGAGATGTGATTCTTCAGAATAAAGATGGTAATCGTTTGAACAGCTAGGAAAACAACAACAGAAGTACGGCGGAAAGACACCAAAATGAAGATATTTATCAACATTAGAAACAATCCACATATGTTGGCAGTATTATAAGAACATGTAGTTTGTAATACAATGTAGCAACAAGTAAAACTGAGAAGAAAAGAAAGAGCTAGAGGACAACAAAGAGAGAAGATACTGATAGTTTGACATCGAGACATGGTAGAGAGTCAGTGGTAGAGCTGACACACAGTAGTGCGGATATAATGTTTTAAACATCAATGATTGTTTACGCCACCAGGCATGGCACATGAAGCTTTGTTGTTGTTGTTATGAAGACATGCTATCCAGTTGTGTTGTGTGGTACCAAGGCTGCTGGTGCGCCTCTCGGCCTGGTATCTCCAACTTCAGCACATGTGCTCTCTTGGGCAGAACTGTGGTGCTGCTCGATGTCATGGATGTCGTCGATGTCATGGAAAGGGAATCATGCATTATCACTTATGCAAACCAGGCAAATTTGTGATGTTTCACAGTTCAATCAATCAAGTACCATGCCAAATGGCGTAGGCGATCATGTTTCTCCACGACTCTCTGTCTCTTGTGGTGTCAATAAGCTCGGTTGGTGAGCTTTTACCGTGCCACAATACAAGTTCATCTATTAACTTTTCTCTTTAACGTCCCCTATCTCTTCTTCCCTTGATCTTTTTAGTGGTTATTAAGTGTTCAAGCTATGTTCGTCTCAGCACATGTCCTAGAAACCTTGAATGTCTGCCCCTAATGTTTACTATTGTTTATCTTTTTACGCCAGCATCAATGAGAACCTCTGCATTAGTTTTCCTAGCTGTCTATGGTATTTTCATCATTCTTCTCAGAAACCAGCTTTCTGTAGCCTCTAGTTCGCCTTGATTTTGTTTGTTTACAGTCCATGCTTCACATCTATAAACAAGAATTGCTCGATATAACATCTCAGCACTCGAATTCGGGTCTGCATTGATAGTCTTCTATTGCACAAAATGGTTCTCACTTGTGGAAAGCTGATTTGGCTTGCGCTGTTCGGCTCTGTATCTCACGTGAGCATCTACCTTCTGATGTTAACAGGGTGCCAAGATATGTCACTTTTTCAACTTGTGTTAATTGTGTCATTAATTATTATGTTGCATCTTGGTGCGGTATGTCTCTTGGATACAACCATTATTTCTGATTTCTTCTTGTTTCACAGTTGACAGGTGATCCTGTTGACCTGCAAGAGCATTTATTGTGTTTCTTTCATATACATTGGTTTTATATTCTGTATAATGGATATGCATAATGGACAAGAGGGCCGTCTCCAGAAAACTCGTTTACCCCTGATACCGAAATGCAACAAAGGGCTTCAGCGAATAGATAATGGATGTGCACTATAATTCTGTAAAATTAGTCTTCAAAATCCTGCATTATTCTCTTCATTTCCGCTGTAATTGTTCAACTTTCATATTTGTTCACAAGAATAGGTATTAATACAGATTTATATAAGTTGATTATAACTCTACTTATTCTGCTCCTGCAAATGACGTTCAATCCGGACATTGCAATTGAGTCCGCTTCAAGTTTAGTTTCGATGTTTTTTCCCCACTACTTCTATCTCTTTTGATATCCGATTTTAAATTACAGCAATAGCGAGGATCTCAAATAGGCATTGTTAAAAGACATTCATTAATTTGACTGCCGATAATCTTCCCTATTCTAAATATATAGCATGATTGAACGTACACACTTTAATTAAAAATATTATTCACGTGCTAACAATATGAAATTATTTTTGTGCGCATAAAAAGGCACAATTGTGAAAGAAATATGTACGCGACAACAAATTCCTAAGAATTTATTCGCTTTACTAATAGATTATTCTACAATTAATGTAGTATAATCCTAACCCTAACCTTAAATGACCGTAAGTGACCCTACAAATGGCGCTAGAGTTTCCAGGCACGCATATGACTCATTTGTCACACTTGGACACAATACAGACTTCATTATCGACTCCGACGGACGAACAATATTTTACAACTAATACAACATAATTCGAACCAGAAACCAATAAATTCGCTCTAAACACACCCGACAAAACCTCAACTTTAAATAGAGTCCACAAACCTAAATACCTGTTAAAAATTAATTGTGAGTTACTACCAACAAACACACACACGACTATTTAAAATCTAATGAACTCAACGCACCAAATAACACACTAATGCATTATTAAACTTTCCCTATAGTGACGTCACATTGTTAACTTTAGTTATACATTGTTTAAATGTTATATGTCTGGCTAGAGTAGGTCATCCCTTTCTAATGGATAGAAAGTAACCAACATAATCAAGGAAGAAATTGACTACTGCAGGCTTAAATAAAACTATGCACTTACATAATATATCGCATAAATTAACTTGTGATAACTCAATGGTTTACGATCCTACATCATAAACTCTGGACACGCCCATATATTACTATAATATATTAAGAAAGTATTGAAGGATATGCGTGCTAATGATTCCGGTGTCACTCTGATTAAATATACCCATCATTGTCGTGAAAATACATAGAGATTGAATAACAAAGATTAGCCTAATTTAAACAAAATCTCAAGTGTCATTAGATGATAGCATGCTGTTGATTCATGTGCCACTCTGGTGAAACAAACGTATAACTTTCATGCACGAATCGGACACGACAGGAAAAAATGAATTAAAGCAGTGAAATAAATATTGAATCTCAACAAGAGGCTGATGGTTCCGGTGTCTCTCTAGTTAAATCTACTCCTCATTGTTAAACGGTTGCTGACATAGTGGTGTATGAGCTCATGAACTTTTATCAAAGTTTTGTTATACTGAGAGTAGGATATGACAAATAAATTAAATTAAACTTGTGTCACGTGGACGTCAGGGGGGGGGGGGAAGGGGCTATGTCGATAGAGATACCTGCAGTGGCAGTAAAGACTAAGCATGCTTGACTGTGGTTAACTTTTAGACTAATGTGCAGTAAACCAGTTCTTTCGTATAGCTGACCTACTAGCGATATGACAACAGGAATCCACCCTTCAATGGAAGTAGTAAACCACCGAGTGTATTAGTTACCGCGCCGAAATCGTATGTGGAGGATTATAGGCGCACATAAAACGTCGACACAACATATTTATATTCCCTGGACTACATCCTGCTTGAAATCTAGTAGGACCATTGTCCTGCTACAAGAGAGATCTATGGACTACATCCTGCTTGAAATCTAGTAGAACCCTTGTCCTGCCACAAGAGAGATATCTGGACTATATCCTGCTTGAAATCTAGTAGGACCATTGTCCTGCTACAAGAGAGATCCAGTGGTAGTCTAAGAACGAACCAAAAAATAATATTGTCATACTATTTAATATTTATTAACAATGATATTTTTTTGGCTATATTTGTGTAGTTAATCTGGTTGCTCATGAAGTCCATGCTATTATTGCTGCCGACATGACTATCTCGGTGGCTGATTGCAGCAAGAAGTGTGATGATGTGTTTGTCTTAGTTGACCCCAGGGATGAGGCTAATAATGACTTGGATTGTGCCCACCAGTGTAACTGGTCAGTTGTTTTTCTTACACCGTTTTCTTATATGTCTACTAGCCACTTATCATATCGTATGAGGTATTACTGCATGTTATCGTACACACGAGAAGTGCTTTGGTTCTCCGACCTCGCCTCAATAAATGCAGCAGCGCAGTGGGTCACAGTTTAATATCGATGCTTCTTCTTCTTCTTTCGTTCACTTGAAACATGTCTATATCTGTAATTCTGTCTCCTGAATAAAACTCACTATCTTTTGTAGTTCATACAGTGTCCCATAGAGCTTTGATTCCAGTGTTTTTTCCTCTGGACAATATGTCTGCCTCAGCGTTTCATGCTCAGAACACTCTTGAAGTATATGTTTGGCACTCTGTGCTGCCTGTCCACATGCACACATGGCAGTGTTGCCAATCTTGAACTTTGTATACTTGTGACTGCGGACATGTTTCCATTGTGTTTTGTGCGTGGCATCCTGATTATCTGTGCGCCTTTTAACTGGTTGTCTCCGTCTTCAGAACTCTGCTTACTTGGGCCGGACTATGATCCTGCTCGAGTGGGACTGTCCGCCCAGTCTTAGTTTCCAGCCCCTGATGGCTGAACTAAGCCCCTTCACCACTACACGGTGCTGGCCTCGATGGGGAAGTTCGATGCTGATTTATCAGTCTCTGCGCTTGTATCTATTAAGTTTCTCTTTACTGGCTGTTCCGATCTTTACACCAATCTCACGTAGTTTTGAGGGTGGTCATGATCATGACCGTATGCAATAGAATACCTTCGCACATAATTTATTACGCCTTCATTTGTTACTATTTAAAAAAATTATTCTTATGGTTTCCGCTGGTCACTATTTATATACTTGGAGTCTCATGCTAAAAATAGCCAAGGCGAGTCCAAGTATGTAAAGAGTGACCAACGGAAACCACGATAATATTCAAAAACAACGAGTCAAACGCCCGTGTGTTGCCGGGGACCGAAAGGGGAGCTAAGAATAGCAATACTGTTCACCTTCCACGCATGTCGTAAAAGGCGACTAAGGAGGATTCGGGATGGAGTTGGCTGTCCCATCTCATATAGTGTCAGTGACCCAAAGCCATGCTGAAGTAAGATGTGTCAGGCCAAAAGGCGCAGATATCGCAGCAATGCTGTAATCCATGACACAACGCATTCCGTTCTCCGGACTACATTATACTAATCTGCAGGAGTTTGAGAACGAACGCAGAAGAAGAAGAAGAAGAAGAAACGAGTCAACGCCTAATTAATTCTTCGAGCCCCGGGTCTTCAAGACTGTCTCAGGTCACGTCATGATTCAGACTATTGAAAGTGTTTGAACGTACTAGGTTCCTTAACGCGGTACAAATGTTAGATCGATTTATTGATTGATTTAACACGATGTGTTTTCTGTGTTAGACTATAGTCTAGGTTTACTTACACTGTTGCAAACACAGGTGGATAGACTGGAGATAGTTCAAAATGAGGTCATGAGAACTGTCCTAGGATGCTCAATAGTTACATCTATCGTGACCACGAGGTTTCTCCTAGAACTATCAAGTATCAAAGCAAGACCTAATATAGCTCAGGTTAAACAATACATCAAAGTCGTCAATAATGACCATCACCTCTTACACTAATCTCTAATCAACACTATAGAAAAGCGCATCAAGAGAGGAAATTCTCTGATGGCAGAAGCAGAAGATACCCAACTAAGAGTTTGTCAGCTGGTGGGAGTGGCAAGAGGTTGTGAATGAGTGACATTTAGCAAAGATAGAAAGTTATTGACAACAGTTATGATACACCTGGGAAGAGGGTGCCGCGACTCGGCTGCGAACAGAACAGAGGAAATGATCCAAGAACTCATTTTGTAACATATGAAGCCCCGCGATATAATAATTTACACAGACGGCTCAGTAACACAAACAACAAACACGGATATGTTTTTTGGCACCAAACGAGGGTCACGGGCAAGAAAGGATGTGAGTCATTGGTCTATATGATCACGGCTGTGAGGTAACTTCCTGATCACTGCTGTGAGGTAATTACCTGATCACCGCTGTGAGGTAACCATGTGATCACCGCTGTGAGGTAACCGCAAGATCACCGCGGTGAGGTAACTACTTGATCACTGCTGTGAGATAACTATCTGATCATTGCTGTGAGGTAATACCTGATCACCGATGCGAGGTAGCTACCTGATCTCCGCTGCGAGGTAACTACATTATCACCACTGTAAGGAAGCTACATTATCACCACTGTAAGGAAGCTATCTGATCATCTCTGTAAGGAAGCTATCTGATCATCTCTGTAAGGAAGCTTCCTTATCATCGTTGCAAGGAAGCTATCTGATCATCTCTGTAAGGAAGCTATCTGATCATCTCTGTAAGAAAGCTATCTGATCATCTCTGTAAGGAAGCTTCCTTATCATCGTTGCAAGGAAGCTATCTGATCATCTCTGTAAGGAAGCTATCTGATCACCACTGTAAGGAAGCTACCTGATAGCTACCACAAGGAAGCTACTTTATTACCGATGCAAGGAGGCTAACTCGTCACCGCTATGAAAAAGTCTGCTAAACATCCAAGGATGGATTGCAGAGAATGGACGGTATATACTTTATATTGAATGGTGCATTGTTAACATAACATTAATTCGTTAACAGAGTTAATTAGGGCAGTTGTGAGTACTTTACAAATTGAGGATGCTGAGACTGAAAACGACACCGTACATATTCAATGATAGAAATAGAAGTTACTAAGGAAGTGGGAAGAAAGTGTGTCATTTCAGAAAAGATTCCAAGCCCCACAACCAATATTCTATTAGGCTGCGACACTGTTCATCTTGTAGCATATCCTCTGACAGTGTGGTTATTATTTATATCTTCTTCTTCTTCTTCTTCTTCTGCGTTCGTTCTCAAACTCCTGCAGATTAGCAGGATGTAGTCCGGAGAACGGAATGCGTTGTGTCATGGTTTACAGAATTTCTGAGATATCTGCGCCTTTCGACCTGACACATCCGACTTCAGCATGGCTTTGGGTCACTGGCCCTATATGGGATCGGACAGCCAGCTTCACCCCATAACCTCCTTAGTCGTCTTTTACGACATGATTGGAAGGTGAACAGTGTTGCTATTCTTTGCTCCCCTTTCGAACCCAGGCAACACACAGGCGATTTATTTCTGATTTGCACAATAAACGCACAATAAGATACTCATAGATGAGCAGGCGAATTGTTTATGATAATGTCTCAAGTGCCGCGATGTTGGTTTCTAATCAAGAATTAAGAATTAACCCATTCGTCTCAACATTCCAACTAATAGACAAATCACTCACATTTTACATCTGGGACTTGCAAAATCTGTGGAAAACTTTATCATCAGGAACATAATTTCATAATAAACACGCATTTGAAGACAAAATATACAATATATATTTATATATCATATTATATATATAAATTAGAGTATTATATAATATAATTAATAGAATTATATAATATAATTATATAATATAATACCACACAGTCAAATTCCTTCATGTTTCAAAATCAATCAATTTCAAATAAATTGATCCCCAAAAATCAATTCTCAATCTTTATTTATCTCCAATAGTATATATTCATTTTAATATTCATATTACATGTCTTTAATGCCCTATTTATTTCTCTTATTATCACAGTCAAATCAACCATACGTGTCAGCGCCCCCCTCACACATCAACAACAACGGCCACCCCATAAGTACTCAATAAAATGATGGTTATATTGTGATGCTTCAGTTTGTTAAGTGTATTGCTGTAATGCATTGTTTTAATGTATTGTTTGATACAATACGAGGAGCTGTACATACATTCAAACTTTTTAATATTATGCGTAGTTTCATTTCAAATTTGTTATAGTATGTACAGTTTTCGTGTCGTCACTGAAATCACTAGCAAACCGTGTTGTCACAAAAACAATATGACAAATTTAATGGGAGATACTTGTTTACTGAGCTTGCCAACTACAAATAAAAAGGAGTGTTACAAGCGCGAGAAGTGCTACTCAATTTAAAAATGTGCGGCCAGGATCATCTAATGACATTATATTACTATAGTAGTGGAAGGATTCGGTGTGCAACCGACTGGAACGTATTTATGCGTGTAGTTTGTGTATACATTATAACGCAGCTGTCACGAACGCGCATCGGAGGAAAAAGGAATTATCGTGGACGTTAGGGGTAGGGTTAGATCTAACCCTAACCCTAACCTCAACTCCCTTTCCAAATCATATATGTTTCTGCCCCCCCTTCCGCGAAAAAATATGTCTCATGAGTGTAATATTTATGTTAACACTGCTTGTTTGTCCCTACTCCGTTTAGTTAAATAATGTAGGCTCGGTTTTTTAAAGTTTATGATTCGTTTCGTGAAATAATGCAGCTACTGTTCCCGTATTGTACCTATTGTTTCAATGTATTATTTCATACTATTGTTTCAATCTCTTCTTTCAATGTATTGTTGTAGTGTACTGTTTCATTCTACTGTTTCAATGTAATGTATGAGTGTATTGTTTCAGTATGTTGTTTCAGTGTGTTGTTAGGGAAGCAGTGAAAAAAAACATGAACGGAATTAGTCTCTGCCACCCGTGTGTTGAAGTGGCACAAGAAAGGAGAAAATAATATCAACATTTTTAACTACGACACATGTCGTAGGTAACAATCTTGATATTCTTTGCTCCTTTCTAACGACACATGTCGTAGGTAACAATGTTGATATTCTTTGTTCCTTTCTAACGACACATGTCGTAGGTAACAATGTTGATATTCTTTGTTCCTTTCTAACGACACATGTCGTAGGTAACAATCTTGATATTCTTTTCTCCTTTGTTTTTGTTTGTTTTGCGTTCGATCCATTGTAACCAGCACGGATATCCGTGCGATTTCCGCCGGGAGCGTGATTACGTTGTGTCACCGTTATGCGCCTTGTAGGCCTAGCACATCCGATTTCGGCATGCCTTGACAATTCGGGTGGGCTACCCTAGCCTGTGACATCCTCAATATCTGTCTACAGGCTCGCGTGTATGTGGTGACTCTTCGCATAGATGATTTTTGCTCTCGTCTGTCTCGCACGAGGTGTTCCACCGTCTATGAACTTGCCTCATGTAATTGGACGTACTGTGCCTGTGCCCATCGGGTACTGAACCGTTTCTCATCCGTGAGCCTGGTTCCTTATGGGGAAGAACTCATCGGAAGAGTTGGACCCTGGCTCTTTCGCCCTCTTAGCCGAGGTGTCATTCACCCACATCGTGTAACCCTTGTCCAAGTTCTAGTCTAACACCACGCGTTTGAGAGCAGCGTTCTCGAGCTGAGCGACCCTGTCCCAATAGCGCCTGAGCCCATCAGGTACTGGACCCTTTCTCTCTGCAAGTGTATTTCCGGTATAGGAAAACTTGACAGTATATTTGGGCCAGGACTGCCATCGTTGTCCCTTTCCTGCCTAAGCCCATCGGGTACGGGACCCTTTCTCTTCGCGAGCATATTTCCGGTTTAGGAAGGCTCGACATTAGAGTTGGGTTAGGTCTTCTTGCTTTTGCGAACGCCAATGGTTGGGTCTGGGTCTCTGTCTGTAAGGAGCACAGGTAACTAGAAGCTTGTCTCGAGTAGACGGAACTTGTAGTTCCCCTTTCCTAGGAACTTTTCACTTTCTATTTGCGGTTCGCGCTGCCGTCTAGCGCTGTTCTGCCTTTTCATTGTTTCATTGTACTCAGTATGAAATCTATTTGTCTCTCGCCATGCATCTACCTTTACGTGCATTTTACATTGGCTGCCCCTCCAATGTTCGAACTGGACTGACTAGCTTCACTGAATGTCGACAGTGTCTCTGTATGTGGTGATGCTGGTGGTGTCGGAGATATTGTCTGTCTCTTATGCAGTCAAATCTCTTTTCATCTGCTACCTCCACATTCTCGGACACGATCCCCAAATGATTTGGCCAGAATCAGCTCGAGCTGTTGTATTTCTGTTTCCAGGGTGCACCGCGAGGAGGTACATTTGGGATCTTGGTTATTTGCTAACCCTGGGTCCGCCTAGAGCAATGCGTTCCCTTTGCACCCCCTTTGCTCCTTTCTAACGACACATGTCGTAGGAAGCGACCAAGGAGGTTCCGAAGTTCTGCAGTGCAGTTGTTTGTTGCATTTCATAGTGGGTCATAGTGGGTCATTTCATAGTGCATAACGCAGCAGTCATGCCGAAGTCGGATATCAGGCGAAAGACGCAGATATCACAACTAAGCTTGTAAACTATGGCTTAACGAATTACGATCTCTGGACTACATCCTGATAATCTGCAGGAGTTTGAGAACAATAAAGAAGAAGAAAAAAGCATCTTTTTAGAATATTTGCTGTATCTACTTTTTGCAAATACAATGTTCGTTGTAGATCAGTATGCACTGGGTGTGTTAAGTATATGAGGAAAAAAATAGGAAAAAAATCCTGACCTGCCGAAGAAGGAGAATATCATCATACGGCGTAGATATCAGTGAAAATTGAACACCACGCACATCAGGAATATGGTCTTGCGACAATCTTGTCTATCGATGTGGCATCGTTTCTATCGGCAACAACCGATGAGGAGCAGAGCCGGACCTTAAACGACGAAAACTAGCATGGTTCGGACATTTATGCAGGCACGATTCCTTGTCAAAAACAATACTGCAGGGAGCTGTCGAGGGTGGAAGAAGCAAAGGAGGACAAATAAAGACATGGACAGACAACATCAAGGAATGGACAGGGCTAGATATTTCCACACTCATCCGCATCTCTGAGGATAGAATTCGCTGGAGGACTCTGTGTGCTGAAGCTTCCAATGTGGTACCCCTACGACCCTGAAGGGTTATGGGTTTTATAGATATATAGATATAGAGCCGGACCTCTCAATTTAACTTCGAAATGGCCCTCCAAAGCAACCTTTGCTAACTTTACGGTGTGGGGAAGGCAGAGTAGGACTACTGACCAATCAAATGGCCTCAAAGTGGCCCACTTAAATGCAGAAGGATTGAGAAACAAATGTTACATTAGAACTTTAGGAATTCGTGATAAAAGTCAATATTGATGTAATATGAATACAAAAACGCATCTAACAGACACACACAGATTTTTCATCCGGGGATATAAATCATTTCACCAAGATAGGGAAAAAATAATCAAGTGAGGAGCTTTCACACTTGTGAAAACTGATATACAAACAGTAGAGACCAGCAAATCTTGGAAGGCCGACATAGAACAGGTCACAGTAATACTACTGTTGCCAAGTGGAGACGGCCCTCCAGCCACCATAACTAGAATCACACAAAGTGAAAAGTGAAGATTCAAGACATCTCATTGTTGGAGACTTTAGCAGCCACTCACCACTTATGAATCGACTAACCAGAACGGTGGAGGAGATAGAAGATTGGCTGATAGAAAATAACACGGCACCATCCACGTGATCAACCAACGTATTAATTTAGAGCATGGAAAACAAAACGTATGCCAGTTCCGTCATCGTTTAACCACACGAGAACAGTAAATAACCAACTTGGAGGTGGCTATGTCCCAGTCACACAGCACATCTCAGAGGCAGGAAACTGAAGGTACAAAATATGGCTACTAGATGGAACTACAAAAAAGCAAACTAGACACTTTTTAGAGAACACGCCGACCAACTATAGATCAGTTACTTGAAGCTGGAGGCATCCACTATCCAATAATGGCAGCATCAACTATCCAATAATGGTAGCATCAACTATCCAATAATGGCAGCATCAACTATACAATAATGGTAGCTTCAACTGTCCAATAATGGTAGCATCAACTATCCAATAATGGTAGCTTCAATTATCCAATAATGGTAGCTTCAACTAGCCAATAATGACAGAATCAACTATCCAATAATGGTAGCTTCAACTAGCCAATAATGGCAGCATCAACTATCCAATAATGGTAGCTTCAACTAGCCAATAATGGCAGCATCAACTATCCACTAATGGTAGCTTCAACTAGCCAATAACGGCAGCATCAACTATCCAATAATGGTAGCTTCAACTGTCCAATAATGGTAGCATCAACTATCCAATAATGGTAGATTCAATTATCCAATAATGGCAGCATCAACTATCCAATAATGGCAGCATCAACTATCCAATAATGGTAGCTTCAACTATTCAATAATGGAGACAACTATTCAATAATGGAGGCATTAACTATAAATAATGGAGGTGTTCACTATCCAATAATGGAGGTGTTCACTATCAAATAATGGAGGTGTTCACTATCCAATAATGGAGGCATCAACTATCCAATAATTGTAAATAGCCAGGTTGTAACTTATAGATAATGGAAGTAAACAAAATAATAAATTACCTGACTTGTGAACTGCTATTCACAGATCCAGATTAAGCACAATTATTGTCATTAATTATATTTCTAGCACCTCAATCGTAACTACAATCCTAATCTATACAATCCAAAACTATACAATCCTAAACAAGAACTTTCTTGATATCTGCTGTAGTAACAGATGAACATAGTTTTTGGATGCAGTAATCCCATGTTAGTTATAAGCATTTCTTTTTGAAACACTGATTTAGTGATGCAAACATTTGATGAACAACGAAATCAGTTGATCAACACAAGATATATGGGTCAGAGTGTACACAGATGGGTCAGAACAGAATGCTGTGAGGAATGGAGGTGCAGGTGTATATATAGAATATCCACACAAGCCTAGAGATACAATCAGAACACCGACAGGAAAATTCTGCAATAATTATGATGCAGAAATCCAGGCAATTAGTGTGGCAGCTAAAAAACTGCTGAACTCCAACTCTGACCTACAGCCTGTGGTATTCCTGACAGATGCAAGGTCAGTGCTTCAAGCTCTCCAGTCTGGAAAACTAACAGACTTAAAAAAACTACTTAGCGAATTGTCTTACCAGTATAGGGTAACCATGCAGTGGATACCCTCTCACTGTGGAATACCAGGAAATGAAAAAGCAGACAAACTGGCTAAGGAAGGTGCTGCCGAAGACCAACCAGATATACCAATCACCTACCATCAGAAAAAAACAGATGATCAAGTCAATAAGAAAGCCACAAACACCAACACAAGATGACTATCACAATATGAACAGATCAGAACAAGTTATAATTCTACGTCTCAGAACAGGACACAACCGACTCCGCAGTCACATGTATACAAAGTTCAAGATTGGCAACACGGCCATGTGTACATGTGGACAGGCAGCACAGAGTGCCAAACATATACTTCAAGAGTGTTCTGAGCATGAAACGCTGAGGCAGACATATTGGCCAGAGGAAACAACACTGGAATCAAAGCTCTATGGGACACTGTATGAACTACAAAAGACAGTGAGTTTTATTAAGGAGACAGAATTACAGATATAGACATGTTTCAAGTGAACGAAAGAAGAAGAAGAAGAAGTTGATCAACAATGAAAACAGTTAATCAACAGTTTGTCAACAACAACAATGTCAACAACAATGACATAGATACCAATGGTGAAAGATCGTATCGAGGTGATTTTTGGAGATTTACCATAAATAATCAAGAAAGGGACACAACACAAGATTATTTTGAAAAATGACCAGAACACTGAAGGTGATCCTTGATAGACATTTCTAATTCTAGAATTACAGGTGAATTCTAGAAGAGTAGGTGCTAAACATAAAAATACATGGAAACTACAACAAGTAGAACTTTATCAATATCTCGGACACAGTATCACAAATAATGGCAGATATGAAAAGAAGTTAAAAGGAGAATAGAAATGCCTAAAAGTACATTCAATTACATGAGGAAATATTACAATTTTAACAAATTACGAACAAGCTAAAGATGAGAAGTATAAAATGCTACACCTATTCATATTAATGTATGGCCCAGAAACATGGACAATAGATATCATTTAGAATACAGAAATGATGCCTTTGGGATGTGGATATATATAGAAAAATAAGGAGAACATCATGGAAATAAGAAAACCAACAAAGAAGTCATAAGACCACTTCGTGTAAGAAATATTTATTAAAGGAAATAAAGATCAAAGACTATTCAATAAATATTCAATGAACACATACTACAAGATTGTCCAGAACACAACGAACTGCGAGGCAAGACATGATCACAATGGAAAGAACTGAGGCAGAACTTTAGGGCTGCCACTTTGACCTGGAGAAGACTGGAGGCTTCGTTCTGACGACTGCATGAGGATCTAGCAAGACAAAGGTTTCTTGAGCGCAGAAGAAGAAGTAACATTCATTCTCCTGCATGGTCATGTGATTAGCGATCAGTGGTTAGCTCACAGGCTTCGCATATGAGTGGTCCTGGGTTCTTTCCCCAGTTGAGGCGGAAATGTTTTTCAGATCGCAACTGCTCCCAGGTCGACACAGCCTTAAATGGGTACCGGATTAATCCGGGAATTGAAGACTGCGTGGGAGAGGAGATGGCTACCGCCCTCATTTGCAGAGCCTCTGAAATGTGAGATCGCTAACATCTGACACCCCTCTGGCATTAACAAATGCTATGGATTACTTTATTTTTTATGGTAATTTGAGCGTTTAAGGAAATGAGAGAAATGCTGGTTTTCATGGCTACTGTGTCAGGCATGATAGCAATAGATCGCTCTGAAATTTTAAACACCTTACAAGACAAACAATGACAAATGAAATGAGGTGTTGTCAAAAATAAGAGTTTATGTGGGCTTAGAAGAGCGTTTGTCAAC
This sequence comes from Meghimatium bilineatum, assembly GCA_034231615.1. Lineage (NCBI taxonomy): Eukaryota > Metazoa > Mollusca > Gastropoda > Stylommatophora > Philomycidae > Meghimatium > Meghimatium bilineatum. Next base: position 27,526,830 of record CM067315.1, read on the forward strand.
GTACAGTACAGAGAACTGGAACTATTCGTCATTGTGTAATGATCGATACACTTCAGTGGAAATATAGTAAGTAAAAGTAAAGTAACCCATAGCATTTATTAATGACGTAGGGGTGTGAGATGTTAGAAATCTCAAATTTCAGAGGCTCTGCAAATGAGGGCGGTAGCCATCTCCTCTCCCTTGCAGTCTTTACATCCCGGATTAATCCGGTACCAATTTATGGCTGGTTCGTCCCGGGAGCCGTTGCCATCTGAAAACATTTCTGCCTGAACTGGGGAATGAACCCAGGATCACTCATATGCGAAGCCAGTGCAGGGGAAATATGAGCACCTACGAACGTACACGAAGTAGAAGGATAGTGATCAGACGAATAACTAACTAACCAACGAGCAAACAATCAACAAAGTAACGAACCGACCAATCACACAACAAACCATATACAGCCAACCATCTAATCAGCCAACCAACCAGTCAACCTGCCAGCCAACAAACCAACCATCTAATCTGCCAACCAACCAGTCAATCTGCCAGCCAATCAACCAACCAACCATCTACGTAACAAAGGAACGAACGGACGTGCGAGAGAACCAACCAACGAACGAACCAACTAACCAATCAACCAAACATCCAAGTTACTTACGAAAAAAACGAACCAACTAACAAACCAACCAATTTTCAGTATAGGGTAACCATGCAGTTGATACCCTCTCACTGTGGAATACCAGGAAATGAAAAAGCAGACCAACTGGCAAAGGAAGGTGCTGTCGAAGACCAACCAGATATACCAATCACCTACCATCAGAAAAAAACCCAGATGATCAAGTCAATAAGAAAGCCACAAACACCAACACAAGATGACTATCACATTACGAATAGATCAGAACAAGTTATAATTCTACGCCTCAGAACAGGACACAACCGACTCCGCAGTCACATGTATACAAAGTTCAAGATTGGCAACACGGCCATGTGTACATGTGGACAGGCAGCACAAAGTGCCAAACATATACTTCAAGAGTGTTCTGAGCATGAAACGCTGAGACAGACATATTGGCCAGAGGAAACAACACTGGAATCAAAACTCTATGGGACACTGCATGAACTACAACAGACAGTGTTTTATTCAGGAGACAAAATAATTACAGATATAGACAGGTTTCAAGTGAACGAAAGAAGAAGAAAAAGAAACCAGCCAATAGCCAATAAACCATTGAATCAACCATCCAACCAACAAAACAATCAACTAACCAACCAAATAACAGACTAAGAAGAAATCATGAAGAAAAATAAGTATGTAACTATACGATGAGATGAGTAACCTCATAGATAGAGCCAACATTACGACACTCTCTGATAGAGCCTGCATTACTTCTTCTTCTTCTTCTTCTTCTGCGTTCGTTCTTAAACCCCTGCAGAGATTAGCAGGATGTAGTCCGGAGAACGGAATGCGTTGTGTCATGGTTTACAGCATTGCTGCGATATCTGCGCCTTTCGGCCTGACACATCCGACTTTAGCATGACTTTGGGTCACTGGCCCTATATAGAATGGGACAGCTAATTTCATCCAATAACCCCCCTTAGTCGCCTTTTACGACATGCGTGGAAGGTAAACAGTGTCGCTATTCTTTGCTCCCTTTTCGGGCCCCGGCAACACACGGCTGGAGCCTGCAATACGAACCGTGTGATAGCGCCTACGTTGCGACACCTTCTGACCACAACAATATTATTATTATACACAATTAACACATCCAGTCCACTCATCAAAAGAAAAAAAAAGAAACACTTGTCAACCTTTAGAACGATCATTATATATATCAGTCAATATTCTCCATACTCATCTGTATGCTGATTCAAGTTCCCATACTTATTTATATGATGATTCAAGTTCCCATACTCATTTATATGATGACTCAAGTTCCCATACTTATTTATATGATGACTCAAGTTCCCATACTCATTTATATGATGACTCAAGTTCCCATACTCATTTATATGATGACTCAAGTTCCCATACTCATCTGTATGATGACTCAAGTTCCCATACTTATGTATATGATGACTCAAGTTCCCATACTCATCTGTATGATGACTCAAGTTCCCATACTCATCTGTATGATTACTCCTCAAATTTCCAATACTTGTATGTATGAGTACTCAAAATTCTGTTCTTATTCTGTACAAGCCTATAGAAAATGGAGATTGGTTGAGGGTAAAAACGTATGAGTAAATACAAATAATTACATAAACACCCCCTCCCAAACGGCGCCCCCTCCCGAAAAAAAAATACTCACAACAAATGTCACGAAAAAAAGGAACTGACCAACGAAAAGAAATTGAGGTAGCCCTCTCCCCCTCCCTTTGAAGAACACGTATCTCCGGCCCTGATTCCGTATCAAGTATACTTCGCTAAAGGTAAATATTCAAAATCTCAATATGAGAATATTAACTGAAACCAGATAATGTACCACACACAATACAGAACGTATTTGCTAGATGGCAGATATGAGACCTACACCTTATCCTGGTCATAATCGAATTACCAGAATTTTGCTACCAATGAAATTCCTTTCATTCTATTTAATTTATACAACTGAAGGTTTACGGTAATATTAAAACGATATCGATTCTACACAGTTTCACATACGCAAAAGACTTCTAGTAATATTCCATAGATCAAATTTACATTTGATCTTGAAAGGAGATAACTCTCATTAATCAGTCTCGTATCCCGTTCGACAGCCTGAAAGAAATATCTAAATATTGATGATTAAACGATCTGAAGGAACAAAAAAACTGAATACCACATACAAATCCACACATACACACACATATATATATATATATATATATATGCACCAGTGTTTGTGGTTCTACTTTATGTCAAAAAGATAGCTGATGTCACCTCTGAAAATAATAAATCATATTTGGTTGTTCCAGCACAACAACGTTGAAGTCGACTTAAGATCTTCTCGAAAGATAATGACGGGATTTGGGGTACACTGTGAGAGTTGTCAATAAACAGTGATCAAGCTTATATATATATATATATCTATATATATCTATATATATATATATATATATATATATATATATATATATATATATATATATATATATATATATATATATATATATATATTAAAACTCTTAACCTGTAAGGGTTGAAAGGGTGTCACATTGAAACATTTAGTGCAGAATGATCTCCACACATCTCTATACCACCGTGATGAGTTTGGAAACTTCACACTATGCACGGTTTTTTGATATTATCTAGCTATGTTTTCTTCTTCCACGTCGTCTTCTTCAACCCTCCATAGGACATTGAAGAACATTTATAGTGATCTAGGAATGTCTTACCACGTGTCCCTACCATCTGAGATTATGTAGTTTTGCGATTTTGGTTCTTGTTGACCCGCTTCTCTTCTTCTTCTTCTTTCTGTCCTCGTGTACCTTTCGGTGTTGAGGGGAGAGTGAGTGTACGGTCTTTTGCCCTTCTACTTGCCTCTTCCACTGTTATATTTCCGAGTGTTTCTAAGACACTATCTATCCACCTTTTACGAGGGCGTCTAATATTTGACACACTAATACATTAATTCTGTCAAGCACAAACATGTCCTAAGAATATAATAAAAAGAAAGGCGATCCAACAAATCGTCCTTGAAGACCTGAATATAGAAGAAGATTGGCTTATCAATACTAACAGAAAACGTAAGGAATCGTATTGTGGACATATATAAAGACACATTGGTTTACAAATATTTATCATGGAGGGAAAGGTTCAAGGGAAAGAGAAAGCAGAACATGATAACAATGGACGCAGGATATCAAAGTCATCCTGAAATTATATATATATTTATAATACTATTTATTTGTGACTTTTAATATGTGGTTTCCCGTTTCAGGAGACAAAGAAAAGTGAAAGTTACAGTAATGGAGATTAATCGATACAAAATGAAACATGTATAATTATTGAGGAGGCAAAAAACAACACAAATACAGCCAACAAATGCTGGGCTGATGGCTGCGACCTGAATAGGATAAGCTACCAATTGTAGGTCAAAATTGAGAAAAGTAATGAGGTTTGGGTATAGTAGGCACTCATCTTTCCAAAGGACAGTACTATCGTTGTACTATGTTGATCTTGTCGATATCCAAATGCTGATGAGTAATTCTACTATTGTCAGCACAATGCCATTCTTTAAAAAGTGCAGGTCTTCTGAAGTTGGCTTAGTGATCCATACGTAAATTAGTGACTTTTAAGGGTGTCTGATAAAGTATTTTTTTCCTGGCAGTTGAATGGAAGGGCTCCACCGAAGACGGATGTGTTGACCATTGCCGCACAACGCATTCCATTCTCTGGACTATCTCATGCTGGAGGTCTGGTAGTCCTGCTACAAGAGAGATCTAGCGGGAGTTTGAGAATGAACGCTGAAGAAGAAGAAGAATGGAAGGCAGTCAATAAGGATGTGTTCAACTGTTTAAATTGGATGAGAGCCGTGTTTACAAGTGGATAATTGCTGAGGTGTGATACGGTTTAAATGAATATTGATACTTGCATGTTCTGTTCGAAACTGAAAGATAAGCGGCTGGTTTCTCCTGCAGAGTTTGTTTATGTTATCATTGCCCTTCGGTCGTGTCATAGTTGTATACTATAAGAAATATAATCTATGATTCATGGCCATGATGGACGCGACTCTCAAGACCAATCTGTGCCACAGAGAGTTTCCACAGCATGCGCAAGAACCTATAGGTCAAATTGTATCATCATGTGCTTGTTTTGTGTCTTCTTCGAGGTGCCACATGTGAACGATAACTTTTTCCTTTGTCTTTATACCATTAATGATCTTTACCCTCCATGCAACACGGACCATGACATTCTGTTCCCATGGTCACTTATCAATGCCTGCATCATGCATACCGCTTTCGCATGCATCTTTGTACCGAAGTAGAGATCGACCAAGGAATCTATTCACAGCCTGTAATTCTCCATGAAATAGATCCTTCGGTATTCTGCCATCTTCCATCCCTCCAGTGTGTCCCGGCCATCTGAATCTGCACAGGTTGAACATGGAAAATACTGTGGTGCTCCCTGTTTTTCGAATATATCATGTGAAATCTGTTTAGTTGTCTCTCCTGGTCAACTACGTTTCTCAAGTTTCGTTGTCGTAGTGGAGGACACAGAAGAAAACACACACATCCAAGTGACAGCTATTAAGACCGAAAGATTATAGTATACAAAGTCAGTAGATAGATATGTTCTTAAGCGCATACCAAGTCTGGTCATCCGAAGATAACGATTTAGTAGTTATTACCTGAGCATCACGGACCCCGAGATGGTCCGTGCCATTGATATGGACAGCAACATGTCTTTAACCCGTAGTTAACCGAATGCAGAGGTTGACAGAATTCGTTACCAAGTCGCACACCCGTTTCCCTTATGTAAATCATGGCGAAACATTTGCAAATGATAACATAGTTGCGAAACACACATGCAATCGTTAATATTGACAGTGACTTCGGGGAGTGTTACAAAGAAGGGGTATGTGCGCTAGAGGCATACCTATGGGATTAAACGTGTTGGCAGCTATTGATACCAAAATAACATGAACCTTGAGACGACTGTGAGCCGATATATTCCTAAGATTGTTATTATTTATTTAGGTAATCGACAGGAGACCATGGAACACTGTACACATACGGTATTAGACAGGAGGAGTGAGAGTTCAGAACAGGATGCTACAGATAGCAGAACATTGGGGATCAGACGGAAGAAGTGAGAGTTCAGAACAGGATACAATAAACAGCAGAAATTTAGGGATTGGAAGGAGACATGAGAGCTCAGAACAAGATACCATAGACAGCAGAACTTTAGGTATTGGAGGTTAAGACAAGTTATATTCTTATTAATGTCACCAATTGTGGACTTTCTATAAAATAACTTGTGATAACAGCTGTGGTAATTTTATTGTGGAAGTTTAGGAGAGGAGTTGATCACCACCGTATTAAAACATGCTCACTGGACTGTTTGAGACATTTATTGCTGGATAATGTCAAGGACTGGACAGGGTGGGAAGTTTCTAATACTCATCAGGATGGGAGGGGGTAGACACCTGGAGATCTTTCTGCACCAAATGTCTCAATATGACACCCCTTCGACCCTCATGGGTTATGGATTTTATTATTATTATTATTGTCATTGAACACATGAAAGGCAACGGTTCACATATTTCTGATATTATAATCTACACTTACAATTTGTACTGTGTTTACGATACTTCAGTTTAGATGCTTGAATTGTGTATTAGTAAAGTGTCATTAGCGCAGAACTGAAAGATACTCATGAATATTTGATATGTTTGTTCAATTTAAGCCACGCCCTGGCAATAAGAGTATTCAAGACACAATATTCGTTAACTTATTCTACAGCTTTTCCCAGTAACATAGACCTCTAAACTCAGTCACTGCGTCTTAAAAATCTACTTAAAGCTTTCTATTGATCATTTTCTGTATATTTTGTGTCGTCAGCCATTAAAAATCACGGATTAGCCTCGCGCTATGACGGGCAATGGAGAAGTTTAACGTCTTATTGCTTGAGAAAGCTATGCATTTCTCGTAGTTTGACTAACTCTCGATACCGTCTGGTTCCAACTGTTGCAGATTATACGCTTGACGGAGTTCAATTCTGAATTTTGAAACCCAACAAGTTGATCTCTATAACTTTCTAAGTAAACATTGTGACTTATTTCTGGGACGGATTTAGTTACCTGTTATTCAAGGGAAGTTGTTATTCAAGGTGAGTATATTTTGAAAAATGGAGATTGAAAATAAAAATATAATTTTGTCTCATGTATTGTTCGTATATAAATTATATTTCACCACCGTGTGTTGTAGGGTCTGAAATGGGAGTAAAGAATATCAACACTTTGCCTTTCTTGAAAAGTGTAAGAGGCGACTAAGGAGGTTATGGGTCGGGAGTTGATTGTCCCATACTACTTATGGTCAAAGTGACACAGGCGCTATTTAGAAATCGGATGCATCTGGTATAAAGGCGCAGATATCACAACTAAGCTGTAAACCATAGCACAAGACATTCCAGTCTACGGATTACATCCCGTTAATTTGCAGGAGATTTAGAACGAACACAGAACCAGGCTGTTCAGCCAGTTTTCTTTTATATTAATTTCTCTCAGGATGGCTATATTGGTGATCATTTTAGCCCTTGGTATTGTGAGAACTGTTTTGTAACATTTTATTTCAAATGCTGCTATTATATTTTTCACTTTGTTGATGATTGTCCAGGATTCACACCCATATATTGCCACTGGGAATATGCACACTCTTAGAAATGTTAGTTTTCTTGTTGTTTTTTTCAGCAGCTCAGCCATATGTTTGTTTATTTGTATCAAATTCTCTGATGTGAATATGTTTACTCCACATAATGTATTATTTATTAGAATTCTGAATCTTCTTCAAAGCTTCTGTGCAAGTATTCTTTCTTTGACACTTTCATTAATTAGAAGATAAAGTGCATGTTTATGTCTCACCTTGAGTGTGGTGACATTGATTACAATTATAATCAATATTTACGCATTTTTCTAAGTAAAAACAGTGTTTCGCTGATTTATCAAGCATTTTCCACAGTATATTTTTAAAATTTTACTTCTCATTTTGTAAACTATGCTTTCAATTTTCCCAAGTATCTTTCAAGTTGTATGTTTAATGGGTTTTATAAAGTTTAGTTTATAGGTAATATCCCCTCCCTATTTTTTTTAAAGTGTGTTTTTCAATTCGATTGTCTTGACGTTTTTCAAATTAAAAATATCTTTTATTAGTTCTACGTTTTTTCTCAGCATTCCCGAAGCCATTAGTCAGAAAGCTTCAAGATAAATTCACCGCCCAGAAAATTCTAGGGGAATACAACACACTTCCATGGGAACTCTTCTTATAGGTAAGTATCACTATTATTGCCGAAAGCCACTGTGTTAACAATAAGTATATCCTGTCTGTCAGTCAGATGATTTACGGACATCTCGATTTACAAAAGGACTTCCTACACGTCACAAAAACAGTCGGCTATCAACAAACGTTGTTGGGATTTCCCTTATAGTAAATACAAATTTATTTAAAAAATGTTAAATGTTCTTACTTGCTGGTCTAAACAGCGTCACTCATCTTGGCTGATGCAACTATGTAGTCAGCCCAATGGAAACCATGCAAATTGTCGGATAAAGCAGTTAACTGACGCTGCGTGAGGTCAACACTCAGGACGAGTATTAAAAAGGTGATTGTATACACAAGGATCATAATTTTCTATCTACACATTAGTGCACACGTTTTCAATGGAAATTTCGAAAACGCTTGTTGACAACCGTTTTTGTGGCGTAATATCATGACATCTTACATCTAGGATGTCTGTTGATTAATATGCTCTGTATGGATATAATCGTCAGTTTTCACGGGTTTCTTTATCATCAATGCAAATCTTTCCAGTTAAAAAGTGCAGCGATGATTTTATAGTCTGTGATAATATCAGCCTTAATTTGCATAGCTTGTGCCATGACGTGTATAGGGTGGAATTATAAACTTTAGGTCACAACGAAAAATAAATCCAGTTTCTGCGGATATTCGAACCCATACCGTTACGTTTATGAGACGGTGTTCTAAATCACTTGGGCACCTACCATTGTAAGCATCAACGCAGTAATCAAAATAATCAAGTCCGTAGATAGAGAGGAAGGAGGGGGGATGAGTGGTGTTGGGTAGAAAGTTTTAATATGACAGTAAATATATACAAAATGTGACCACATATGCGACTAACTCCATTCTTCACTTTTAATGGTTTTAACCGCCCGTGTGTTGTCGGGGCCCTAAAAGGGAGCAACGAATAACAACACTGTTTACCTTCCATGCATGTCGTAAGAGGCGACTAAGGAGGTTATGGCTTGGTGTTAGCTGTCCCATCCCATATAGGGTGAGTGACATATAGCCATGCTGAAGTCGGATGTGTCAGACCGAAAGGCGCAGATATAGCAGCAATGCTGTAAACCATGACACAACGCATTCCGTTCTCCGGACTACATCCTGCTAATCTGCAGGAGTTTGAGAACGAACCCAGAAGAAGAAGGAGAAGAAGAATGGTTTTAACAAAGAATGGTCACCAAAAAATGATACGAAAATAAGGCAATGACTTGTCAAAAAAAATGTGAACTCGCTTTTCCCTCCTATCGGTGACGTATCTACCTTCAAGCTGTACAGCATGGCACAACGCATTCCAATCTCTGGATTACATCCTGAACATATTGCCAGATAAGAAAGTCTATGACAAGTAGACAAGTGAAAAACGTCAATATAAGTAGAAATAATCTTGCAAATGAAGAGGCGGCGGGCGACACCCGAATCTCATGAACAGAAATCACACTTCTTTACAACTTTTCCCAGATCTCGACCAGAAGACATTCTAGAAAGCGAAGACTCCGACTTAATGCGACCACATCACTCTTTTGCGTATGCCATTTAACACAAACAAATACAAGAATGGCATGACACCCACTTTGTAAAGAGAGTTTTCTTTATCTGTAAGAGGGATATAAACATCAAAGACTATCTACGAAAGAATTGATATCTGCTGCGGTAAGTCTTACACAAAATCGATTCACAATTACCATATTGACACTCCCATTAAAATACGGTTATTAAGATCCGCGTTTATCGATCACGAGAAGTGCTGTTTTTATAGCCTTCAAAGAGATATCAAACATGGAGTAACCATACAGATAACTTTCGTTTTAATAGTTTGAGCGTCTTCAGTGTGGTATCAAGCTAAACTGTAATACCACTTCTTTATTCCATGTTTTATTCAACATAAAACAACAATAAAAGAGTAATATTCACAATAAATATTCACAAAAATAAATATTCACAAAAATTAATATTCATAAAAAATAGTCACCTACAATTGTCACAGTAAAGTTGTGTATTACAATTACCAGTATTATTATGGCATTGAAAAGACCGAAATAATGGCAATAGCAAAGAAAGAAAGAAATATCATTATCTCCATCGATGATAAACACCTTCAACAGGTAAATGAGTTCAATACTTAGGAAGCATTATATCGAGTGAAGGGAAAACCAGTAAAGAGATACAAAATAGATGCAACAAAACATACCAGATCCTAGGACAGATGACAAGTATTTTCAAGAACAAAAATGTAAACATAGACACTAAAGTTGCATTATACAAGACTATTATTATTCCTCCTCTATGCTACCAGTGCCAAACCTGGACAATGACAGCAGAAGACAAGAGAAAAATAATGACAACAGAAATGACATGTCTACGAAGAATACTCGGAGTGTCATTAAGAGATAGAATTAGAAACGATAACAGTAGACAGATAACCAAAACAATACCAGTATTGAAACACATCAAGGACAACAGATCAAGTGGTTTTCACACGCTTCCAGACTACCGACATATAGCATGCCACAAATGACCATGACACATAGACATAACGGTTATAAAGCGAGAGGCAGACCATGTAAAAGATGGATCACAGAAATCAAAGAAGTCACAGGAACAAGCTTACAAACAGCACACAAGAAGGCCATCTCCAGGGAACTCTTCCACCCCTGACGCCGCAAGGCAAATAAGGGGCACATCGTATAGATAGATAGATAGATATATAGATATATAGATAGATAGATAGATATATAGATAGATAGATAGATAGATAGATAGATAGATAGATAAATAGATAGATAGATAGATAGATAGATAGATAGATAGATAGATAGATAGATAGATAGATAGATAGATAGATAGATAGATAGATAGATAGATAGATAGATAGATAGATAGATAGAGATAGATAGATGGTGGCATTGAAAGATATTAGAGAGAGAGTTATGCATTCGAATTACAAGTATTATTGTTGCACTATTTTTCTTCCACGCTATCAAATTATAATCACACATCTCGTATGGTGCCCGCCAGGAAGCGTAAAGTACGTTGAGTTACGTTTCAATATGCGTCGTGAATACCTAGCACATTCAGTTTTAGCATGCGTCTAATTCACGTGAGATTTTCTAGCCCGTGACACCCTTCGTGTCTGTCGTCAGACAATGAATATGTATCAACTCTACGCCATGAGAGTTTATCACCAACCACCTCTTTAGACGTTACATGTACATGGGTGAGTCTCTGATGTGGTAGTAAGCAGTGATTTGGATTTGGGTCGACTACGTATATCTAGTACGATGTTTTCCGCTGCCAGTGATCTTGTCTCCCGTAATTGATGGCCATTTGTCTCCTATGCCTTTGGGTAATGAACCTCTTCTCGTCTGTGAACATAGTTTCTGTATAGGAAACACTCTACAGTAGAGGTGGCACAGGGTTCCCAAGTTTAGCCGAGGTTTCATTCATAGTGAATGAGACATGCCATTGGAGAAAGTTATTCCTACAATTATACGATTTTAATGCTCATATAGTCCGGATTACTACCAATCACGCTGTTTGTTTGTAGAAATGTTAAACGCATGTTTACTATATATATATATATATATATATATATATATATATATATATATACTGCGCATATTTCTTCTGCATGTTTTTATATCTTTACGAAAAGAAATATTCTCGTTAAGTATAGCTAGGATACATTCTTCTCTTGATATGCACTGCGCGGTGGTCATACAGAGCGTCACTCTTCTTGGATGATCCGACTCTTCATTGAATGAGGACACAAAGAAGACACAATGTGACTGATGAAAATATTGGATGAGTTGGGTACACGGAAGATATAAATATAATTTCGAATAGATTAACACTTTTAACTTTGAAAACTATTCGAACAGATAATGTCGACTGTCATACGTTATTGTGTAGAGAGCATCGGCTGTGTATTCATCTTAAACTCGACATTAATTTCATCAAGTTTGGGATCAGGTCTGTTATTTTTGTGCCTTAACATTATGATGCTAGTATGAGCACTTATGTCTGTTGTTAACCAAGATCTTACTATTTTTCGGTGTTGATTTTCACTTTGTACTTGAAAATAACTTTTTTTTCCCAACTGTGCTGTTATCTAAATGTTGATATGGTATGATATCGTTTAATATCGTAGGAAAATCATCGGTGCCAACTTTCTTAACAAGCTACACTAATGTAGTCTTTACCAATGTCAGATAATGCAAGTAGAACAGGGTATTTTTCAGATTGATTGATCGACTCTGATTTGTGAAATCTTATTGACTAAGTCTTATGCCTGCGGGTATCAACGTCAAATTGCATCTCTAGATACTGGTTGTGGTGAAGATTTACTTTTTTCTCATGCATTTATTCTCAAAATCCTGATGAGGAGCAGGAGGCAGTCCAAATAACGGAATGCTTTGCATCATAGTTTACATTCTGGTTACAGTATCTGCACCTTTCATTTCTACATATCCAGTTTGATCATGACTATGGAATTGTATGCTATTTTCGACATCTTGCAAGGTTCAAAAGTCCACGACATCCCAAACCCTACTTAGTTGCTTTTTCTACAACATTCCTGGCAGGTGGCAGTGTTAATTGTCTTGTCTCCTTCACACAAATTCATTATGTAACTTTTAGTACATTAATACTGACTGCTACAACTTTCAGAATAATTAAGTTGGAAACTGGAAAACAAATGTGGAAGGTGATACAATCTGTGGAATTAATTTTGAAACGTTCAATTTTTGTCACTTGTACAAGTTTTAGCAAACATCAAGTGGTTTAGTATTATAAGACACGCAGTCAAAGACACGATTTTTCTATGTTCTATTATCTAGCCTCCAGTGAATGGTGACACTATTGGTCCACAGTTGCCGTTAATCATAAGGTTGGAAGCTTTAGATTTCATTCAGAAGGCAAGATGTATCGCCTCTGCTGTGCTGCATTACAATGTTAGATCAGAATGTCATTTTTTTAAAATCCATTACTTTCTGTGTCTTCCTATGCCTCTGTAGCCTGATCGTTTTGTAGGCCTATATATTTAAAAAAAATGTGTACTTGTTCTGATTGTTCTATTTACTAGTTGAACAAGTGGAAAGCCGTGAACTTGTCTAACCAGAGTTTTTTGGCAATACTTGTGCGTGACTAAATCAATGTCTTGTCAATCTGGATCAAAGTACGCAGTTTACTTGTTGACAAAGCAATGAATTGGTATATTACAAATATATACCCAGTATTTCAAAAGCGATACTAGAGTATGGGCGTCATAAACGGCTGTGTTAAAAATTTGGGAAGAGATTGTGATTACCGATGTCATGGGTTACCATTCAATAACAGAGAATAGTTCTTAAAGAAGTTGCAGATTGTTTTATGAAATCTAGCTAGAACTAGGATATTATTTTCAGTGTTAATGGCTAGCGTCAAGAGAGGAGTTTTTTCACGGCAAGTCGCACCGATTTTAACAGGTGACGTTACCATTATGTTTGAAGTATCTGTATGACCCATTTTCCGTTTGTGTGTAATATTATACGCTCACTACCATATGAAGGAACGTGTAGTACTTTCTGTAATGTTATTTCTTAGGGCATGGTATGAAAATAAATTGTGAGATACTGAAACGAAATATTTCACGCTTATTCTTCTGCTTTTGTTCTGAAACTCTTGAAAGTTAGCAGATTAAGTCCATTGAAAGGATTCCTTACAGCTGCGATATCTGATATTTTTGGCCTGTTACATCCGACTTCAGCATATCTCCTGGATCACTTTTTCCTTCTTCTGGATGGGGCAACTAACTCAACCCATAACCTCCTTAGTCACATCTTATGACATTTATGGATATTAAACAGTGTAGCTATTCTTTGCTCCCATTATGGGCTGCATTAGCATACGGGCAATAATTTATACTAGTTGTTTTGGCTTCCAGTGAATTCTGTAACATAAGAAGCTGGAAACAAAAAAACTACTCAGAGCCGTAGTAATGGGGGTTTGGAGGTTCAACCTCCTCCTTCAGGGAATCAGACATTTTTTGGATTCTAAATCAGCATCATGACACAGGAGACATTGCCTTAAAGTGATCCGTTCTAGCAGTCATCCATGAGTATGTAGACTGAAAGCCCAATTCGGGTGTTGATTATGTGATCTTTGAAACTATCCAGAGGACACATTCTCCTGTGAGTTTTGGTCATCCCCATTTCTGGGGTGCAAAGGGAACGCATTGCTCTTGGCGGACCCAGGGTTAGCAGATAACCAAGATCCCAAAAGTGCCTCCTCGTGGCGCACCCTGGTAACAGAAATACAGCGGCTAATGCTGATTCTGGCTAAACCTTTTGGGGATCGTGTCCGTGAATGTGGAGGTAACACATGGAATGAGATTTGACTGCAAAAAGACAGTTAATAACTCTGACACCACTGTGCCAACACATGCAGCAACACTGTCGACACACAGTGAAGCTAGAAAGTCTGGTAGAAGCATTGGAGGGCGGCCAATGCAGTCGGTACGAAGCAGGCAGATATCCAATAAAAATAAAAGCACAATGAGTACACTGAGAAAGATGCACAGCGCTAGAGGGCAGCGGCATGTGTAACAAGCATGGAAGACGGTTCGATGAAATTGGAACTAAAGCATTGTTTGCTCGAGACAAGCTTCTAGTTACCAGTGATCCCAGCCTGGGCCCAACTCTACTGTCGAGTCTTTCCTATACCGGAAGCGTGCTCGCGGAGAGAAAAGGTTCAGTACCCGATGGGCACAGGCATAGCACTCCGAGGTGACAAGCACTGTTCAGCTCTAGAACAAAGCACAAGTTACTACCGTTCCTAAATATGTGTACAGATTCAGACCTGGACGAGGGGCTCACGAAGTTGGTGAATAACGCTTCGGCTAAGAAGACGAACGAGCCCGAGCCCAACTCTTCTGTCAAGTTCTTCCTAAACCGGAACCAGGCTTGAGGACGAGAAAAGGTTTAGTACCAGACGAGCACGGGCACAATACGTCTAATTACACGAGGCATGTTCACTGACTGCGGAACGCCTCGTGCAGGACAGACGTGAAAGACAAACCGTCTCGGCATAGAGTCAGTACACATTCACCGTCTGGCGACAGATAGGAAGGCTGTCACAGGCTAGGGTAGCCCACCCGAATTGTCAAGGCATGCCAAAATCGGATGTGCTAGGCCTACAAGGCGAATAACGGTGGCATAACGTAATCACGCTCCCGGCGGAAATCGCACGGATATCCGTGCTGGTTACAATGGAGCAAACGCAAAACAAACAAACAAAAATCCCCATTTCTGTTAATTTGTGAATGTATCGATTACCAGCATCGTCTCCATCAATCTGTAGTAAATCAATGTCTGCCCTTCTTATTTCGTCATTATCTCTTCTGATATACTGTGCCATAAACCATAACATTCTCCGCCATTGAATCTGGTCTTTCGTTTTTCTTGACCACTTCCACTTGACCACTTACACGTGACTATTTCCTGACCACTTCAGACCGGTCAAACCATAACATTGTATATTAGAAATCTAGCCAAAGAACATCCAACTAGCCCCCCCCCCCAACGTTTACTAGTTTTCCTTAGACAAGTTCATTAATATACAACATATGCACTAAAATTTGCTTTATTAAATGAAATAAATCCATTACTAATCACACGAATGTACGGACCTGCGTCCACTGCAATATCTCTGTTAATATATGGTTGTTTTAGAGGCAATGTAGATGAAAGTAAAGATTAGTGGACAGAAGTAACAATAAATTCAGTTTATTTGGGAATTGTTAGCTATATTTATAAGTGTGACTTCATCTGTTTTGTGAATGATTAAATATATTTGTAATGTGACTTCATCTGTTTTGTGAATGATTAACTATATTTGTAATGTGACTTCATCTGTTTTGTGAATGATTAACTATATTTGTAATGTGACTTAATCTGTTTTGCGAATGATTAACTATATTTGTAATGTGACTTCATCTGTTTTGTGAATGATTAACTATATTTGTAATGTGACTAAATCTGTTTTGTGAATTATTAACTATATTTGTAATGTGCCTAAATCTGTTTTGTGAATGATTAACTATATTTGTAATGTGACTAAATCTGTTCTGTGAATGATTAGCAATAATGTTAGTGTGTAGATAAACTATACAACTTATATATATATATATATATACACACACACACACAAGAAACGAGGTAGACCAATAATTAGATGGTTGGAAACATAAAAAAACCTTAGAGATACAGGCTGACCATGACCAATGGGAACCAAAATGGATAAAAAAACACACCTGTCAAATATCTCCCTCCCCACACCGCGTAACAGCACACGGAAATAACAATAGACAGGCATATAAATAAATACAGCCATACGGTCGCGATTGAGAACGATTGAGATAAGCACATAACTATACTACCTGTGCTATGTACCTGGTTTGTTTGAAATAAAAACACCAATGTCCCCCTCGATCAATACGTTTCAATATCTCCCTGTATACAGTTCTTTAAATCAACAATCAAGTTCTTTCATGAACTTTCATGAACTTTCTGAAGTGTGTCCAGATCTTGGTTTAGTTTTGTGGGTTATATTACATTTCTAACAGTTTATTTTCTGTTATACTTGTACAATCTATCAATATTCCTTCAGTCTCGAATGTGGTTATTAGTGAAGAAATCAGTATTCTCCATTTTAATGATATGTCTAGTTGAGTTAATTATTGTGTGTGTTTCTTTTGTAACACATATATGATAACAACTTGTTAGACCATTGATCCGTCGATTTTACATTCCTGCTTGTGTATTGGGGATTAAGTAAGTGGCACTCTAAGTGAGTCACTCTAAGTGACACATTAATTTTTTTTCTGTGTATTTATTGACACTGTGTCAACAGCCAATAAAAATCAGTGGAATAGTAAAATGTATCATTTTAGAAGGATGATTTCCAAATTAGCAATATCATCAGTGATGACAGTTGATGAGAATATCGTTAAATAGGACTTTTGGTGGTTATCGGGACCTCTTTTTGGAGAAATATGTGTAGACTTGAATATAACATATTTGTTTAATTTACAATAATAGACGTTTATAGCAAGCAATGATGATAATAGTTTCAGATTTGTATTGTTGAATCTCTCTACTGTGGTCGGTGGTCAATAGAAAGCAATGATGACAACAGTTTCAGACTTGTATTGTTGCATCTCTCTACTGTGGTCGGTGGTCAATAGAAAGCAATGATGACAACAGTTTCAGACTTGTATTATTGCATCTCTCTACTGTGGTCGTGTGATCCATAGCAAGCAATGATGACAACAGTTTCAGACTTGTATTGTTGCATCTCTCTACTGTGGTCGGTGGTCAATAGAAAGCAATGATGACAACAGTTTCAGACTTGTATTATTGCATCTCTCTACTGTGGTCGTGTGATCCATAGCAAGAAATAATGACAACAGTTTCAGACTTGTATTGTTGCATCTCTCTATTGTGGGCGGTGGTCAATAGCAAGCAATGTTGACAACAGTTTCAGACTTGTATTGTTACATCTCTCTGGCGTATGTAGAGATGACTGAACAAATTATAATTTGGACATATAATCCCCCGCCACATTTGGCACACGTGTGATCAGGATTGACAAATGTGTGTTTGTTATTCTGTCTTTTATTTAGGCAACTCGTTTATTTTCCGTGCCTCTGAGATTTTATGCTTTTCGAACACGCAAGCATCTTTGCTGGTGTTTCTGCGTCACACTGGGTGATTCGGAGCGGCAGACACTCAGGATGTGGCATCAGTGTTGAAGCTCTTTAGAGACAATTTGAGAGAGAAAGATGTCACTAATGGTTCACCAGTCCACCATGCAATGTCACAATAGCAGATAGATATGTTCTCCTCAAGGGAATGGGGGTTTACCTAAAATAAAACATAGACTGTTATTAGTACGTATCATAGCGCCAAAGACGGATGTGTTGTGCCATTGGCGCAAATAAAACGGCGACACAACGCATTTCCATTTTCTGGACTACATCATTCTGGAAATCTAGTTGGACCATTGTCCTGTTACAAGAGAGATCCAGTGGAAGTTTGAGAATGAACGCTGAAGAAGAAGAATTCGTACGTATCCGTGTGTCAGATATCTTTTTTAAATTACCTTTTCGTAAAAAAAAGCCGCTAGGAGGGGGGTGGGGGATGGGTGAGCGGGAAAATTGGATCCTGGTCTGCCATTTGGCCAAGTTTCGAGTACTGAAAGTGACGTTCCGTTTTGCTAATGGGTGGGGGATTGAACACCTCTCCCCAAAGCCTACTTTATCTACGAACCTGTCCATAATACTTAATCATTACATTTTAAGGTTTTACCCACCTGAGTGGAAAAGGGAAAGGAGGATCTTCTTTACGCATTGTCCACTGCTGCGTTTCAGCGTCTTCTAAGAACAAAATAAGTCCTAAAGGAACTTGACCCATTATATTTCTTAATCGTCTCTGTCAATCTATAGTAAATCAATGTCTGCGCTTCCTATGTCGGCATTATCTCTTCTGATATACTGTGCCATAAACCATAACATTCTACACCATTGAATCTGGTCTTTTTTGGTCTTCTTAATTGAACAAAATGATATTACGGCTCTGTTTATCGTAATTCTTGCGTATCAAGAGGCGAAATAGACAGCAGTTTAACATTTCGCAAGTTTTGTCAATCAATTCCTCAGTATAATAGAAAACACTTTGAAATATCGAGTCATAAATTTGCATGAAGAATTTGTATGAAAGTGTTGATGAAACAATGTCTTATTCTGTGATCTTGATTAGAAAACTGGCCTCACAGCACGTGAGGCATTCCCATAAGTTCTGCGCCCTACATTCCAGCAGCCATTCGACTCGATGGTGCTTCGAGTCCAACGCCGCCGAAACAGACGTCGACATCAGGGCACAACTCTGGCCCCTGCGACAGGCTTCTTTGTTGTAACTAGTAACTAGTTAAAGCACAACGTCAGCCTGTCGGAACAACATGGTAACTGTTATCGAAGGCTACGACTACGGGATTGTATAGATGACGTGCCATGAAGCTTCTATAAGAAGATAACCTCAATATACAAGCATGTCATCTACTAAGGTTTTCTGTTGCATGGTTGGTTTGTCTAGTAATTCATTGATGAGACCCACAGACACAACCACATGCGCAAGATAGGAAGTAACAAGCTGTGATCTGATAGGTCTAGACTGCCCATAACCTTTCTGACAAAAAAACAGGTTTTTCTCATTTGTGTAATTGAGGAAACACCCATACTCATATAAGGTTATGTCAAATGCGTGGTTGTGTAAGGTGGTTAACGGTTGCATGTTTTGTTTCTGAAAGGAAGCATTCCAGTGCGCCATTATATCATGATTTCCATGTCCTGTCAGGAGCATAGCACATACTTCTGGGATAACACCTATAATAAAGTGTTACTACCACTGATTACTAATACTCGTCAAACTAATAAATAGCAAAAATGATATAAAATAGAAATAGCAAAAAAATAAAGCAACATTTTCTACATTACTGCCCAATAGGAACCTTTATCAAGAAACAGCAAAGAACTAAAAATAAACACATAAAACTGTGAATACAATGAGATGTGGCTGTAAGACCATCTCATTGTATTGACTGACAGTTTTGTGTAATTATTTTTAGTTTGTTATTTTTTCCTGATAAGGAGGAGCGAGTTGGTAAAAAAATGCCTAAATATGTTGTTGTAATTTATGGACAGCATCACATCTGTGAAATTGTATATCTCATTGATTGGAATCTAAATATCAGCTGGGACCATTGAAGTACCACTAGCCACTTTGGTCACGATGACAAGTCTGTCTGTTCATTCATTCGCCTCAACATTCACGTATTCAGGTACACAAATGAGGATAATTCTCTTCAGCACAGACTTCACTAACGACTCTAACCGCTGACGGTGGCGATCGGCTTGTCTTTCCGTTCTTCCTTTTCTCGAATGTCTACGTTTCTGTATGTCTCTGTGTCCGTATGTGTCTAAGGTGACAGAAACAATGGTCAGGGAACTCCTCTATGCAGATGACTGCACACTGTGTACTGATTCTGCAGACCGTATGCAGGTCACACTAAACAAATTTGCTGAAGCCTGCGACAACGTGGGCAGTACGCTTTTACATATATAAACATCAACACTGAGGTAAACAGAATAATAAACAAAGCTACTGCCACATTGGAAGACTGCGAAAAAACGTATGGGAAAGAAGGGGAATAACAACTAACAGCTTATAGTTTACTAAGCAACAGTAATATCATCACTCCTTTATACCTGTGACACACGGACAGTATATGCCAGACATGCTACAAGAGTTAACCACTTCCACCTAAGTTGCCTTCCTAAGATACTCAACATCCATTGGTGGGATAAAATACCAGACAGTGAAGTACTGATGAAATACATACATACAATGTTGATGAAGGCGCAGACACGCTGGGCAGGACACTTGGTCCGCATGAAAGATCATCTACCAAAAAAGTTGTTATACGGAGAACTCCAGACTGGCTCCCGCAAGGCAGGGGAACAGAAAAAGAGTTATAATGACACTCTTAAACCAGCACTGAACCACTTTCATAGAAGAATCTTGCACAAGACAGATCCCATTCGCGCCTCAGAATCAAGAGTAATGCAGCAGCCGCAGAGAATCTCAGACATCAAGTTGCAACAAAACCGCGCTAGAAGAAAGTCAAGAGCTGCCCAATGTCCAATCATATACTCATCCCACACATGCCCAGAGTGTGGTAGACAGTTCCAGACATGCATAGGACTCATTGGTCACAGTCGGGCACAACACATATATCATCATCATCCTAGTTGAGCTGAATGGTCATCGTCGGACGAACAACAATACATCTGTCTCCGCACATGCCTACTAAAGAAAATACTGTTCTATATTCTATAGTTAAAATATAGAGTGAGGGAGAAGTATGTTAAAGAATACTATTAATGGGCTGCTGATTCTGCGATCAGTGAGATCGTTTGCTGATCCAGTGGTCAATGGGCTCATGTCATGTGACTCAACTATTAATATGTTGCTGTTACAGAATTCCATGGGCTCATATCTTGTGATTGAACTATTAATTCAAAGCTTCATATGATTATTGAACAAAATCTATATTCTACCATTCATACAAGTTATATATTTGATTGTGTTTTTACAGGAGAAAACGAAACCGGCAGTGCCAAACGAAGGAGACAAAATGCTTACGCCAAAGATTTGGAGTTGCAAATGCGGGAGAAGGAGGCAGCAAAACTCAGGTGAGAAATCTAGACTATAGCAATCTTAGATTGGGCAATCTGTAGCTATCTTAGATTGGGCAATCTGTAGCCATCTTAGATTGGGCAATCTGTAGCCATCTTAGATTGGACAATCTGTAGCCATAAAAGATTGGGCAATCTGTAGCCATAAAAGATTGGGCAATCTGTAGCCATAAAAGATTGGGCAATCTGCACTATAACCACTTTATATTGGCCAATTTAGACTATAGGCATCTTAAAAAAAATTTGGTAGCGTATTCCATTCAGGACGTAGCCATAAACCTAGCATTTTTTGGATGTAGTGATGTTTTTAGATTGGACAATCCAATATGTAAATTAAGACTATTACATTAAGATAATTTTATTATTAAGTTTTCAGTCGGCAAAACTCGTTGAAAGCGCACTGTGTTTGTATACAACATATCCTATGTTTAGGAACCGTTGTATACTATTCTCCATCCGAAGAATATGTTTCTCTAACTCAGTTGGTCTTTCTAGACTATACATTTTAGATTCAGGATTATACGGATCTCCATCATATGTATTCTCCCTTTGTGGGACACTCTGACAGAGAGTATCTTGACCATCTCTGATGTTTACTTTCCACTTGTATCTCTGCCTACCTCTTGCTTTCTGCCCGTCGACTCTCCTTAAAATACGGTCTTCACGAGTTGTCATGACTTGTAATATATCTTAAGTATTTTATTTGTTTGATTTTTATTTTCTTAATACTCCCTTTTTATACTCAATTTTTCATAATCTCTTTGCTTTCTTGTCTTTCCGCGAATTCTTCTATATACATATCAAAGGCACCAATTGTTCTATTTATTTGCACATTATCCATATTTCTGAGTCATATATTAATGTAAAGTATAGATATAACATGTTATAATTCTACTTTGTTTATTTGTGATATCTTTAGATGTTAATATTTCCCTGGTATTATTAATGGTACCAGTAACCGTTCCTATTCTTCTTTCCTGATACTAACGGGAATTAAACCAATCCTTTCAACGGCACCAAATCACCTAGCAACTATTGCATACGCGTTCTTCCATACTTGACCAACCGCATCTCCAAAAAAAAAGATGCGATTTTGTCAAGTCATTCAAACTGTGCACTCAAGGTCACCAGAACGGACCAATCGAGACAAGGACTATTACAACAACAACCAAACATCCCGCACAGGTATTGAAATATCCTCAGCAACAACAAACATATAACATATAATATCCGTATTAGTTATACAAGGGCCGATAGGTCTTCTTGTAAACATGGATAACATATACAGACAATTTTCTTCTTCTTTCAACTTGTTCCACATCTACCATCATTTGTGATTATGTTTCCAAGATATTGGTGATGATCTACTTGTTGTAGTATCTCTCCATGTATTTTTATGTTCAGAGTTTTGTTCGTCTTAGATTTTACAGATTATCGTTGTTTTTTTGTTTTTTTCTGAATTTTTCTATTTCAGAATATCTCTTAATTTTACATGTTCTACAAGAACAACAACTAAATACAGAAACAAAATATTATATATTGTTTTCTTTCAGATTTGTAGTTTTTCTCTCAATTGCAGTATTCCTTTGGGATCTTGGTATTAAGATGGTATTCCACACCATCTTGGCTCTTAACAAAGAATCTGCTAGATTACTCGCTCCCTATTATTATGTAAATGACAAAGTAATAAACGCAAATTATGTAAGCACTAACAAAGAAATCGAACCAGATTGATCATACGAGATTTAAACTGGGTGTAGTGTTTAGTTCTAACAACAGCAAGCACGTGACCTAGATATCGTCTGAGTTAGTACATTGTTGTGTGTAACAACCAGTGTTATGTGCACAGTGACACAAGACTGGACTTGACACTCTTTTTTTCGGAAATACAAGGAAAGTCAGATCATAAAGTGTGAAGGGTATACACTCGATATTTTCCGACTAGTTACAAGTAATTTAATTATAATCACATGAAACTAGACGTTGCTAAACAAAGATATTACATATTTGCTGATGACATTTATAGTAAAGTTTCTGTGATAGTATTCGATCTGTGAAATGCTGTTATTTGCATATCTCGTCTGTGTGTCGCCGGAGCCCGAAAGGGGAGCAAAGAATAGCAACACTGTTTACCTTCCACGCATGTTGTAAAAGGCGAATAAGGAGGTTATGAGATGGAGTTGGCTGTTCCATCCCATATAGGGTCAGTGACCCAATGCCATGCTGAAGTCGGATGTGTCAGGCCGAAATGCGCAGATATCGCAGCAATGCCGTAAACCATGACACAGCGCATTCCGTTCTCCGGACTACATCCTGCTAATCTGCAGGAGTTTGAGAATGAACACAGAAGAAGAGGAATTTGCATATCTCTGATTAAGATTACATTAATTATTTAGTACTCGGTTATTCGTAAGATTTACATAGAATTGTGAGTATATATGTACGCGCATGTGATGAACCATTCCTCGATGACGATAGATGTTCTTCAAGGTAAGGAAGAGGGTAGAAGAAGACGAGGTGGTTAGACGAAGACATGGCTGAACAATATCAAATACTGGACAAGATATAGTTTCCAAACATATCAGGATGGTAGAGGATAAAGATACGTGGAGACAAATCTGCATTAAATGTCTCAATGTGACACACGACCCTGAGTGGTTATGGGTTTTATTACAATTATTATCATATATTTGCTTCTTCTTCTCTATCCGTTCTCGATCTTCAGTAGGTTTGCTGGATGTTGTCCACAACAAGGTATGGCGGTATTGTTTACAGCTTAGCAAAAGATATATGTGTCTTACAACCCAACACATCCCATGTAATCATGGCTTTTGTATCCGTTTCAATTATATGATAGGAAAGCCAACTCAAGCCCTTATCCTCTCTATTCAGCTCTTACTATATCCATGTCAGCTCGCAGTTGTGCTAGACTTTGCTCATCTTTAGGGACTCAGGAAGACATGGGCAATATATATAATAATTCTTCTTTTATGTGACGTGTCCTTCCCAAATGTTCTCATTTCTGGCACTCTGTAAGCTTTTCGGTTATATTCAAACTGCTCTGGGATCTCAAGTATCATTTTTCGGAGAGTCTTTAAGTTCTCTATTTGTTAGTCTCTTTCTGGAATCTACTTCCAAAAATAGTATCTTTCTTGAATCTACTTCCAAAAATAGTATCTTTCTGGAATCTACTTCCAAAAATAGTATCTTTCCGGAATCCACTTCCAAAAATAGTCTCTTTCCGGAATCCACTTCCAAAAATAGTCTCTTTCTGGAATCTACTTCCAAAACATAGTCTCTTTCTCGAATCCACTTCCAAAAATAGTATCTTTGGAATCCACTTCCAAAAATAGTCTCTTTCTGGAATCCACTTCAAAAACATAGTCTCTTTCTGGAATCCACTTCCAAAAATAGTCTCTTCTGGAATCCACTTCCAAAAATAGTCTCTTTCTGGAATCCACTTCCAAAAATAGTCTCTTCTGGAATCTTAGTCTGTTTTTAAAAATCTTATTACCAGTTCCTATTTTCTCAAAATCCATTAACAGCACTAATAGTTAATCATTGCAATCATTGCAAAATATTGCAAAACATTGCAAAACATTGCAAATGTAAATAGTTTTGCGAATGAAACTCTTGGTGAAATTATTGACATACAAAATTGAGTAATCGCCATATAATCATACGCTGGATCGACAACATCAAAGAGACATTACACGAACACCAAATAACATTATATGAAGCTGCCACGCTGCCAGAAAAGCGAGAACAAGAACATTGTATCTCCCTCGACACCCGTAAAGGAAAAACGTGGAAGGAAAGAAGAAGAAGAAGAATCATACTTACGTGGTTCTCGTATTTCTTTATCTCCATCTGACATTATCCAGATCTGTTCACTAACATTGCTGTTGCATGTAGTCTCTGTTTGATTTTGTGGTTCCATTCTGTGTTTTTCGTCCCTATCTTGATAAAGACCCTTTGATAGAAAAGTCGATCATGTGTATTATTCAGCGTAAAACTGCTATTTAACCCGTTTTTATATTGATATTTTAAATTGAAATCTAAAAATAGTATGTTAAACAAACGAATGAGAGATGAAGTTGAAAAGAAAGAGGGAGAGGGCAGAAAAATGATTCAGGAAAGAGCACCGGAGGTCATCCTAGTCTCTGGTAAATTATATTCCTGTAGAGTGACCCTGCAATATAAGACCTATTGACTAGTGGAAAATTAAAACTTCTAAAACGATTGATTTGACTGCTCCCTTGATTGTCATTGGCTGTTACACAAAGTATAATCATATTGATCAATGAAACTCATGGGAACAGTCAATTGATTCATTAAGAAGGCTTGATTTTTCATTAAGCAGTCGGTCTTATATTGTAGTCCTTTATATCTATATACTCACCAGAATCAACCTTCTAATGTAGCGCTATTTGAATTTCCCCGTGATTTGCATTGGCTGTGGATACTGAGTGACCAAAACAGTATATACGAAGTTCTCCCATATTCTCGCTATACTAGTGGAAATTAGTTCAAGGACGTGATGCCCTGTTTGACAAAGTTTTTCCCAGTTAAACTCAAAAACTTATATAAAACTAATAGTACTGTAAAGGAAATCTTAATTAACTCTTATTGGTCAGCGGCAAGAGCATACAACATGAAAATGGAAACAGCAAGATAGAGTGGAAGACCAAGAAGAAGGTGGATTGAAGGAGTTACCAACATTCTGACACGGCACATTATTACTGCATATCGAGCGACCAGGCGTACCACAGCCCAAATACCGATCAATTCTGCGACGCCTCACAGCATAAGCAGGGAAAACACAATATATATATATATATATATATATATATATATATATATATATATATATATATATATATATATATATATATATATATAAAGGAAATCATGTCAATATATGTGGGCTACCACCTGCTACTGTGACGAGGAAAATCAAGTAGTAAGACCATGTGTATATATGGGTGTCCGTGGACTCCGCTAGAGAAAGTGACACAAGGTGTCATGTGGTCGGGAGAAATTCTGCAATCAAAGCTACCACGGTGTAAGATACACGTATCACATGCCACACGCCGAGTAAGATTTTTATTGCACACAATGATATTGACTAATTAATTCAATTAACATTTCTTTCACTTGCTACAGGGAACGATATCAGGGAATGAATGTCGACGCTTCTGGTTGGCTGGATCCAGAGAAACGACCAGAGAGACTGAAACCTCTGGGAGGAGATGGGTTCATGACCAATCGTAGTGATAGAGATTCTAAAGTCAAGCCGTATCATACTCTTTTCCTGTACGGAAAGTAAGTACAATTATAACGTTGCACCAGAGCTGTTCTGAAACAGAACATCGATTTGTTTTCAAAAGAACGTTCATAAATACCGTGTTCTTGCCTTCAATGTGCTACCAATACAAGATCTGGACCCTGACAGAGAAAAATAGAACAAAAACTCGCCGTATGCGAAATGAAGTGCCCTAGAACAGCACTGGAGGTAACAAAAAAGAGATAGTCAATTACTCTATAAGAAAGCTAGTGAAAACAATATCGTACAAGGAATACATAAGATCAAAAGATTCGGCCACCGTATCAGAATAGATGGAACCAGATCGCATACCACCTTATCAGAATGGATGGAACAAGATTGCATACCACTTTATCAGAATGGATGGAACGAGATCGCATACCACCTTATCAGAATGGATGGAACTAGATCGCATATCACCTTATCAGAATGGGTGGAGCCAGATCGCATATCACCTTATCAGAATGGGTGGAACCAGATCGCATACCACCTTATCAAAATGGATGGAACCAGATTCCATACCATCAATAGCGTCAATAAAAGGTCAACCGAAAAGAGAAACAAGGGAAGACCCAGACGAAGATGGATAGATGACATCAGAGAAATACTAGAACACCAAGACTGTACTATGGCAGCGGCATCACAGTTAGCAAAAGAGAGATGACATCGATCATTGTGCCAGTCATTGAAGGTTACTACTTGATAACGAACAGATGTCATTGGCTCTGGACATGAACGTCTGGATGCATGGATATACTAAGGAACTTGCAACGTAACAGTAACAGTTGGTTCTAAACAACCATTGCTGGAAGTGTATCTGATACTAAGAGTTTTCTTTAAGTTTATTTTAGCTATACTAATGAAACTTTGTTAAATTGATCAAAAAGGTCTAGAAGAATCATAATGCAGCAAACGAGATTTGAACAATGTCTGTTCAGATGGCGCCTACTCGCCTCGCAAATTCAGTAAACACTTTTTCATTCTTCAATTACACCGCATGTTTTCTGCATTATGATTTTTTCTGTAATAATAAATTATCGATGCTCTTATTTTTATATTATAGATTTATCCATATTGGTATGGCGATAATTTTCATCTCTTTACGCTAGAAAATGTATATATCGTAAGGGAACTCCAAGAAGCGGTTGTTTACAACCAACAGTTTACATCAGTCTGATGAGATCTCCTCCAGGAAGTGGAAGTTAATATATCCAACAAGGGGGGTAGACAGGTCTTTAGTCAGTACCAAAAAAATTGGGGGGAAGAAAGATTTTGCATAAAAGAAAAAAAAAATGGCATTCGTCCACTTCGTGTGTTAATTCCCTTTCTCATAAGAATTTGAAGAATTTTTTTCTGAAAATATCCATAAAATGGAGATTGTCATTCTTCTGGCTACATTACTATCACTAAAGGTAATATTCTGATTTCCTAAGGTTCGGCGAAAGGAGGGGGTGGTTGGATTGTCTAAATTACGTGACAATTAATTCGGAAAGTGGGCTTATAAATACTTGACAATTAATTCGGAAAGTGGGCTTATAAAACACTGCAGATATATATTAACTAAATAAAATTCTGTTCAATTATAAGTTCTGATTTTTCGTAGTGAAATTCAGCTGTGTGACTTTTATCGTTGGAAGAAAAATAAACAATAAAATGCACCTCACAATACCGAAAAATATTTCTTTATTCAGCCCTTGTCAATCAAGTGCATTGGGCTATTGGAAAACACTAAAGGTACATTATAAATACTCCACGCTGCTCAATTATCAGCAGTGACATCATCATTCTAGTAATAACTTCCAATGCCCTATCATCTGTTCAGGGTTCCCCAAGAAAAGCAATATCCTGACGTCACCGACAGTATCGACGAAATCGATGAGAATCCATTTAGATTGCGACAATTGCACCTCAGCCTTGATACTTCCGCTGGCCTCATGCATTATCCTCTGTGAGTGGATTACATGACTGTGTTATTTTCTTCTTCTTATTCCACAATTTTATTTGATAAATCCAACAATAATTTGTCATCGGATGTTTCTTACTTTGCGAAAAGTGATCTAACAACCGATGCTCTGTAGAATGATAATTGGGAGATTGTATTAAAACTATATACCACATGGTCGATAAAGATATACATATGTAATGGTGAAATAAGCTTGCAAAAGCTCATCTTAGTAACACACAGTCAGTCAGTGAAAGTTTTACGTAGAGCATTCAAGAAAAAACAAATTGTGTATGTTTGTCACTATCTTGATAAATGCCTTCTAGTCGAAACGACGACTTTTATTTCCTGTTTGCTCTTTGTAAAAGAAATATTTGTCTACTATTATAATGTTTATTTCATTTATCTAAAATTTAATAATTTTAAGAAAAAATTAACAAGAATATCCATGGAAACAGCCCACATTTGAATGGGCGTTTCTATGTTCTCTCGCACGGCTGAGCGGTTACAGTATTAGTTTCACTACAGTTATGTGCAGGGTTGGATATCTGGTAGTGCATACCTGGCTGCTTCACCCATGCCAGTGACCATGGTCCAGAGTTGGGTTGCTATGAACATATGACAGGAAGAGATGTTGGCAAGGAGGCAGAAACCATTGATTTCAACTCTGCATGTTGCGGGCCCAAAACCCCTAGAATTTACACCCTCTGGGTAGGAGACTTCTTCTTAAGGCATTGCACACCGCTGAGAGTTGTGCACACCGCTAAGTGTTGATGCACACCGCTAAGTGTTGATGCACACCGCTAAGTGTTGGTGCACACCGCTAAGTGTTGGTGCACACCGATGAGAGGTGGTGCACACCGATGAGAGGTGGTCTGCTGGGTATCACATATAAGAAACCACCGCATAGCACATTGGAAGAAATAGTTAATCGCTCGCAATTCCTGGGGATAGATACATTTCTACAACTGACCAAATTAATAGAGGAAAAAACAAAATGCAGAAACTTAAATATGACAGGAACTGTCCAGAAATTATGTCAACACTTTCTTGGAAATCTTTAAGCCCCCCAACCCCTTTATCAACAACTTGTCACGAATCCAGAGACCTTTTCTGCTTGAATATGTCAACCCCCACCCCACCCTGAATAAAACGTTATTGTAAGCAGAAAAAGTGCGCTAAAACAACATAACTATTCTTTTTTTTTCCCATCTTCGCAGCATTTATTTGGTGTAGATAAACCGTCTAATTGTTGCCGTAATTATTTGGTCAGCCCCACAGGACGAATAAGTATGTTCTAGAGTAGTACATTATACAACATTATACAAATGTGCAGTACAAGGGGCAAGCTCGATCACGCATGATCAACAAATCACATCTAGGTGTCACTAGATTAAGGTTTTCCATATAAGACGAAAGCGCTCCATGGAGGAGAACTTCAGAGGGGCAATGCAGAGTTAAAGGGGCGTCAGGGGTCTATGTCGGATCGGGGAGGGCTAAAGGGATTTAGATAACACCGAGCAACATCAACGTGCACAACAAGTACTGAAAGTACTTATTACTTTTTATGTACAACAATACAGAAGGTGAAATTCTATTGTTGTTAATCGAACTCTGAAACCTTGTCCAAAATTATGGAAATCACTAACAAGCTTCTGTTGGTATTAATTGTAATCTGAGGTCCAAACTAAGATTGTTGAAATCATTAACAAGCTTCTGTTGAAAACTGGAAACTTGTTAAGTGTATTATAATAAACATAGTCGCATACATTTCAACAACAAACTTTAACTTACGAGCGGAACCTGAAAATTCACTTTGTAAACTAAATGTGGCGTCCAACAGGTGAAAGTTTTCTAGCTTTCAATTGTGTGTTTGTTATTGTATTTATTTGAAGAGAAATTGTGTTGAGTATCTTTTTATTTAACCGATTCTGACAGTTTTTCAGTGAGTCTTCATAAATCATACTTTTGTGTGTATTATTTCTAACCTGAACAACGAAAGAAGAAATTTTACAGCAAAATATTCTTAGCCGTGCTCTGTTTATTCTTTCTGTGATCTTTCCAAAGGTCACTGAATGTCCAAGATTAACTAAAACTATCATTACTAAATGTTATCCTGTTAAAAAGTGCGTGTTGGCTTTTTTTTAAAATAGTTAATATAAAAAAAAAATCCTCGTTGTCACAGCAGTAACCACGAGATGTAACGGAAATATTCTTTATTGCACATTTGAAAGACAAAACTCCTGCCTCAACCCTGTTTTGAACTGGAGCACTCATGATTATGAGGCATGCTTCTTAGCCATTCAGCCACGCGTTTCAATTAGCTTTAATCTTACAAAAATATATCTCTACAAAAAAATATTAATTTATAACTTCAGTATTTCGTGAAGATATTGCCAGTTCTAGCCTCCAAATATCACCTATAAAATTCTACACTAAGGGTTTGATTGTAATGATGTGCTCTCAAGCGTAACTGCACCAGAAAGTTATCGATTTTTACGTCCTATTGCCGAAAGAAACTAATAAACTTCAAGCTCAATCTTCAAAGTGATATTGTTATGCACTGATTCTCAGATCAATCTTCTTCTATTAGTTACAACCGTTATAGGAATAATGGCACTGACCAAGTCTTAGGACTGGACGGCGACATACAATTTATGTGTGTAGTCATGGACTCTATGAGAATGATAAGAAAAACGCATAATGGGATGTTAACGGACCGATCCGTGAAAGTGGAAATAAAATATAGAGTGTACAGACCAATCCGAGAAGTGGTAGTAAAGTATATAATTAGTTACTACCGCTGAATTTGGATGTGTCGTACCATTCGGCCAAAACAACGCTCAATGGATTCTAGTCTGAAAATCTAGTCGGATCATTGTCCTGCTACACGAGATAACAAAAGGGGGATTATTTTTCGTTTTCTGCATTTGCCTCAATCTCATGCAGATTAGCAGGATGTTATCCGGAGAACGGAATGCGTAGTGTTTTACGGTTTACTGCTATGATGCGATATCGTCACCTTTCGGTCTGATCCAACCGACTTCAGTACGGCTTCTGGGTCCTTTTGACTCTAATGGGAAGGGCCAATTCCACCCCATATACAGTGAACGTTTTAAAGCGAACGCCAAAAAATTTGTATAATTAGTCAATTTTTTCTGCGGTTCGCCTGAAACGTGCTTATATCTATAATTGTACCACTTCTATGAGGGTGGCTATGATTTGCCGCTCACACAGAGGATCGGCTCGTAGAGTTGTTCTTCCAGTGTTTATCTCTAAAACAGTGTCTTTCCTCAGAATGTTGATATTCTTTATATCATCGAAGGATATTCTCTGCAGTGTAAACACCTGTTCACGTGTAAACGTACTATCCCACGAAGAGTTAATGTTAATATAAAGTATGGTGTTCAGATTGCACAATACTGTACTTTTTGTCAATATTCCGAGCTTGAAATATTTCAAGGTATATTTTCCTATAACTGAAAACGAACAATTAAATCATACACGATATTTGTTTAATGTTTACAGTACTGAGGCCACAAGTGGTAGATACCAACCTAACGACTCAGTGCATCAAGCATACAATTATTATGCCACTAAAGAAATCGATAGACCAGGTAACCAGTTTTTTTAGTCTTTAGGTCAGTGGCGATACTAAGGTTGGTGTCACTCCCTCAAACAAGTAGTAAGGTGCTTCGTCTTCTTAAATAAAAAGGGGGAAATCCACACAAAAATACCAGGGAAGTCAAATTCATTAGACTTTAAAAAAGTTCGTTAGGAAAAAGAGCCGGGAAGTACCTTGGCACTAAAAAAGTACCGGGACACCGACCTGACACCACTATACCCCTGTAGATAAAAATCAAATCTACTTTACACAAGCGAAACAAAACAAACTATATTGTAGGTTAGACGTCAACTAACTGCGCGAAACTGCACTCAGTCCGTTCATTGGTAAAGTTCGTTTTTCGTAAACTAATCCGTGAATTGTTGCAAATATTTTTAAACTGACAGTTATTTCAGTGCAACTTGTCACAAGTTAGTACAAAGAAACGAACACAGCTATTCATTATGTTTGTTCGCTTCTTGTATTAGGCTAATGTTATCTTCTGGATAAGTTATTAAACACGCACAATTATAAAACGTTTTTGTGTTTATAATTAACAGAACCGAACTATTTTTATATTTCAAGAATAAATTCATGTTGCTGGGCTGAAACATCGCATAAGAATAATTTCATAGAGTGACATAGAATCATACACAGTAATATCTTGCATTTTGGTGTCGTCCCACGTGATAGTGTCACCCGGTGCGGTCCGCACCCTGGAACCCCACAAGTGGCGCCACTGCTTTAGAACATGCAATAACATTCACTTGAATAAAGGCGCAAATAGGAAGCTTTTCCTCAGATGCTGGACATTTAATAAAACTGTAAATTAGATTAATCGTTCTCAAAGTGGACCATATGGTCCCTATGGAACCAAATTTTACGGGGGAAGGGCACGGAGAAAATGTTGAAATTCTAGGGCCACTGACCAGTCTTCTGGAACTATAGAAATTCAACTATTTTAATAATAAATTATTGGTTATAGATTAATAAAATTAAAAGAAATATTCCTGATTTTCCTGTAAAGAAATACAATTACATTTAAAGGTACTATGGATATATGCACTTATGTAGTAATGTGTCTTAATTTTAATTTTGTAGTACTGTATCTTAAAATAAATTTAGTAGTAATTTGTCTTAATTTTAATTTTGTAGTAAAGTGTCGTAATTTAACTTTATAGTAGTATATCTTAAATTTAACTTTGCAGTAAAGTTTCATAAATATGATTTGTAGTAACGTTTAGTAAATGTAACATTGCAGTAATCATTCTTAAATTTAACTATGTAGTAATGTTTCTTAATTTTAATTTTGTAGTAATGTGTACTTTAATGTATATTCTTTAGTAGGCCCTAATGCTTTACCAATTTAAATTTGTAGTAATATTTCTCAAATTTGACTTAACTTATCTTGCACATATTCATTATTTTTCACCAGCTGGTTATGACTCAATTATTCAGCCGCTAGTCGTGCCCTATGTAGATAATCGACCAGTAATAATGCCTGGGAGATATGAAACCACGTGAGTTTCTGTCATTTATTCCTTTCTTTGTAGTTTATTATCACATGCATAATATATGAACGTTTTCAAATCATCTTGTCATTGTCCTCAAATTCGCTACTAATGTCTGTTATTTTTCTGTAGTTCAGGATGTAGCGATTAACCCAGTTTTATTTGTTTTTTTTCTGTAGTGATTTTCTAGACATTCTAGTCACATATATATTGTGGATGTTGTATGTCGAAATATAATATACAAAATATAACAAAACATATATGGTGTGACGGTGGTAGGAGGAGAGGAGTAAAACGTCACGTTATTTGTACTTTCTTATGTTTAGTATACCGCTTGTTCTGTTTATTGTCTTTAGTCCTGATGAAGGCTTTTAGTCGAAACGTCGTCTGTCACTGAAACTCGTTGCTCGTATGTTGTGTTTACAAATATTGGTAACAATTATACATTATTCCGTTCATATTTACATTTGCATTGTGTTACACCAGCCATCGCATTTTCTGTATCAGTTGTGTTTCCCGGCACCGGAGTTTTATCTGTTGATTTCCTAATTAGTCACCTTTAGTCAATTATTAGATCAAGTTTGATATTTCACAATTATATAATTTTGTTCTGATCATACCGATTGTAATGTTAGAATGGAACATTAAAGTAATTACTGAAATGGCAGTAATGTCTGTACTTATCTACATAAATGTTTGTTGTGTGTGTAAACAATTAGCAATGTGAACTGTAATTTTGTACTTTATTCATTTCTGATTGCAGGGAGTATCATCCAAAATACAACCCTTTTGAAAATAGCAACAATAACAATGGTGAGTGGATACATTGTATAAAAAAGAACAGCAATAATAGTGAGTGGATACATTGTATAAATAGTAACAGCAACAATGGTGAATGGATAAATTGTATAAGCACGGTGGAATTCCTTTATATCGCATTCTTTTATAACAAATTGTCCTATATAACAACACTCTTAAAAATCCTCAATTATATTTATTCTTTACTCTGTGTACTGTATATAGTGAATTTCCATTACATAAATATTTTGCAGGCCCAGAACAAGATGTTATGATGGAATTCCACAGTAGTTAGATGTGATAGCCGTAAACTGGGGTATATTCTTGTCCTAGTGGTTAAACAGTTCACTTTGTGCTCGAGAAGTAGCGGGTTCGATGTCAATTTGTTTAGGAGATCCTCAGGAATTATCGATTAAAACTAAGTTTTGGGTGCTAGGATTGAGAATTTCGGCAGAGGGATTGCCGCTTCGTTGAGAGGGGCGTAGTACATATGGGAAAACCCGAGTACACGGAAATAAATTATCTAAGCATTTAAAACCGTTAACTGTAAACTATGCTATTTTATTTAAATAATTATAGCAGGTTTTAAAAATTAACATTGTTGGTTTTTTAATTATATAATTTGAATTACACTGTGTGTAAATTAAAACTTATGTTTTTACAAATAAAAATGATCTAACTTGTGAAATAACCATTCTCTGTTATTTTAATAAACAGTTTTTGATGTTAAAACTTCAATGGTTTTATAAGTAAGACTTCTGAGTTCTTTTTTAAATTAAGGCTTCTCTCTTAAAAAAATGAAATAAATTATTACTCCAGTGTATTTTTAAAATTAACACTTCTCTATTATCGAAATTAACGCTAACGTGTTTTTTAATGATTGTAATAATACTATAGTGATACAGACATTGGTACAGGTATTGATACAGATATTGGTACAGACATTGGTACAGATATTGGTACAGACATTGATACAGACATTGATACAGACATTGATACAGACATCGATACAGACATCGATACAGACATTGATACAGACACTGATACAGACATTGATACAGACATTGATACAGAAATTGATACAGAAATTGATACGGACACTGATACAGACATCGATACAGACATTTATACAGACATTGATACAGACACTGATACAGACATTGATACAGACACTGATACAGAAATCGATACGAAATCGTTGGAACAGGATACCATGGATAGTGTTTCATGGAAGGGAAAGATCAGAAACGGAATACAGAGAAAGGAGTCAGTGATATCAAATAGTTCAAGGGCTGCGCGTCTAAAATGAACACAACAGCAAAGAATGGTACAAATGCGCCTTTGTTTTCTTGTGCATGCTGTGGAAGACTCTTTACTGGTCTTCTTAGTCGCATCCATCATCCTGATCTATCCTACAGTATATTTGCTATATAAAAATAATAATAATTTCGTCTGGAAAGATGTAGCTAAGTTAGGCCACATTCGGAAGACTGCGAAAAAACGTATGGGAAATGGAAAACAACAACTACCACTAAACTCATAGTTTACCAAGCAGCAGTAATATCATCAATCATGTATGCCTGAGAAACATGGACAGTATTTGCCAAACACGCTAGATAGAAGACTCAAGCACTTCCACCTAAGTTGCCTTCGTAAGATACTCAACATCCATTGGTGGGATAAAATACCAGACAGTGAAGTACTGATGAAATCTGAGTCTTTAATCTTACATACAATGTTGTTGAAGGATCATCACGCTAGGCAGGACACTTGTTCCGCATGAAAGACCAACTTCTACCAAAAAAGTTGTGATATGAAGAACACCGTCTCCCGCAATGCCGGAGAACAGAAGAAGCGTTTTAAAGACACGTTTAAGACATCAAGGACTCACTTCAAACTAGACACAAATTTAAGAGATAAATCTTGCACAAGACAGATCCGACCGGCGTAGCAGAATCAAGAGTGGTGCAGCAGCTGCAGAGAATCTCAGAACTAAGCTGCGCAGCAAATCGCTCCAGAAGAAAGGCAAGAGTTGCTCAATATCCCACAGACTCCTCCCACACATACGCAGAGGGTGGTAAACAATTCAAAGCGCGCATATAGTTATTATTAGTCACAGACGAGTACACCGCAGACATCATCATCATTCCAGTTGAGATGAATGGTCATCATCGACTTCGACGGATGAACAGCAAGTTACAAATAATATCTAAGTCAATATCAGAGCTATAAATCGTCATAAAATAGTGGGGGGTCACGGTTCTGTGAATCGAGTCACCGGAAGTTTCAGCATCTTCCATTGTTACGTAATACATTTCCAGTGTGTTGGTTATCTAATGATTATAAATTATTTTATGTGTATTAAATTTGTATAATAATAACATTCCTACTACTGCTACAACCACATATAATTCTTACCGCTTTTGTAACCATTTTCTTTTCCAGACAGTCTACAGCGAGATATACGGACCCTGTTGGGTTTATCTCAGGTATTTGCACACATTAATTTACTTTAATATATGTATATGGGAAGCAATCTGCAACATAATAACAAAGGGAACTAATTTAGTGAATATTATCAATTCTAAAAGTCTGTTGTTTATCATCGATTCTGTAAGTACATTTGGTAGATAATATCTTTTCTGTATACCAAAATAATTATTACGTGCAGTACTTTGATAATATTTGAACATAAATTTGCTCTCTGATAGTAGA
This sequence comes from Meghimatium bilineatum, assembly GCA_034231615.1. Lineage (NCBI taxonomy): Eukaryota > Metazoa > Mollusca > Gastropoda > Stylommatophora > Philomycidae > Meghimatium > Meghimatium bilineatum. The sequence goes on from CM067315.1 coordinate 27,563,994, forward strand.
TGCATTTATTACATGAAAAAGGCGACCATTCACAATATCCTCGAAGGTAGTGGTAGCAGGACTACCTGAACTGTGTACGCTGTCACTGATACTTACACTTTAGGAGGTAGTGGTAACTGATTAGCCAGACCTCCACTATTTTTGATGGTGAAAAGCTCTGATATAGCGTATTTGGACTATTTATCCACGGTTGAAAGGAGCGTATCTCGCCATAAGTGGTACATTTTACTAAGCAAAAAAATACCATACTTTAGGTATTAGGTATGTTATTTATCCTCTTCGCACACCGGACAATTCCATAGGTGCTCAGATATCTAATACTGCCACTCCAACAAGGGATCTATCATCAGATAACCCATACTGCCACTCCAGCAAGGACCCCATCATCAGATATGTCATACTGCCACTACAGCCAGGGGCCCATTATCAGATACTTCAATACTGATACTAAAGCAGGGAGCCCATTATCAGATATGTCACACTGCCACTCCAGCCAGGACCCCATCATCAGATATGTCATACTGCCACTACATCCAGGGGCCCATTATCAGATACTTCAATACTAATACTAAAGCATGGAGCCCATCATCAGATATGTCATACTGCCACTACTGCCAGGACCCCATCATCAGATATGTCATACTGCCACTACAGCAATGGCCCTATAATCACATACTTCATATCCACTGTCACTCTTATCCACCTGTGTGACGTGTCCTTTAAAGAACGTTGTCCTCACTGGCACTCTGTAACTCTCTCGGTTCTGTACGAGCTATACTATTTCTTCCAGTGTTATGTTCAGAAGGTCTTCGGTGTCATGTGTCCACTGCAAGAACTCTACATATACACAACATGTGGAAAAGTGATTTAATAGCACGTCTGATGAAAGCTACTCATGTTTCACATGAATATATCAGGCTAGTGTGTAAAATGCACGACAGACTTAATTTTGTACTGGAACAGATGTTATTACATTCCCGTAGAATGTGACACCGTCTATCAAATGTAACAAACAACACATAAATAACGGAACTCTACTTACGTCCGCAGCTTGAAGGAACATTCTTCACCAGAAAGATTATCAGATTGTTTTTTGTCAATGTGGCGGTTAATCTGACAGGTCCTACATACTGGTAACATATTCGTTGTGTTAGATTGTGACATACTATGTTCTATCTCCAAGCATCTTCAGCTTTCATAATATTTCAGTTTACAGATCAGTAGTTCTAAAAATGCATGAATATGGTATCAAGCGTGGGATGAGCAGGAAAAGGCCAATAAAGAGATTAGTTATCTGCATAAACAATCAGTACTACGGAAATGATAGGCACATATCGTGACCTTCCACAGTGTAGAGGACGTTCTAAGATAACGTAAACATGACCTAGAAAGCCAATTTTTATTATTCCCGTGTTTTTCGTTGGTCAGCTTTACCCTTTTTTGGCATGCGACTCAAAGTTTATAAATAGTGAGCAAGGAAATGAACGAGAATAATCAAAAAAACGTAACGAATGTAGTCCTAATTAATTCTGCAAACAGGTCTTCTTACTGGCGAATGACCCGCACACATACTCTTAACAATGTACGGTAGGAAAGGGTAGATAGGTCTGCTATTGGTGCGATGACGTCAATTCTGGAATATTTGAATGTAACATATTAACATACGCTATAAAGGTAAAGGTAGGTCCCATGGCAGCAACATGCGGCGGGAATGAAGATAACTGCTCATATACTAAGCCACAGCAGCCATTAGGTGAAGTGGTCAGTTTCCTTTCTTATTGTGTTTATCTCCCCTAATCCATATGTCAGGTACACAATTACAGTTCGGTTGACAGGAGGAATTGTTTTGTCAGGCAAGAAATCAAGGCCCGAATTTTTTTATCTGAAGTTTCGGTTGAAATGTGGTGTCGCTCGAAAGGAGCGGTTGCGTTGGCGAGAAAGAATGATGATCAATCAACGGTGTACTAGGACCGTCAGTCAACGTGTAATGGCGGCTTCACTCGAGGAGAGATCTGAGCATCTATGGGCTTGTCCGGAGTGCAATGACGATGATCGAACGACTATCTAACTAACTAAACTAACTAACTAACTAACTAACTAGCTAACTAACTAACTAACTAACTAACTAACTAACTAACTAACTAACTAACTAACTAACTAACTAACTAACTAACTAACTAACTAACTAACTAACTAACTAACTAACTAACTAACTAACTAACTAACCAACTAACTAACTAACTGGCTGGCTTACTGACTGACTGACTGACTGACTGACTGACTGACTGACTGACTGACTGGCTGGCTGGCTGGCTGGCTGGCTGACTGGCTTACTGGCCGACTGACTGACTGATTAACTTACTAACTAACTAAACTATCTATTCATATGTTCTGAAGGTTAATTAAACATCTTTCGTAAAATGAATGGTTCTTAATATGAATTTTGCCGTAATGTAAATGTAACAGTAGCATTAAATAATTTGGAAGAAGTTATTTTAGCTGTGTAGTCAAGATTGCAGACATTAACCAGAGTATTTTCGACCATTTTGTAGTATTAACTGAATAATGTGTTCCAATGATGTTGTTTACAGATGGATAAAGAGAGGATGAAGGCGCAGTTGGCGAAGGAGAGTGAAGACTATCAGAGAAAAATGAGAAAAGAGTTGGAGGATGAAAGAAAAAGATTGATGGATCAAGAAAACGATGTTAGTTATTTTAAAAACACATTATAATTTTTGTCTATGTTCGCTGTAGGACTTCAATGTTACAGCTTTAAACGTTTAGCATTACAAATTTCATACTACAATGTTACAATATTCAGACTACAATCTTACATCATTCAGACGTCACTGTTACAGCTGTCAGACTTCAATCATACAGCTTTCAGGCTTAAATCCTACAGCTTTCAGATTTCAATGTTATATCATTCAGACCTTAATCTTACATATTTCATGTTTCAATCACACTGCTTTCAGAATTCCATATAAAATCATTCAGATTTCAATCTTACAACTTTCAGACTTAATTGTTACAGCATACAGACTTCAATCTCGCAGCTTTTAGACTTCAATCTTATAGCCTTCAGACGTCAAAGTTACAGCTTTCCTATTTAAATGTACAAGTGCTCAGCCTTCAAATTGTAGCATTCAGATTTTAATCTTATAGCTGTCAGACTTCAGTGTTACAACCTTCAGACTTTAATGTTACAACTTTCAGACTGCAATCTTGCAACTTTCAGATTTCAATCTTACCCACTGCAGAGTTCAATGTTATAAAATTCAGACTTCAATGTTACAACTTTCAGATTTCAATATTACCGATTTCAGACTTCACTACTGCAATTTTCAGACTTTAATTACAACGTTAAGACGTCAATGGTGCACGAAATTACGAATAGTAACACTGTGGTACAGAAAAGCAACATTGATTTACCATGCATGGAGTAAAAGGCGGTTAAGAGGATTTTGTGATGGTATAGCTGCCCAATCGCTTATGTTAAAGTGACCCAACATACTTGCCAAAGTCGCATGTATCAGGACTAAACAAATATAGATCGTAGCTAGTCTGTAAACCACGACAAAATGCATTTCGTTTTATAAAATACATTTTTTTTTAATAGAAGGAATTTGCGAATTAATGCAGAAAAATTATCACATCAATGTTATTACGTGTGAAAAAAATAACTATAATGAAATAGTAAAGATGAAATTCACGGTTGTCATACACTTAGAAATGTTATGAACGTCTTTTATGTAAAAGAAAATAGCAAAGAAACAATGAAACTACATCATAAATAAAGTATCCACAAAATAATAGAGCAGAGAAAACTTGAAATTAAAGAAATGGAATTAAAAATTGTAATTATGATACTTTATTTGATGATACACACGACCAGGAAGCGTAATGCAACTTATCTCTAAGTTGCATTACGCTTCCTGGTCGTGTGTATCATCGATTATAATGGAAACCAATACCTTGATTTTGTTGGTCATTCAAAGTTTTTTATGCGGTTGAAGTTCTAGTAAGTTAACATAAAACTACACCGAACTTTCAAAATGTGTCTGCACGGGTTTCCGTAGAATAATTTTGTTGGTTATGATGATATCATGTTTGTCTGTGTTTGTTTTGCTTTGCATAGATAGAAAATTATTCAAGAAACGTATGGCTAATTAAAATAAGGGAAGGCATTTGATACAAAATAAAACCAATCAACGTAACACTATCAAAGCATTTAGCAAAATACAAAAAGCAATCAGAATCATCGTAACACTATCAGTAGTTCGTCTTAATTTACGACAATGGGATATGAATAGATTACTACATGTGTTTACAATTTGTAGTAGAACTGACACAGAATACACTGATCTATCATACTAAGATTACTTAGACTTTTCTTATGTATCCACGACAATAAGCATAACACTTAACATTACGTAAACCTGTGTAGACACGACAATAAGCATAACACTTAACATTACGTAAACCTGTGTAGACACATGTTCAACGTCGGGTTTTATTGCAGAATCATATACCGAAGTCTCTAACGTCGCACATCAAACGAAAGATGATGTGATTTAAATTAGTAAATTTATTGGTAATGGTTTGACTTAACAATTTTTACCGGTACCACTTTTTTGGCAACTTTATGAGACAAGCAGGTTTAGAGAACATAGTCATAACAGGCAAAATTGAAGGCAACAGAGACAGAGGGCGACTACTTGAGAAAAAATTCGACAGTTTGACAACCTGGCACGGCAAGGAAACAACAACGACTTTGATACATAATACTGTGGACAGGGAGCTGTGGAGAGCCATGACCGCCTACGCCAGCCAGCATGGCACCTGATGATGATGATGACAGGTACCACCGTTTAGCATCACGCTTTACAGTTTGTCTGTCAGATGGTTTCTGATTTGATATTTTCGACGCTTAAGTATCAGCAAAACAGGAGTTAGACAGGGATGTGTCTTCTCGCCTAACCTATTCAATGTCTACATAGACAGAATATAAAATAAATGCTAAATGAGATAGTAACAGCACAAAAAGGAAATACCAGGGAATTAACAATTTAACAACGAGTTCAATGAACTGCTTTTCGCAGACGACTGAAGCATCATATATGACAACGAAGAAAAATTACAAATCACATCCACGTATTATCAAGAATGTGCAAGAAATACGACCTGCCGATTACCACACGATAGACAAAAACTATGCAAAAAACGCGATCAACATATCACTTAAATTCCAAATAAATAACACAAAAATAAAACAAGTCAGAGTTCAAGTACCTAGGACGTATGTTCACCTAGGAAGATGACGGACGACTCTAAAGAGAGATGGACACAAGATGCCAAAAGACAAATGCTGTGACACACCTTTGCTATTTCACCCTTACATCAATCAAGATGGAAGTAAAGAAACAGGTGATTTTTTATACTTTATAGCAACACTATGCTATCAATGTCAGACTTGGCAATTGCCATCTACTCATATAGAAATATCGAGTATAGTGACATGAAATGTCTAAGGAAGACTATTGGAGCCACCAGACTCGACAAAATGCAGTGAGAACATCAGCAAGAAAATAGGTATAACATGCATCGAATATATAAACAACAGACACACTAGTTTGGACATTTTATCACGATGAACGATCAATGAGAGCTTATAATGAGATGGAATCAGATTAAAGATCCAAGGACACCCGAGCAAAGGATAGATAGACAACATCAAGACCATCCTGAATAAACAGGACTACACCTCAACTGAGGAGCGCGGTAGCCTAGTGGATAGTGAGCTTGCTTGCTATCATCTGGTTACAGCGTGCCAGGTTCGAAACCAAGTCTGGACATAAAAAAAATCCGGGTTGTGATTTCTCACTTGACACGACCACTCCTCCAGTCGACTCAGCTGTAAATGAGTACCTGACGCATGAGTTAGGGAAGGTAAAAAACAGCAAGGAAGGGAACTGGCCACCCCCACCTAATAGTTGCTGCGGCTTAGTACATGAAGAGTTATCTTCATCCCCGACGGCAGATGCCATGGGACCTACCTTTACCTTTACACCTCAACCAGAGTGACACTTCTGGCTCTGAAACGTAGACTACATCTCCTTCACAGACCACTACACTCAATAGTAAGTGTGGGAGCTACGATAGCACCACCTGGGGATAGGTAATAGACAACAATATAATTAGATACTTAAGTTTCAATTTGGCTCAGATAGCTTGTGATTTGATATCTTCGATGCTTAAGTATCAGTGCATATGTAATTTTAAAGCTTGAGGGACCAGAAAAATGGCTGGTGGGTTGGATTTGACCAGCGAGTCGCATGTTGCTCATCTCTGTTCTATTACAACTGTCTAGTAATTACTGTTAACTCAGTTTTGCTTGCTTTCATCTAGGCACGTCAGCGTGTGGAGCAGATGAGGAAGGAGTTTGAAGATAAGAGACGGAGGTGGGAGAAACAGATGAGGGAGGCGCAGCGTGCGAAGGAAGAGGCAGAGCCGGTAACTTTCTGTGTGTTTATGCGAATCTTACCATGAATAAGTTTATCTTTAACTCGTTATTTGGGTACGGAAGTATTCGGTACTTAGACCTACCTGTAACTACGATAAGCAAATAAATCTAACATTCTTTGCAGCGAATTCTGGATATATTTCAAGAGAAACGGAGAATCCTTACAGGGATGATGGTGATAATGAGAATGATGATTATGGTGGTGGTGGTGATGATGATGATGATAATGGTGTTGATGACGATAATGGAAGGGATGATGAAGATGACGTTGTTGATGAAGATGAGATTGGGGATACTGATGATGATGATGACGATGATGATGATGATGATGATGATGGTGATGATGATGATGGTGCTGATGATGGTAATTATGACGATAATGATGATAGTGATGATGATGTTAGTGATGATGATGATTGATGATGTTAGTGATGATGATGTTTGATGACGTTAGTGATGATGATGTTAGTGATGATGATGATAGTGATGATGATGATGGTGATGATGATGTTAGTGATGATGATGTTAGTGAGGATGATGTTATTGATGATGATGATGGTGATGATGATGTTAGTGATGATGATGATAGTGATGATGATGATGGTGATGATGATGTTAGTGATGATGATGTTAGTGAGGATGATGTTATTGATGATGATGATGGTGATGATGATGTTAGTGATGATGATGATAGTGATGATGATGATGGTGATGATGATGTTAGTGAGGATGATGTTATTGATGATGATGATGGTGATGATGATGTTAGTGATGATGATGTTAGTGAGGATGATGATGGTGATGATGATGTTAGTGATGATGATGTTAGTGATGATGATGTTAGTGATGATGATGTTAGTGATGATAATGTTAGTGATTATGATGTTAGTGATGATGATGATAGTGATGATGATGTTAGTGATGATGATGTTAGTGAGGATGATGTTATTGATGATGATGATGGTGATGATGATGTTAGTGATGATGATGTTAGTGATGATGATGTTAGTGATGATGATGTTAGTGAGGATGATGTTATTGATGATGATGATGGTGATGATGATGTTAGTGATGATGATGTTAGTGATGATGATGTTAGTGATGATGATGTTAGTGATGATGATGATAGTGATTATGATGTTAGTGATGATGATGATAGTGATGATGATGATAGTGATGATGATGTTAGTGATGATGATGATAGCGACTGTTGTGGCGGAGGTCATGATGGTGATATAAAATTAGGAACACGAGCATCTGAATTGTGGTTTTCTTCTTCTTCTTCTTCTTCTTCTGCGTTCGTTCATAAACTCCTGCAGAGTAACAGGATGTAGTCCAGAGAACAAAATGCGTTGTATCATGGTTTACAGCATTGCTGCGATATCTGCGCATTTCCGCCCGGCACATCCGACTTCAGCGTGTCTTTGGGTCATATACCCTATATGGGATGGGACAGCCAACTCCATCCCATAACCTCCTTAGTCGCCTTCTACGACATGCATGGAAGGTAAACAGTGTTGCTATTCTGTGCTCCCATTTCGGGCCCCGGCAACACACGGGCAAAGTTTGTTTTTTAAACCAGGTTGTAGACTTTGACTTTCAGATCTAGGTAATGTTTCTCCTGTGTATATTTTTCGATGGGGAAAGTTTTCCAGTGTTGTTTTTCTGCATCGCACAATGTATTTGTAGGGCGCATGCCACTAGCAGCTTTCTTGCAATCTTAAAGTATACTGGAAATAGCAGTCATATAATTACTAAAAAAATCAAGAGAAGATGCAACAATATTATGGGCTGTAATAACAAACGTACCAAATTGATAAAAATAAGTAATTATTTGTTAAAAATACCTGCCGATAATAATAAAAAGATGATAACACAATTATAATAAAATAAATTAGAATGAAAACGGGTAACATATCAATCTCAGTTCGAAAGCAACGAATACAGAAAATATGTTAATTTAAAAACATCTTTTTAAAAATAATAAACAGTCCGTGAAAGCAGGAAGGAAATTGCACAATCTGTGCAGAATGTCAAAGAGAAAAAAAGGTGCGCACTATAACGAAATTGCGCTTTATGAAAAAGTGAAAACAAAACTTTAAACCCGGATGATATCTAACCAAAGGCGCAAGAGAAAAACAATATAGATGCAAGATTGAATTAACAGACGGGGAAAGCAGTGAACACAGCCTGTTCACCAACGTAATGATAAATGAAAACAACATAATAGGGTTGATCATTTCAAATCATTCCAGGACTCATCATCATAAAACACATAACCTTCAGGGTCGTAGGAGTGTCACTCTGGAAACATCATTACTAAAAAACGCCGTGCCTCTCTGTTATCAGTTCTTTGTTTGAGATTGGTTAATCTTAACCCTGTCCAGTCTTTAATATTATCAATAAATACTTTCCTCTGACCAGGAATGGACCTTCAGCACGCTTTATCACAGCGGAGATTATTAAGGCGGTAGTCAATTCTGAGTGGCAATACAAGACGCCTGATAACAGGAGCAAACAATAGTAACACTGTTACCTATCACACAGGATGTAAACAAAATATCATTTTCCATTTTCCACGCGATTGTGAAATATATCGGGGTATACGGTGTTTTTTTAATCCTTGAAGTTCAACTGAAGTTATGGCAATTGTCACTAACAGCAGGCAACACTTTTTTTTCACATCAATAATTTGCCATGTCAGGAATCAAAATACAAATTAACGGTTTGATGCGAGTTCTTTCATCACTGTTTGTCATCGTGCTTTACAGCGTATGTGAAATAGCTTTTGATTTAATATTTTCTGAGCGCAAGGGTTAGTGTATATAGTAATTTTAAACCAGCCTTGCTGGTCAGTAACTGTAGTCTAGTGGGTCGGTCTTAATGTATAACTCTTACTCTCTCCTTATATCTACATCATAGGGGAGGGGGGGGGGCGTTCATTTTCAGTTGGTGGGCCTGATGAAATATTTTTATGCGATGGAAAACAGTCAGATTTTTAATGCCTTCGAAGTTCTATATATTATTATTTGACCTTAGGATTTAAAAAATGTATTTATTTCAAAAATTACGACGAAAACTAGCATGGTTTGGACGTGTTTTCAGACATGATTTCCCGCCAAAAACAAAATTTCAGGGAACCGTCGAAGGAGAGACAAGCAGATGAGGGCAAATAAAGACATGAGCAGACAAAATCAATGAATGAACATGAAAAGTTTTTTCCTCACTCATACTCATCCTTGAAGATAGAAATCGCTGTAGAACGCTGTCAAACATCCAATGTTGTATCCCTAAGTCCCTGAAAGGTTACGGGTTTATAGATAGCTATATTTATTTTAAATTAGTCTTGTAGACCAGTAAAGAGTAAAAATTGTTTGACGGGCCAAATTTTATCTGTGGTCGTATTTCACCAATATCTGATTTATATTCTTTGACAAATAACATCTTCAGGTCCGACTACTACAAGTTCACAATTATTCATGATTTCACTAACAATACACTGCCGTATTGACAACCAATCACTATTTTTAATTTCAGCCTAAAACAGCACCAATCAACATCAGACCTCCAAGTAAGTATCATACAGAAGCAGACAATCGATTGTTCTTGTTTCGCAATATCATATAAAGAAAACCGATTTCCTATTTCAGCAAAATTTATGAATTCGTTACTTTTTTATTGGCTTTATAATGTTTTATTAGAGATAAATAATTACCCAAGCCAAAAATAATTGTTTTTTGAAGCAGTGGTTTTTTAAACTGTTACTAGATATATTTTAGGAACAAATTTGAAAATGGCACCGTCTTTCTTTGTCAGATCAACTTTTTTTCTATCAGGCCTCACGTATGATACAAGACATCACCATCATCATCTGCATTGAAGGTGGGATGTAACGGACCTCCAACATCTTCTGTCTTTTATCTTTTATGTCTTCTTGTAATAGTAATCGCAGAATGTATCACCTACTACTTCCTGTTCACAGCTATTAAGAATTGTGCTAACGCAAAAGTTTTTAATGTTTTGAAATGTCACTAAGATGGGGTGGGGCATGAACTATCGCTAGATTTATTGTACACACTATACCTAAGTTTCTCCCCCTCCCTCCCAGGGACCTAAAATATAGCAGTTTGAACATATGCATTGAACCTTGTTTCTTTCACATCCCACAGCTATAATAACGAAATATATGAGATATGCTTTGCGATTATAGAACCGTATTCTTTTAGTAAGAACGGAAACATTGAACCAATTGAGTACATCAAATATCAGTTCTTTCTCTTAGCATATTTGACCTGCGGATGTAAGAAAAAATGGCTGCAATTTTTTCCCTGTAAAATTTAATTTTTGAGATACAGATATACATATATCTTTATATATTTATATCTCTATTTATGAGATACAGATATACATACACACACACTCACACGCACACACACACACACACACACACACACATATATATATATATATATATATATATATATATATATATATATAATACTAATGTAACAAGATCCACAATCTGTCGGGGCGGTATGGATGTCAAGTTTATGTCAAGTTTATGTCAAGTTTATGTCAAGTTTATGCTGTTTCACCACCGATAAATATGGTTCTTGACGCATATAGGTTCTGAGGTACAAAAATTGGTTTTGTTCAGTGTTATAGAAAATAGTTGATAGCAATTATTACACGCAGATTATTTCTGCTTGACTACAAGCGAAGTTTCAGAGAGAAGTTGGGTACCACCAAGTAAAATTCAACCTATTGAAATTCTTATATTATTATTTTTAAGACTATCAGATGTATTGGAGAGTGTTTTAAAAAAAAAAGAATAGCTAAGTCCATAACTTACGTCAATAGTTGAGGGGGAGGGTGTCTCAAAAAGTTTAACAGTTGTTGACAAGAGGGATGGGGTTGAAGAAAGTTGATGGCAACCTTCTTTTTACATTTACCAATTAAATAATTTTAATTTAATTTCTTTTTTGAAAAAAAAATATGTAAAGACGTGTAGTAATTTCATACTTCTATAAAAAATTTAATACAAGAAGAGGAGTTTCTTTGTATTCTAACGTATCTATTCACTTTCCCCAAATAAGCAAATAACCTACTATAGAACATTGTACTCTCTACATTCATATAATTAAATAATCTACTATATAGCAATCTACTGACAGTCCTCAATTTAGCAAATAATCTACTATATAGCAATCTACTGACAGTCCTCAATTTAGCAAAATCTACTATATAGCAATCTACTGACAATCCTCAATTTAGCAAATAGTCTACTATAGATTAGTGTACTGACAATCGCCAGGTAAGCAAATAATCTGTTATAGAATACTCTTCTTACTATATCCAAATTAGCAAAATATCTACTATATATTAATCTACACAATTTCCCCAGGTAAGCATATAATTTAATATATGATATCTATTTACTATCTCCAGGTACCACTCTGTTGAGTGACATGAATGAAACACGAAAACGACTTATCGAAGAACGTAAATTAATCGAAGAGCTTCTCAGAGAGCAGGTTAGATTTTTCTTTTAAATTATCAAATAGTTAAATTACACAGAATTACATTTTAAGGAACATAATATTCCTAAAGCCTACATATATCAAAGGAATTTGGCTACGTAAGAAATAAGCAATAAATGCCGAAGATTTAATTATGAAATAATGCGTTTATAGTACTTATATTATTATATTTTGGTAAATGTATGACTGCATGCAAAAATTCATATTATTGAGAACTGGTTATTGAGATATTATATGAAATTTACTGCATTAACTTTGAAATGAAGCACATTCTTCTGTCCTAAAAATTACGGTGCACAAGTTAGATCTATTTGTATCAGAAACTTCTTCATGAATTGTGTTTACATTCTTGTTCTTAAGGTTGAACATTGCTTTAGTTATGGTTCAATTTTATTACTTTCTATTTCACGTTGCTCTCTCGCGCAGTGCAGTTTTACATTCTAGCGCGGCCCTTTTTCAGGACTGGTTGATTTAACAGGTGAGTTACTCACTTCTTTGCGGGTTGCGACTTCATTGACCATTTCCTGCACAACTTCAGAAATAAGCACATTCCAGGAGAGTATAAAGAAAAAAACAAACTACTTACAATATAATTCTTGATGTATTTTTCATTTCATAATTTTCCGCGTCTCACATGACAATAATGAATATATACGTGTTATACACATATTATGTCACACGTGTCATTAATGTCACTGTCTGTTAGTATTCTATTCTAATTGCTTTGTTATGTTATTAAAAATAGTTCACATTATGGTTTATCGTTTGTCGTACAGCGTGTTTTTATTATTGCTTTTTGGTTGCAACGTTGATTACGCTAGAATTTTGTGCACAGTAAACCAAAGAAAATACTTTGTGATTTTTGTTTCCGTATTTTAACATGAATCCAATCTTACAAATGTAAATTTTGTATTTCCTTTCAGAAACAACCTGAGTACACGGAAGTCAAGGTCTTGAAGCGTCCACCACCGTACGTAGTTTTAGTTGTTAGTAGTGCACGGGGTGCTAAATTGTTTTCTTTCTCAGTTTTTTTAATCATTAGTGTGTGTCTATGTGAATGCTTTTCACGTCCAGAAGATGGTCCACTCTATTCGTAAGTGCCTCAGATGACAGTCAATACTCAAATGACGGTCAATGCTCTGAGAAATTCAGTCAGCTGAGTTCCTATGGAAAGTGAATCATAGTTGCTCTCAAGACTGCACGGCGTTTGAGGATTGAAATAGCCTGGACAGAGAAACTATATATTAATGCTCTGATGATGAATGATTTACAAGGTTCGTCTATCCATGGGCAGTGTACAGTATAAAGACTTGTGTCCAGTATAAAAACACGTGTCCAGCATACAGATATGTGTCCAGTATAAAGACATGTGTCCAGTATAAAGACATGTGTCAAGTGTAAAGACATGTGTACAGTAAAGGTAAGAATGACTTGAAAGGCCGATTTTGATTATTTCTTCTTCTTCTTCTTCAGCGTTCATTCTCAATCTCCTGCTGGATCTCTCCTGTAGCTATTTCTGGCATGCAACTCCAAGTATATAAATAGTGACCAACGATATTCACACAAATTAAAATACGTAACGAATTAAATCTTGTACAGAGGTCTTCTTTACCATCAACGGTCTCGGTTCAAGGCCGCATTGGTAACATACGGCGCGTAGGAGACGTGCTATGTGTGAAATTTGAGTACAGGTCCCAAAATCTCCCATGTGTTGCCGGGACACAAAAGGAATATGGTAAGAGCAACACTGTCACGTGTCATGAATGTTCTAAAACGAAGTTTTGGGATGGAGTTGGATGGTTAATTCTATAGATCTATCAACAGAAGGGCATCATGAAGTGAAATATATCAGGCCGAGTACGGATATGTCGCAGCCAAGCTGTAAACCATGATACAACGTTTTCTGTTCTTTGGACAACATACTGCTACGTAGCAGGGGGGGGGGTGTGCGAAGAAGTGGAATAAATGCATACTACAATACTACAGTTATGTGGGCAGGTATGTATTTTGAGATCTATGTTTGACTTCAGGTATATGTACAGGTAATTGTTCATAGGTATTTTGTACATGTAATTGTGTACAGGTATTCTGTATATGTATTGTGTACATGTGTGTATACATGTATTGTCCGCATGTAACTGTGCACAGGTATGTAATCAAGAATATAGTTAAAGATTATTTATGTTTGACTTCGCTACGTGTATGTACGTATATTTTGTTTACCGATATTAGGTAAAAACTTCAGAAAAACTGCAATCAGAGAAGCAAAACTTAGAAATAGTCTAAAGAAGTTATGTTGAACACTAGAAACACGCCAAATACGAAAGTACCGGGCCTTTGCGCAAATAAAACAGGGGCATGGCGCAATTCCGTTCCATTGACTACATCCAGCGGAAAATCTAGTAAGTCCATTGTCTTGCTATAAGATAAATCCGGCAGGAGTTGAAGAACAAACGGAACACAAAACTGGAAACACATGATAATACAAATAAACTGATGTATCGATCAAAAGACGTGCTAAGAACACAACATAACACACGTGTAGTACAGAACAGAAGGAACATCACACACGTGCAGTAAAGAACGGAAGGAACATAACACACGTGCAGTAAAGAACGGAAGGAACATAACACACGTGCAGTAAAGAACGGAAGGCTCATTACGAAATGATGTGTCCACACGTATTTCTAATTTTTAAAAATAGGCGTGATTTTATACAGCTTCTGTGACGCGGAGGTTTAAAAAAACAAAAACAAAGCGTCGCTCTCGATCATTCTATATGCGCGCAACGCACTGAGAGTCACACTTTACCCCCTCCCGGGGTCTTCCAGGGGATAGGCCTCTGAGTGCCTTGCGCGCAGATCGATGGATACTGCGTTGAATGCGCTTTTAACGAATGTTCGTTTCGTTAAATAATGTATGGTTTGTTTCGTTAAAAATGTGAACACATCATTCCGTACAGTGCCCAACGGAACTTTCCACGATCTTACACTAAAATATATAAAATATATTTCTATGTACTAATTTGCGTGTTTCCAATAAACTCAATTACCTTGTTTCCAAGTTTCGCATAGTTTAATGTAGTCTTATCTTGTCCATTTCCCGTCCCGTCTATACTTCTCGCAATGTACAACTTTTTCTTGTAGTCAATTCTCATTCTTTTATGTTATCGAACTTTCCACGCTTTCTCTTTGTATCACATTATTTATTTTCTTCAGACCACCTACGCCGCCAGACATGGATTTGGCAAATCGAAAAACACTTGAAGATTTCAATTACCTAAAGAATGTCGGTAAGTAATTAATCAGATTGTGAACTCACTAATTTGTTGTTGTTATCGATATCCAGTCTCTGTCAAAGAAGTAGTACTGCTCTTGGCAGCTCAATCCATTTTTTAAAATTGTAGGTCTTCTAAATTGACATAGCGATCTATAAATTGAGTTAGTGTCTATAAACCGTTGGTTTCGTGGCAGTTGAGAGTACAGGGCAGTCATTAAGGAGATACAGCGGTGTTACAACAGTTGTTTCATTGTCATTTGTTTTGGGTTATTATAATTTTTACTTTCTATAAAATTTGGACAAAGATACTGTAGAAAAGTCCAAAGAATATCATTGATAGAAAGACGATATATTACATTATATTATATTATATTTTGATTGACGGTTAAATATATTTTAAATTTAAAAAAAAATCTTTTTTACTGTATTATTTTGTTTTCTTAGTATTATATGTATTCTCTGACGAAATTTTAGATCCAAACGTTAAAAGTTTTCATTCTTAGTATTATTATCATCCATTTGTCATTTGTTAGTAGTTGCATATTTTTGTGACACTAATTTGTCGCTTATTTGACACTTATTTAGTGATACTATATTGTACGTAGTTCATAGCTCTTGATGAAGTTTAAGTAGCTATTGACACTAGTAGTGACCTTCGGCAATTTTAATTTTTGAACCTTCCCCCGTTGTCAACACGCTGTTAAGAATTAAGAACACCCGCTCCCCTGTTTAATTATATACATTACCGACAATAGGTAAATTCTCCCTTCCATAGCAGAAAATTTTCAGAAAAAAGTACGAAATAGCTACATGATTATTTGTATTTAATTTTAAACAATTTAATTGCTATATATACATTTTTTTATTGTTGAAGTTCACTTCTAGCAAACCTCACCCCCCCCCCAACCTTGTCAAGAACTGTCAAACTGTATCAGATCCCGTCCCCCTTAATTGTTGATGTGATATATAGACATCTACTTAAGTAGTGATGTCGTGACTTTCTGGGCTGACCCGATACCATAGACAGTAAAGAAGACCTGTTCGCTAAATTAAGATGGACCCAATTAGTTACATGCTTTGATTATTGTTTGCCTTTGAGTTGGTTACTATTTATATACTTGGAATCGTTTGCCAAAAATAGCCAAGGCGATTCTAAGTATATAAATAGTAACCATCTAAAATGCAAACAATAATCAAAACATGTAACGAATTAGGTCCAACTTAATTTAAGGAACAGGCCTTCTACTGGAGTCCGGTCGTGGCTGATCCAAAGGTATTCTACAGGTACTCTACAGGTAAACTAACGCTTACAAACACAATACCTCTAAACAGGAACTGCATTACAAAAACTTAACCATTCCTCTAGATGCTGATACACGGCAAGCGTTCAGACGAATGTATCCGGAGATGCCTGATACAAATATCAAGCTGGAAGCGCAACAGAGAGCGTTGCTAAGACAACAAGAAGACACACTTCGATCTTTAAGTAAAGGTAAATTGTGTTTCTAAAATAAATAAATAAAAATTGTTAGCGTATCCTAATCAGGACGTAGCCATGAGCCCATTATTTTTTTGCTCTAGTGAATTTTCTACGCAATATGAATACGTTTAGTAGTTAGCCATTGCTTCCTGAACGATCCAGATGCATAATTGCATGTGGCGGAGATCCAGTTTGGTACCTTGGGACTCGATAGTTTAGTCGATAGTGCGCTGCCTTGTGACACGGGGAATCCGGATACAATTCAGCTGGTGGAAATCTTTTATTTACAACATACGGCATTTCAACTCAACATAGCCTAAAGAAATAAGAACCAGATATTCTGGGAAAGTTAAAACTGTGGGATAGAAGTTGACCACATCATCCCTAGGTGGTGGATAAAAAATTCTTCTCTTCTTCTTGATTTTTGATTAGAACAGCACGTGGGGCATTCCCATAAGTGCTCCGCCCTCTGTTCCAGCAGCCATTCGACTCGATGGTGCTTCGAATTCAATGCTGCCGAAACAGACGTCGACATCAGGTCACAACTCTGGCCTTTGCGACAGGTTTCTTTGTTGTTCCGCTCACCCACGCCGTGCCCGTAACTATTTCAAGCACAACGTCGGCCTGTCGGAACAACAAGGTAACTGTTATTGAAGGCTACGTGTACGGGATTGCATAGATGACGTGTCATGAAGCTTCTATAAGAAGATAACCTCAATATAAAGGCGTGTCTAAAGGTGCTAAAGACACTTAATATAAAGAAAGAACTACTAAGAGAAATAAAGATCAGGCAAATAAAATACTTTGGACACATTAAAAGACATGACACCCTATTGAAGACCTTACTTGAGGGTAAAGTCAAAGGGAAGCGAGCAAGAGGTAGGCAGAGATACAAGTGGGAGAGTAACATCACACGATGGACAGGCTACAGTCTAGCAGAGTGCACCACCAAGACAAGAGAAGGAGATATTGGAGATACGTTGCAGCCAACCTTCGTTGCGGAGACGGCACTTAATGATGATAAAGGCATGTCATTTACTAAGGTTTTCTGTTGCATGGTTGGTTTGTCTAGTGAGCCATTGGTGAGACCCACAGATGCAACTGCATGCGCAAAAATATAAAATATACGTGGTTAGCAATGTATTCCCCAATATGCTTCAAAGTTGTGAAAAAGAAAACTTCTGTGAGCTGGGCTTATTCACAAATTAGAGTAATGATGATTCTCGCTTGAATTTACATAGATAGGTACTATAAGTAATACTCTCAGCAGGAATCATACCACTTCATATATACATATAGGGAAGCACAATTACAATGAGGTCAATCCAGTACGACTTTTGAATCCTTATGAGAGTAGTGTTCAGTTGGTAGGTGGTAGCTCAGCATGGTATAATTTCATGTTTGTGATTCTACCCTACAGTTGTCTAGTCATGCTTGTGAAATTACCCTACAGGTGTCTTGTCTTGAGTGTTTGTGATTCTACCCTACAGTTGTCTAGCCCTGCACGGGATTCTACCTTACAGTTGTCTAGTCCTGCATGGAATTCTACCCTACAGTTGTCTAGTCCTGCATGGAATTCTACCCTAAAGTTGTCTAGTCCTGCATGGGATTCTACCCTAAAGTTGTCTAGTCCTGCATGGGATTCTACCCTACAGTTGTCTAGTCTTTCACGGGATTCTACCCTAAAGTTGTCTAGTCTTGCATGGGATTCTACCCTACATTTGTCTGGTCCTGCATGGGATTCTACCCTACAGTTGTCTAGTCCTGCATGCGATTCTACCCTACAGTTGTCTAGTCATTTTGTCGTTATCCCATACAGGTGTCGAATAATACATGTGATTCTTACCCTACAGTTGTCTAGTCTTAATATGAATCTACGCTATAATTGTCTAGTCCTGCTCGTGGTTCTACCCTACCAGTGCCTAGTTCTTGTGATTCTTACCCTACAGGTGTCTGTCTAATCTAGCTTGTGATTCTGCCATACAGGCGTCTAGTCTAGCTTGTGTCTAGTCCTGTTTCAAGGATCATTGACATCAAGGTATTTCAAGGTGCATATTTCTCATCAAACGGCTTACATTAATTGAACATGCGAACATGGCATACTTTTTTCTTTTCTTTTAATGCTTCTCAAATTCTCAGTGGATCTCTCTTATATCAGGGCAATGGACCTATCAGACTTCCAGCAGGATAGATTCCAGATAGATTCCAGCGAATGGAAAAGTGTTGTGTCGCTGATTTATTTGTAATGGCGCTTTGGACGTTAAATGGGACAGGTTCGATGTCCGCTGGGGCAGTTGAGCAGTTCAATCATAAAAAACAAAAACAATGACAACCTCATTATCAGGCAACTTATCTACTGGTGTAGGGGATTATGTATCTCAACAGCTAATTGTTTCCAGTATATTTTATCATGATCGCTGTTGACTCTGTGCCGTGCCACGATGTCGGAATCTATATTTTCTCATGCTGTCATCATGCTTGATATCTTGTCTGCCTTCTATCTTGCCTGCCTTCTATCTTGTCTGCCTTCTATCTTGTCTGCCTTCTATCTTGTCTGCCTTCTATCTTGTCTGCCTTCTATCTTGTCTGCCTTCTATCTTGCCTGCCTTCTATCTTGTCTGCCTTCTATCTTGTCTGCCTTCTATCTTGTCTGCCTTCTATCTTGTCTGCCTTCTATCTTGTCTGCCTTCTATCTTGTCTGCCTTCTATCTTGTCTGCCTTCTATCTTGCCTGCCTTTAATCTTGCCTGCCTTTTATCTTGCCTGCCTTCTATCTTGCCTGCCTTCTATCTTGTCTGCCTTCTATCTTGTCTGCCTTCTATCTTGCCTGCCTTCTATCTTGTCTGCCTTCTATCTTGCCTGCCTTCTATCTTGTCTGCCTTCTATCTTGTCTGCCTTCTATCTTGCCTGCCTTTTATCTTGCCTGCCTTCTATCTTGCCTGCCTTTTATCTTGCCTGCCTTCTATTGCCTGCCTTCTATCTTGCCTGCCTTCTATCTTGCCTGCCTTTGATCTTGCCTGCCTTTTATCTTGCCTGCCTTCTATTGCCTGCCTTCTATCTTGCCTGCCTTCTATCTTGCCTGCCTTTGATCTTGCCTGCCTTTTATCTTGCCTGCCTTTTTATCTTGCTTGCCTTCTATCTAGCCTGCCTTCTATCTTGCCTGCCTTGTATCTTGCCTGCCTTCTATCTTGTCTGCCTTCTCTTGTCTGCCTTCTATCTTGCCTGCCTTCTATCTTGCCTGACTTCTATCTTGCCTGATTTCTTTCTTACCTCTGCTAACTGTATTCTGTATAAATCCTTGTTTTATAATGTGACCACAACTTAATTGTTGTCTTTTTCAATACTATTAAGAAACTACTGTCTCGCATTTGTCTCTTCCAGCACCTCATCTTTAATTTTTCAACTTGTCCAGGTACTTTCGACCTTCTTTTGTCTTTACAATGACAACATACTGAACGTAAATAATGTATAGAAGATCAACGCAGCCAAAAGATGCTAGGATAATTGCAACATCATGAATAAGTTCGTTAGTAACTCTATTTGGATCATCATTGTACTCTGGAGTATTTAAAAAAAAGTTTCTTGGTGAAGATCCATGTTGGACCGTAGAATAGCAAAAGTCCTTGTTTTTTTATTATTTTCTTTTACCAATAGAAGAAGTTCCTGAACGATGCGGAGGCGGACTCTCATGTGATAAATAAGTTCGTTAGCAACTCAATTTGAATCATCATTGTACTCGGGAGTATTTTTTATAAAAAAAGTCACACATTTGCTGAGATAGTAAAAATAAAATAGGGCTCGTCCGGGATTTGAACCCGGGACCTCTCGCACCCAAAGCGAGAATCATACCCCTAGACCAACGAGCCTACATATAATCACATAGTTTTAAGCCTCAGTTATTTCTTATACCAGGGTATACTGGAAATTAGGGATGGTGGTGAACATGGTTAGTTGATGGGATTTCAGTTTTTGTTTAAAGACTCGCTTTTATTGGAGTCCACATTGAGTGTTGCACGACATTTGATCATTTAAATAATGTGCGTGATTGAAACTATTTCTATTCTATCTATCTATTCTCTGTATCCCTTGTTTGCCTTGCGGCGTCAGGGGTAGAATAATTCTCTGGAGATGGCCTTCTTGTGCGCTATTTGTAAGCTTGTTCATGTGGCTTCTTTTATTTCTGTGATCCATCTTTTACATGGTCTGCTTTTGGCTTTATACCCGTGATGTCAATGTGTCATGGTCATTTGTGGCATTCTATCTGTTGCTAGTCTGGAAGCATCTGAAAACCGCTTGATCTGTTGTCTTGTGATTTGTTGTTTTGGTTATCGGTCTGATGTTATAGTTTCTAATTCTATCTCTTAATGACACTCAGAGTATTCTTCGTAGACATGTCATTTCTACTGTCACTATTTTTCTCTTGTCTTATGCTGTCATTGTCCAGGATGAAGCTATCGAAACTACCAATTTAGAATAATCACATCAGAGTCCGCCTCCGCATCGTTCAGGAACTTCTTCTACAGGTAAAAGAAAATAACAATTAAAAAAACAAGGACTTTTCCTATTCTACGGTCCAACATGGATCTTCACCAAGAAACAAATACAAACAGGAAATACACACAATATTTATATTTTATGTATTAATTTGTTACAGGAACTCAGCCGCAGACTACGAAGGCAGCTGACGCAAACTTAAACAGAAGACCTGACTGGTTAAGCAATTCACTCACACCACTACCACACAGGGTTAGCAACTTGAACCTAGTCCATTGTCAATTAAACAATCCTGTGGATTCCTCGGTGTTCAACCTTAAAAAGTGACGCTACTTGACTTTTACGGTGATTTTCAATGGTTGTTGTTACAGAGTATTCACAAATCGACTATTGCAAAGCAGCGAAAAAATAAATTAGCGGAATTGAAGAAAGGAACATTGTGTCCACAAGACTGTGTAATTGACGAGGGACTCGCGCTAACTTGTATTATGTTTTCCGCTGTTTATCTTAAGTGAAGCGAAAATAAAGATGTATATCTTATGGTCAGGTACACTCATTTCAACGTCGGATATTAGTTCAATATGGTAATTTCAGTTCTCTTATATATAGAATAGAAAGACATATATTTGTCTGGCAAAAAAATAAAAAACATTTGAGGTTAAAAAGAACAACTTTTGCCATTGTGATACTGTGTACACTTGTTTGCTTTGGTCATGTAGCGAGACACGACACGCTTTCTAAAACTAATTAGCAAGGAACAGTTGAGGATGGAAGGAGAAGAGGCAGTGAGGGCAAATCTAGGATTGATAACATGAAGGAACTGTTTGGAAATAATAAATTTCGATATTATTTCTTTATAAACGTATCACACCCATCCATAAACCTATAATCTGTAAGGGTTGTAGAGATACTACATTAGATGTGTCAACATACAGAGTCGTCCAGTCGTAGAGGTACTGCATTAGATGTGTCAACATACAGAGTCGTCCAGTCGTAGAGGTACTGCATTAGATGTGTCAACATACAGAGTCGTCCAGTCGTAGAGGTACTGCATTAGATGTGTCAACATACAGAGTCGTCCAGTCGTAGAGGTACTGCATTAGATGTGTCAACATACAGAGTCGTCCAGTCGTAGAGGTACTGCATTAGATGTGTCAACATACAGAGTCGTCCAGTCGTATGTATACGACATTAGATGCGTCAATACAGTCATCCAGTCGTATGGATACGACATTAGATGTGTCAACACACAGAGTACTCCAGTTGTATGTCTACGAAATTAGATGCGTCAACTGAAAGCCAAAAAATAATAGAAAACGTCACAAACGGGGTCCTAATTAATATTCTGTTGGAAGATCTCTATTGGAGACGGTCATGACGCAGAGTGGCCGGAGCAACAATTGAGATCAGCAAAGTAGAGTAACGATCGCAACCATGATAATGTATTATTGTTACTGGTAAGTAATATAAATAACGAATAATAAAACTAATGTTAGTGAGAAATGAACACACACAAAATATTTTTTTTTTTAAACACAAAACAAGAAACAATGACGTTTTCTATGTTACAGTCCAACGGGGAGCTTTTTCAGGAAAACAAAAACGAACGGAAAAAATAAACACAAAATTACCAATGCAGAGAATTTCACAACCCTATCTCACTGCATTAAAAAATAGAAAAAAGGGCCCAATCACGTTTAGTAACGGGTAACATCGGTGCTCGCCTAAACTTTACACACTATTGATAGATAAAAACAGAAATAGAACGAGGTAAGAGGAATGCCACAAAAGAAGGTATCACGAGTGTCAAACCCAACCAATTGAATGCCTTACGCTTATGATGACAACTGTTCAATCAGACATATGCATACGCACTAAATTGTGTGCATGTGTGAGATTAAATAAAGACATATATGGGAATTATGCTACCAATAAACAACGTACAAATGGGGGGGGGGTGGTGGTCAGTAGTTGACAAGGGAATTGGAGTTGGGTTCAATAAACAATTAATGATGACAGTGATTCAGCTCTGCATCGGTTAAATGTCATTGACACAATTATTTACAATTATAAATATAACAAACACATAGTTTTTAATCTGGCATCCAATAATACATCTCTTTAATCATGTTTTCTCTGGCGTCCAATAATACATCTCTTTAATCATGTTTTCTCCGACATCCAATAATACATCTCTTTAATCATGTTTTCTCCGACATCCAATAATACATCTCTTTAATCATGTTTTCTCTGACATCCAATAATACATCACTTTAATCATGTTTTCTCCGGCATCCAATAATGGATCTCTTTAATCATGTTTTCTCTGACAACTGCAACATTAGGTACGTTACAAGGACAGGCTGTACACTGCTCATAGTTTGGACGACGACCTTGATCGGATCACCAGAAGGGCAGAACGACCAGAACGAGCAGCTGACTCGTTAACACGTGAGTTGTGAATGTGTTCATTTAAGCTACTTATTCATTTGTGTTTGATATGTATGTTACCTGCGTGTTATCGGGGATGAAAGTGGAGCAAGAATAACAACACTGATCTGTCCATTTGTATCGTAAGAGGTAAGTAATTTGATTTTGGAGTGAAATTTCATATCACATACCATAGGTCAGTGACGGAAAATTTGTATCACATACCATAGGTCAGTGACGGAAATTTAATGTCACTTACCATATGCCAGTGACGGAACATTTAATATCACATACCATAGGCCAGTGACGCAAAATGTAATGGCACATACCATAAGCAAGTGACGGAAAATGTAATATCACATACCATAGGCAGGTGATGGAAAAGCCGTGCATAAGTCGATTTGTGATGTTGATTATTGTTTGAAGCTACTGAGTTACGTGCTATCATTGGTACTCTCAGCAGGCGGCGTAAAAGGAAATAAAGTGTTTGTACTGTGTCTTCTACTGCAATTATCAAGGGAAAGAAACATATAATTACTTTCACATAGTGCACGGAAGAGTTATCGTATTTGAATATTAACATAGTTGTTATAAATTTATTAATTATTTCTTTTAAAACATTGACATCTTGTTACAATTCATGTACATATTATTATAATTAGATGAGCCTAATGTAACCAACAACAACTTCAATCTTAGGTATAAAAAACATGTTTTGGTTATAGGTTAATATTAGTTTATCCACATAACGATTATAAGTCTCTGCGTATTTTTACTAAAACGTTTCCCTGCCAGAAGTAAATCACGGATCTGTGTGTCACATATTGGAGATTCATCTTTGAAACAAATACGTCTAAGCCAATTCGACAATTCTCGGCTCGTGATCAGTCACAGTGAAGCTTGCTAAAGACCTATTTCGATTGCTACTATAGAATTAACAAAATCTTCAGAACGTCCCCATTATCACTAAGACCCCCACACACACATACGTAACTACTTTCTAGACTAGAAGAAAGACATTGAATTATATCATGTATAGAATATATCTTTTCAATTATTTCGAATTTCTAGGTACAGTCATATGTTTAATTAATCTCTCCAGAGCTAGCTGAAATTCTCGACACACGCCGGACTTCGATTACCTCTCTCATTTCATGCCAGACTGGGCTTATTGGCTGTCTCACTATTCCCTTTGTCACTCATACTCGTTATTTGATGTCTGATTCATTATAGCAGTGGAACTGAGAAGTCTTATTTGACTTACACAGATAAATCACCAAGATGCCAGGGATAACCCAATACGCTGGAAATATAGGGGCTACAGTAATACGGAACAAATCTAAACGGAAATATTTAACTTAAAGTGTTACTAATAGTAAACACCATATACTAGCAACTAAAAAGAAGGATATCCGACTATTTGACTAGAAAATATTTTGTGGTGAGGATATCAACGATCGAACAACGACAAATCTACAGGAGAATACTAAAGGAAAAGAAGTAGCGAATGAGAATGATAGGTAACAGCATGCGGCTAGGAGAGGCGCCACAGTGTAATATATTCGCTGAGTTAACTTCTTCCAACGTCGATATCTGCACTGCTATATTAACCCGTAGTGGACCAAAGGACATCCTATTTGTGCTCTTTCTCCATACATCCATATTGTCCCTGCTCCACTAAGGATTGAGTATTATAATATAGAGAGCCACGGGTGTGTTACACCTTTGTTACACTGTGTGTTACGCTGGTGTGTTACACCTTTGTTACACTGTGTGTTACACAGGTGTGTTACACCTTTGTTACACTGTGTGTTACACTGGTGTGTTACAGAAAAGTTAATAGTACTGTTAAAAGATAATTAAAGTAATACTAAAGGTAATGAAAGTAATGAAAACTAAGGACAATACAAATCAACGTTTCTGTGTATTTCCTTCATCAGGGCAATAACGATAAAATAATTTCAAAAAGAAACACAAGTATAATTATTTTAACAATTATACATTACTAACCATGAATATGCCAGTTTCTATACATATACATGGATTAATTAATACATTTAGATATTTGTATATTTGTATGCATAAAAGAAAGTATATATGCAGTCAACATACAGACTAGAACATATACCACATGGATATCAATATATGTGAGGATGTCTTCTTCTTCTTCTGCGTTCGTTCCATACTCCTGCAGATCAACAGGATGTAGTCCGGAGAACGGAATGTGTTGTGTCATGGTTTACAGCATTGCTGCGATATCTGCGCCTTTCGGCCTGACACATTCGACTTCAGCATGACTTTGGGTCACTGACCCTATATGGGATGGGACAGCCAACTCCATCCCATAACCGCCTTTGTCATCTCGTACGACATGCATGGAAGGTAAACAGTGTTGCTATTCTTTGCCTTCCTTTCGAGCCCCGACAACACACGGGCGATGTGACGATATGATACCGGTTAAGAATATCATTGAGTCCAGTGGTACACATTGTCTGTGACAGGCAACTTTTCAGTGTCGTACCTGACTAAGGAAAGTAAGGGGATAGGCTGACAACCTGTCGCATGTGAAAAAAATCCCTGTCACTGCATGTTTTGTCTCAGTTTCTTGCTTTTTTTATCTGACGGATTAGCTCAGGAGTTTCTTGAGATAAGGAAGTCGACCCCTACAAAAATACGCCACTGCCTAGCGGTTTAGTGCAGGAGTGTCTTGACCTAAGGAAGTCGACCCCTACATAAATACGCCACTGCCTAGCAGGTTAGCGCAGGAGTGTCTTAGGTTAAGGAAGTCGTCCCCTACAGAAAATCGTCACTGCCTAGCGGGTTAGCGCGGAAGTGTTTCAGGTCAAACGAGTGAACTCCTACAGAAAATACGGAAGGGAGAAAATATGGCAATCGATAGTGTATCTTATCGACCATCTTCCTACATCCCTTACAGTTCTGCTTGTTTCCAAGTGTAACTGCGTTGCCTTTCCATGGAACTAATCAAATTAACCGAGGGCTGGGATGGGGGTGGTTATTGAAAATGGTCAAGGCGCATTCTCTATAAATTCTGCCCTGGCAAACAATTATGTATTAAATGTTGAGGGCCTTAGAAACTATTTGAAATTGATAATTATTCTGCTTCCTGACTGTATGTAGAGACTCAAAGCCATCATTATCGGAGTTCAGAGGTGCGAAAAATACGACCTCTGGTCAAACACTAATCCTCAAGCACATTTTTCACGCCAGTCATGTTGATCTAAAAGTATGAACCGGCCCCGGAGCTCGGGAAACTCTAATTGCATTTTCAGAAGATCCAAAAGAAAATTTTTCCTGGCCTTATTTCCCATGGAAGAAGCTCAATCGCCCCGCAAACCCACACAAGTTTGCCCAACTCAGGTATAGACACAAGTTGGCGATATATTTTAAACTGATGTATAATTACTAAAAACAACCAGAGAAAATCCAACAATCTGGTATGGAATGTAGTAAAATAAATACAAAAGTGATAATAGTGAATACATAAATGCATGTAACAAATACCTACCACTACTAATAAAAATAAGAGAAAAATAATTGTAATAAAATGAATAAGGATGACAACGGTTGAGGCTTAAGATCAAAACGTCAATCGTGTCTATCCTTATTTATTCAAGTATATATTTTAAAATCATCTGTTATGAGTAGTGGTGGGTATGTCTAACTTATATTTACTTATTAGCCATGATTAGTTAAATCTGAGTAACTTAATGATCTTGATAATTTATATTGAAAAAAGTTGTCTTAACATTACAGACAAGGATGACAACTACGAATTGGATCAACTGAGACTACGAAGCAATAGGTACGAGTTATATGTATATGTTGTCAGTCCTCAGAGAGGGGGGTGTAGCCTAAAGAAGCTAACTTGTTATACTCTGTTCATTCTAAGAATAAGGTAGGTCGGTGTGTTTGATTGGTTGTTGGACGCCGAACGCATTACATCGAATGTTAAGTGCGCAATAATATAGTTCATTTGATCATAGTGTCCATTATTAATTAAAATATAGTATTGCTAAGTCAAATATGTCTACTACAATAGTAATGTATGTTTTAAAATAAATATTCAGATAATATATATCTAACAGTCCTTGATAAATTACTATACTTGCTGTTATATCGTTGCGCAGGCGCAAAGAGGTCACGGGGGGCAACCATTATATTTCCTTACACAATGTAAAAAGTTTTCAATAATTATGTTATTGTTTTTAAATGTCATCAGCTATATAAAAATCACATGTTGTCGCGTAGTAATATGTGGGTGTGTTTTGATCCACTTCAGTCTTAGAATGAACAGAGTATAGTATTCATGCGACTTTTTTTCAGGTAAACCCATACAGGCGAGAGTTAGTCTTCATCTAATTATGCTTGCTTTCTAGTATGTCTAGTATGAAATATAATTTTGTCATCCTATGGAAGGGAATGGTTGAACTTTTAGTTGAGGTTCTATTGAGAGAATCGTAGCTACTCGAATTCATTAACAGTAGATTTTGAGAAAATCAATCACGAATGTTGCATTTGTTATTGAGGTTAGATTTTTAATCATCTCTTT
This sequence comes from Meghimatium bilineatum, assembly GCA_034231615.1. Taxonomy (NCBI): domain Eukaryota; kingdom Metazoa; phylum Mollusca; class Gastropoda; order Stylommatophora; family Philomycidae; genus Meghimatium; species Meghimatium bilineatum. Next base: position 27,592,309 of record CM067315.1, read on the forward strand.
AAATGCGCATGTTGTAAATTAACTTTATAGTGAAATATATTATATTTGAACATCTATTTTTGATGTGATGTTTTTCCCTATTACAAACCTTTTATAAGTGTATCATGGGTCTTGGTTCGCGTTTGCTATAAAATGAGGAATCACTGAGAAAATTACTCGATCACTATTTGTTTGCATGTTTTAAGTTCTGTGTTTCAAGTTTGCATGTTTCAAGTTTGCATGTTTTAAGTTTGCATGTCTTAAGTTTGCATGTTTTAATTTGCATGTCTTAAGTTTGCATGTTTTAATTTGCATGTCTTAAGTTTGCAGGTTTTAAGTTTGCATGATTTACATTTTAATGGTTTATGTTTGCATGTTTTAAGTTTCATTTGCTACGTTTGCATAATTTACGTTAGCTTAATTTACGTTTGTCATAATTTATGTTTGCATGTTTTAAGTTTGCATATTTTCGGTTTGCATGTTTTACTTGTGAATGATCCTCATGAATTACTACCAATATAGCTCGCGCTTTTTTTTGTGCATTTGGAAAACAATATGAGAGGAAAGTGGAGCGATTTCATCTCTAGTGCTTTATTTCATACCCATAATTCCAATTATCAGCAGTGCTCAATGTTTTGAGAAGAAGCCTCTCTTCAGAGGATCTAATAACATTGTATAGATGAAGTGTTGTAGATTTATACAAGAAGAAAGTCCCGCTATATAAGTATAGCTTTTACTAGGAGTCTACTTTTGTATACTAGGGGACCTATTGGGTCACTGGGAGTAAACAATGATACGTTCAATCGTGCTAATCGTTACGACCCACGTGTCCATCTGTAAACACAGTACCGTAAATATTTATCTTAAAAACATTAAGAGTTGTCACTTAAGTCTACAAGTCATCAAGAACAGTGGTTCTAAAAGTTTGCTATAATTTCTTCCCCTTGTAAGGGCAGCAACGTTTTTCAAGAGAGGAAGGGGAGACCTGGAAGATAGAGAAGGCAATTGGATTTGAGAGAATGAAACCGTCGAGGCGGTCAAACAAAATAAGTCCAAAAATGTAACAATATCTGATATCATATAACATTACACCTCAAGTAAAACTGATTTAGACGATATCAAATGACACATACTGATAAGCCTGGAAGAAAAATGATTTAGACGATATCAAATGACACATATTGATAAGCCTGGGAAAAAAACTGATTTAGACGAAATCAAATGACAGATGCTGATAAGCCTGGAAGAAAACTGATTTAGACGATATCAAATGACACATGCTGATAAGCCTGGAAGAAAACTGATTTAAACGATAACAAATGACACATAATGATAAGCCTGGAAGAAAACTGATTTAGACGAAATCAAATGACACATGCTTAACAAGCCTCGAGGAAAACTGAAATAGACCATATCTAATGACATATAACAACAAGCCTCGAGGAAAACTGATATCCTTTTTTAGGACTTTTTTATCCTTTTTTGGGAGCCAGGGTGGAAAAGTCGTCTCAAAACGGGAAGCCGATATTTAAAACAAAAACAGGTTAAGAACCACTAATCTAGAATGCTATAAAGTGATGTCTATATAAGCATTGTGAATTCTGGCCTGCACCGCAGAAAGATACTTTCGAGTTCTTGTTAGTCAAATGAGCATGAGCGCAATTCACTTAAATATCATAGCTATTTAATTAACACTGGATACATTTGTATTTCTTTGTATTTATTATCACTAGCATTATTTAATCTTAATTTTTCCCATATGTTTTCTAGGCCAGCATCAGCGGAGACATTAACAGACGACACATGGATGAGACCAGCTTCTGCCTCCGTTATATAATCTCGATGTCGTTGATGGAGCGTATAACATACACATAGCAAGTTTTAGCAAAGATGCCATGTGAGACCATGTCCTCAACATGAAAATCATTATAGAAAAATGGAAGAAATGTAATATAGACCTACACGCATGTTTCATCGACTACACCAAGACATTCGATTGTGTACGACGTAACCAATTATGGAAAATTATGGTCGACATGGAATTTCCTAAACATCTCACATATTTAATCTCAATACTGTACCACGAACAAGAGGCAGCAGTAAAAGTGGATGGAACAGTATCAGAATGGTTTAATGTACAGAAAGTAGTTAGGCAAGGGTGCACACTATCACCGAGCCTGTTCGACATCTACGCTTAAAACATAATGAGAAACGTAAATGACGACATGATATATACTGACTTCCAGTCTCTTACCATCGGCGACCAGCAGATCCCATAAATCAGATATGCTGACGACACAGTTCTCTTAACAACAAGTGGAGATGGACGTAAGCAAATGTTACTATCAACAAAAGAACACAGTGAAGCCCAAAAACCTGCACTTAAATATGAACAAAACAAAAATTATGACAACAGATAAAGTGAAAGTGCAACCAAAGATAATAGTTGACAAGTTCGAACTAGAGGACGTAACAAATTTCCAGTATTTGGGTACAAACATAAATAGCTCAAGAGACTACGATGTTCAAATAAAGAGAAGAATTGCAATGACGGCAATTAAACTTGCGCAAATGAAAAATCTTTGACAAGGTACCAGCAGCAAAGTCAAAATATATATGATCAGAACATGCGTATTTCCAGTGGCAATATACGGTAGTGAGGCATGAACAATAAATAGAACAATAGCAAAGAGAATAGCTACTTTCGAAATGAGATGCTACAGAAGAATTTTACGTATACAATGGACAGCTAAAAAGACAAATCAGGAAGTGTTAAAATTAATAGCCGTCGAAGAGGGCTCTCTTAACAACATCCTAACAAAAGAGCTGTGTTTTTTTGGTCATATAAAGAAACATAGAAGCATGTAAATATTAATAGCTGAAGACAGAATTAACGGCAATAGGAGAAGAGGGCGCCAAAAACGACGATGGAGCATTGATATTCCAGATTACTTAAACATGTCTCTAGCTGCGGCAAGTCAACTCGCCCAGAACCGTAGAGTGTTCAGATAAACCATACGGAAGACCACATTCTGGAAACAATATGTCATATGAGAAGGCCATGCATCCTAATGTCACTGCGTACCAATCTTTACTGTAAAGATTTGTTGACACGTTTATGGTCTACGAGTTGAATTAAATTATTCTGTATATTTATGCCAATCCAACATTTACGCATTTAGACATGTAATTTTGTGTGTGATTAACATCGGACTTTACAATAGAATGTAACACATTAGTCAGAAGCATAAAACTGTACATGTTCATTCTGATTTAATTCATAGCACATTAGATATACACATTAATAATAATAATACAAGTAATAATAATAAAAGGAGTAATAATAATCATAAAGCAATACTACTACTGATAATAACAATATAAATAATAATAATACGAGTAATAATAATAATACGAGTAATAATAATAATACGAGTAATAATAATAAAAATAATAACGCAATACTACTAATAATAATAACAATATAAATAATAATAATACGAGTAATAATAATAAAGCAATGCTACTAATAATAATAATAATGAACAGCCTAAGAATTCGTTATCAATCACTATATTGGGTGCCACCCGGAGTAAGAAGACGAGGAGACATAAAGAAACTCTACGAAGAATCATTAATAGAGAAGGGCATGTCAATGAACCTAAACAACACGCAACAATTGAAAGACCTGGCAACACAAAGACAGAACTGGAAAGCTATGGTTTCTGCCCTATGCGCCGCCTATGGCCCTGGAGGAATATAACATAACATAACTACTAATAATAGCAATAGAAATAATAATAATAACAATAATATTCTCCTTCAAGTGACATTTTTATTTCCAGAATGTAGTCTTTTTTATGGATGTTCTGAATTTCTAACGATTCTGAGCAAGTAGACCTGCCGCATCCAAGAGAATGATTAAATAGAGACGTCTCTTATCCATTGTCATCTTGTGTGGTCTTTACCCCTGTTACTAGCAACCCTACTTCCATTTTTTTTATATTTTTCCATGCCGTTATGTCTCTTTTGTGGCCAAAAAAACACCTCCAGTTTTCTTGTTATTATGATGTTATGGAGCCAGTCCTTATCGATGAACAATAATAATAACAATAATAATAACACCAATAATAATAACAACACCAATAATAATAACACCAATAATAATAACACCAATAATAATAACACCAATAATAATAACACCAATAATAACACCAATAATAATAATAACACCAACAATAATATTAAATACAATAATTAAAGATTATCCCGTGAAGAATACAGTTTTTTCAAGATTTATTGAAATTCTTTAATAATTGTTTCACGTTTATTTTTAAATGTGTAATTTTGGATGAATTTGCATACTTGTGCAATATGTGTTGTTGTTGTCTTTGCCGTGATCTACTGTTCTATATTCATGGTAATTTCAGAAGATACACATTGGATGTATGAGCTAAAAGTCGTAATTTGTCCTTGGGATGCGGTTTGGAAGAATTCGGAACAAATATGTTGACTCAAGTAACAAGACGAATTAGTGTCAGTTCAAATAGACCTAGTTCAAATCTCGCCGGTTACATTCCGATTGTTCATTATCCAGGTACCACTTACACATTTAAGTAACATTACCAGAGCTACACGAAGTAGCACAACCTACGCTGCAATGTGAAATCACGACCAAATTGAATCGCAGTCATAATTTAAGTGTTTTCTTGTGTATCTCTAGTGATTAAGACAACTTCGTTACCATGATAACATATAAGTGTCATGCTACATGGGTTGACATATGTTACTCGTTATCATAGCTGGTCGAGTAATTGAGAAATGGGTTGAGATTCATTGTCAATTATTCATTATGCAAGAGAAGCATTTGAATGTAAGAATAAAACTGTACATGTTCATTCTGATTTAATTCATAGCACATTAGATATATAATGATAAATGATAAAATAGACACATTAATAATAATAATAATAATAATAATACAAGTAATAATAATAATACGAGTAATAATAATAAAAATAATAACGCAATACTACTAATAATAATAACAATATAAATAATAATAATACGAGTAATAATAATAAAGCAATGCTACTAATAATAGAGAAAGAAGCATTTGACATAAAAATGAACAGTTTTTAAAAAAAATGGGCTCGTCCGGGATTTGAACCCGGGACCTCTCGCACCCAAAGCGAGAATCATACCCCTAGACCAACGAGCCTACATGTAATCAAAAAGTTTTAAAACTCAGGTATTTTCTATACCAGGGTATATTGGAAATTATGGATGATGGTGGCGCATGGTTAGTTGATGGGATTTCAGTTTTTGTTTAAAGACTCGCTTTTATTGGAGTCCACATTGAGTGTTGCACGACATTTGATCATTTAAATAATGTGCGTGATTGAAACTATTTCTATTCAATCTATCTATTCTCTGTATCCCTTGTTTGCCTTGCGTCGTCAGGGGTAGAATAATTCTCTGATGATTTGGCAGCAGATTTTTTTCATTTTATATTGTTTCTCACATTTCTGACATTGGATTAAGCATTCCGGTAAAATATCGGCTGTACTATTTCTTGTGACCACAAATGGAAGTCCAGTTCAATGTTCAGGATTCATCGCATGGGATATGTGGTTTTTTTCTCTATGTGTTAGTTACAGATCGTGGTGTAGCCATGTGATTTCCTGATACAACACTGAGCAGAATTAGCAAACCATCAGTGAGAACACAATGAATTGTAGAGTAAAATGGACACCAATCTTCAGAAACAGAAATGTAGATTTAAACATCTGAATAACACTATTCAAAAGAATCATTATTCCAACGATTTGATACCAAGCCAAACATGGACAACACAGCACAAGAGAAGCGTAAACTTGTGATAGCTGAAATGGCATGCTTACGAACAATCCTAGTAATATCGCTAAGAGACAGAATGAAGAATAAGGACATTGGACAAAAAACAAGCACCACCCCAATTTTGGAATACATTAAGAAACAAGAGATCAGATGGTTTGCCCACACCAGCAGACTACCATCGGACAGCAGATCACAGCACGCTATGCTACACAGATACAGTGACCACAAAAACGATGAACCACCGAAGTAAAAAAGCGACAAATTTCACATTATACTTAGCACACACGAGGGCCAACTCCAGAAAAGTCTTCTATCCCTGACGCTGATATGCAACAAAGGGTTTAGCGAATAGATAGATAGGGTTAAGAATTACGGTCTGAAGGAATGCACTTTTAGGTTCGGTGAGAATTTGAGCTTCGAGAGGAACCCCAATGATTTTGTTTAAGATCAATAATATGTACTCACTGCAAGAAAACTGAAATCCAACAAGATAAACTTGAAATTTTGCTAATCACTAGCAACACACAGAATAACACACACAAAACGTCGATCTGTGTATGTGTTTTATTATGTGTGTTTCCATTTAGGCCTATTTTGTTTACGTTTTGGTGTGAGTAGGTGTTGTCAGTCGTTATGCGTTGAATGATTATTTTAGTATGACATCTGAGCACTCATGGATGGATGCGATGTGAGCAGTGGCGTAGCGAGGGGGGGGGGGGGACGGAGGTGCGGACCGCCCCGGGCGGCATCATCGGGAGGGCGGCAAATTTATTTTCGTCCAGTCTTTCACAATCACTGACATATTTTTTTAATGTCACAAGGGCAGAAAATTATGATTCCGCCCCGGGCGCCATTGACACACGCTACGACACTGGATGTGAGAATGATCTTTCGACTAACTAACCACAAGTGAAAAACCAAACATAGAAGTATCTAGGTGACACCTGGGAATAAACTACGAAGCGCTTTTTCAGTGACTCCTTGGTGTATCAAAGAATTTGAGATGGAATAAACTACAAAGTCGGACTGAACAGCGTTAACAGAAACGCAATGTGAAGCTTCTGAATAAATATACATACATTGTTACCAAGTGGCTCGTTGGTCTAGGGGTATGATTCTCGCTTAGGGTGCGAGAGGTCCCGGGTTCAAATCCCGGACGAGCCCTATTTGATTTTACTTTTTAAATCTTTAATTTAAAATTTAATCTAATTTTTAATATTTAATTTAATCTTTAATTTTAAATCGTTGTATCTGTTTTAAATCCGTACTAAAAAAGTACGTTTTTTTGGTTGATGAACTTAGTCCATGTGTCCATGCCCTAGGATCTACGTTTAGGATCTTGACATTTTGCTAACACTGAAAATCAAACACGGACAATGTGAAACCGTTACACAGTGGCGTAGCATGGGTCAATGGCGCCCGGGGCGGAATCATAATTGTCCGCCCTTGTGACATGAATAAAATATGTCAGTGATTGTGAAAGACTGGACGAAAATATATTTGCCGCCCTCCCGATGATGCTGCCCGGGGCGGTCCGTACTTCCGCCCCCGCCTCGCTACGCCACTGCCGTTACACCATTGTATGCAGTCCACTTTCTTTTTATATGAATACAACTACCATTAAATGAGCTTCATTTTTGTTAGTTTTTTGTTTGCTATCGCCAGGTATTGTGAGCAACTTGTTCTTATTTCATATCTGCAGTGAAATTTTGATGACAAAATTGTCGTGTTGGTTTTTATCGTAGATATATTGGGTGGAAATACATTGTGGGATATATGGTTGCAAGAGGCGACTAAGTAGTTTTGAGGGTGGGATTAGCAGCTACATCCATATGTCAATAAGACGTAAATGTCATTGCTGAAATGGACGTCTCGGAGTGAAAAGCACAAATCTCGCATACAAGCTGTAAACCATGACACACAACTCATTATGCAGTGTTGAGCTGTTTAAAAAATAATTCGAAACAAGTTCACGCTATTTTAATGTATGTTCTCTTGCTTTATCTTCTGAAGAGAATTAAAAACCCCCAGAAACGCCCTCTTATCTACGGGTTTACCCTAGAGGTTAAGAAAGAGTAGACTAATCTATACACTATAACTCAGTGTACACCGAGCCTGTAGATACATTGGGTGGAGCTGTGAATACATTATAACTCAGTGTACACCGAGGCTGTAGATACATTGGGTGGAGCTGTGAATACATTATAGCTCAGTGTACACCAAGGCTGTAGATACATTGGGTGGAGCTGTGAATACATTATAACTCAGTGTACACCGAGGCTGTAGATACATTGGGTGGAGCTGTGAATACATTGTAACTCAGTGTACACCGAGGCTGTAGATACATTGGGTGGAGCTGTGAATACATTATAGCTCAGTGTACACCAAGGCTGTAGATACATTGGGTGGAGCTGTGAATACATTATAACTCAGTGTACACCGAGGCTGTAGATACATTGGGTGGAGCTGTGAATACATTATAGCTCAGTGTACACCAAGGCTGTAGATACATTGGGTGGAGCTGTGAATACATTATAACTCAGTGTACACCGAGGCTGTACCATTGGGTGGAGTTATGGAATTCATCAAGAATGAACGATATTACGAATTATTTCATTCCGTAAGACTGTTGAGAGGCAAGTAGGTGTCAGCTTAGCGGATCTGGTTAAAATTCCGTTAACTTCATAATTATTTATTCTATAAGTCACGCTGTCGTGATGAGTTTGTTCTGAACGGTATAACGACACATGATAACGTCAAGTTAACATAATATAAAATAAAATATATATTTAATTTTGAGGATTGATACTGGTTGAGGATGTACAGAATCAACAATAGTAGTCAGGGCAACGTTCTGAAAAGAACACGATAGAGCTGTGTATTGCAGAATATTCTAAAGATTTATTTATAATTGTCGTGTTTTTGTAATTGTTGTTAGTTAATTGTTGTAGTTAAATAAAGATTAATTGTGTTAGTGAATTTACACAATTAATAATTGTGTTACACAGAAACAGAATTAAAAAAATACGGGCTCGTCCGGGAATTGAACCCGGGACCTCTCGCACCCGAAGCGAGAATCATACCCCTAGACCAACGAGCCTCATGAATAGAGTTATCGCCCATAATCCTTACTGTCCGTTTTCTGTTGTTTGTTTTAATTTTGTTTTCATTTTTGTCTTGATAAAGGTCTATTGGTATATAAAAGAACCTCGATTTGTGTGTGTTATTATGTGTGTCTTTAGTCATTAGCAAACTTCATTACCCTATTCCGATGGACAGGTTACAGTCTAGCAGAGTGCACCACCAAGACAAGAGACAGGAGATGTTGGAGATACGTTGCAGCCAACCTTCGTTGCGGAGACGGCACTTGATGATGATGATGATTACCCTATTCATGTATTCACATGTATTTTCAGTTTTGTGCGGTAAGTACATATTATCGATCTCCTGAACAGAATTGTTTGGAACCGCTGGTCAATTTATCCCACCATTTCCTAATTAATGATTTCAATTTTAACTAGTAGTCGATTCTCTTCTCAAAAGGCATAGAGGATTTACTTCATTGTAAGCGGGTTACCCAATATCTACTCCAAATCTTTAGGCAGTAATAATTATGTGGACAAAATCCCCCCCCCCACCCCCCAGTCCTTGCTATCTGAAAAAAATGTCATAGAAAATTTTTTTTAAAAATGTGACAAGTAAAATGAATTATTAAAAAAGTAAAACCAAATGGGGCTCGTCCGGGATTTGAACCCGGGACCTCTCGCACCCTAAGCGAGAATCATACCCCTAGACCAACGAGCCACTTGGAACGTATGTATATATATTTATTGAGTAGCAGCATTAGTGCAGGCTTTAAGAATAAGCTACACAAGCTTACGTTCCTCACTTTCCTAAACAATTGTCATATACACTTAAATATATCACAGCATTATTGGTCCCAATGCCGCACGTCCGGAAAGCTTAGGGCATTATCAAATCTAACTCCGGCCCTGAGTAGCACAACATATTTTTATTAACGCTGTAAGCCCGATGGCATCAACAACCTATCCTGACAACCGACATTATAGTTAATCCATCCCCAGTTCTTCGATACACCAAGGAGTAACTGAAAGAGCCCTTCATTGTTTATTTCCAAGTTTCACCTAGAATACTCCTTTGTTTGGTTTTCACTTGCGGTTAGTTAGTCGACAGATCAGTCTCATATCAATCCATACGTACTCAGATGCTATGCTAAAGAAATCCACCAAGGCGTAGCGACTAACACAACCTACTCCTACTAGGTCTATCTATACCTTAAACAAAACAATAGGCTTAACTAGAAACATTCATAATACACAACTCGACGTTGTGTGTGTTATTATGCGTGTTGCTACAAAACTTTGTTCAATCTAAGATTACTTTTCATTTTTCCATTCGAACATGGACAACGACATCACAATATAAACGTAAACTTGTGACAGCTGAAATGGCGTGCTTGCACAGAATCCTAGGAATATCGTTAAGAGATAGTGAGAAATGATGACATTAGACAAAGAACCGGTACCACTCCAATCTTGGATTATATTAGGAGAAAACAGATACAATGGTTTGCATACAGCAGCAGACTACCATCAGAGAACATACCACAACAAGCTATGCTACACAGATACAGTGAAGGCAGACCTAGAGGTAAACCTCGAAAACGAAGGATCACCGAAATAAAAGAGGCGACAAACTCCACAATATACTTAGCACACACAAGAGGGCCATCTCCAGAAAACTCTTCTACCCCTGACGCTGAAAGGCAACAAAGGGTTTATTGAATAGATACACTCTAAGAATGAAGTGGATCAAACCACATCACCACATTACTCCTCGACAACAGTTGATATTAAACAGCTGATGACATGTACAAACAATCACTTAAACATTAAAAATAATATTAAAAAAAAATATTTAAAAATAAATTAAAAACGAAATTTAAAAATAATATTATTGGGCACCTGCGGCCGCGTGGTTAAGATTAACAATCGATTAATGCGTTCTGCGTCCAACAACAATCAGAAGCACTGACCCACTTCAATCTTAAATTGAACAGAGTTTTGCGATTAGCAAAACTTAAAGTTTATCTTGGATTTCAGTTTTGGTGCAGTGAGTACATATTATCTATCTTAAACAAAATCTCTCGAAGCTTAAATTCTCACCGAGCCTAAAAGTGCATTCCCCAGGCTTTAATGCTTAACACAATGTAAGAAATAGGAGATAAAATATAAAATGAATAATCTGCGGCCAAAGCACAAAAATTAATCCTTCTCCAAATGTACAGAAATATTAAAAAACCGCGATATTATTACATAGAAAAACAAGAAACTACAAAAAATACGTGGACCTCTCTATATATTTTTTAATATTGCTCAGTCAACATGTAAATATTTTAAGAAAAGATCTATACAATTTTCTAAAAAATTTTTTTAAAATGATGATGTTTGATAAATATATATTTATACATGATTATGATAAATACATATTTTCAAAAAATCTGGGCTCGTCCGGGATTTGAACCCGGGACCTCTCGCACCCAAAGCGAAAATCATACCCCTAGACCAACGAGCCTATTGATTGAATTTCTCATGACACAGTGTCTATAGTAAATTAATTGTCCATGTAATTAACATCGCACCAACATTTATTTTTACACGTTACATACAATAATGTAACTTCACAAAATGCTACCAAAAATGCTGTGATAAAATACTCGAACACTGACCCAGAAGACAACCCAATATTGTTTGGCCCATGCGGAGTTATCTGCTCTAACTATACAACAGAGATAATAGCAATTAGGAAATCTCTGAATAGAATTATTGTGGACTTTGAGAACGGAACTAATCCACATGAAGACAATCATCTTCTCTGACTCAAAATCAGTACTCCAAGCCTTGGAGACCAAAAAACACCCCCTAATTGCAATATCAACAGACACATTGACCAGCTGTCCACATCATATGGTGCAGAAGTCACCCTCCATTGGATACATGGTGATACGGGAGTCCTTGGAAACGAAACGGCTGATAAATTAGCTAAGAGAAGTGCTGCCCCCCCCCACAGTTTTCCCCAAAAATCTACCTACAAGCATGCAAACAAATCATAAAAACTACTACAGACAAGAATGGTTACAACAGTGGTCCAGTTCAAAGACTGGACGCTCACTATATGAATACCAACAGAAACCCAAACCAATGGATCCTCTGAAACAACTCGTGCGAGCAAACCAGAGTCTCACATTCCAACTAAGAACAGGCCACGCCCCCGTTAATAAACACCTGAACAGAATAAACCCATTACACGAACCAAATTGCAGACACAGCAACGCACAAGAAGAGACTGTTGAACACCTACTACTGCAGTGCCCAAAACTAACAGACATCCGACAAGAACTATTACCACCACTTCCAGCTATACACAACACATTCTACACAACTGCACCACAACTGAGGAAAACCTGTGCATTCGCCAGAAGGGCTATGGGGTTTCAAGAGCTTCCTGCACACAGCGAAAGGGATTGAATCAACATCATCATCATATATTTTATAATTAATATTGTTCAGTCAACATCTAAATATTTTAAGAAAAATATCTACACAATGTTTTAAAAAAATTGTTAATTTGGAATTTAATTATAAATAAATATTTTCAAAAAGATTGGGCTCGTCCGGGATTTGAACCCGGGACCTCTCGCACCCAAAGCGAGAATCATACCCCTAGACCAACGAGCCTATTGATTTCATTACCTCATGACAACATATCTATAGTGAATTAATTGTTTATGTAATTAACATTGCACTAACAATTATTTTTATACGTTACACACAATAACGTAATAAATAAATGGGGATAAAAATACTTTAAACGATACTAACGTATATTATTGTAGTAACGAAATGGTTAATAGGGTTATCTGTTCAATAAGAACATTTTACAATTATTTGGCAAGGCCTACTTTACAGGTTCCTGCAAAACGTGAAGTTATTCAGAAAATTATATAGGGCTTAGGTCCTACATGATGTACAGGACCAAGATATGTTTCCCTTAGATTGTCGGTGTCTACCTAAAAAAATATTTAAAAATCAACAACAAAATATGGTCATTCGTGCGTTGTATGAAATATTAGAGGGCCTTATTGCGAAAAATTGCTAAAGTAGTAAAAAGGGGAGTGGCAGGAAGGTTGACTTTTGGCCAGGCCCGCTGATAATTGGAGGGGTTTGGGGGTCAAACCCCCATACTTAGCAATTCAGAACATAATACTCAGCAGGGACTACTAGAAACTTATCGGAAAGGTATGTGCAAACCCCTTCCGTAGCACTTTCTTTTACAGAAAGGTCTTCAAATATTTCATCATATAGTGAAATTTATACACGAAAACGGACGAATGAGATTTTAAAGGGAAAACCCCCTCCTTAAGGAAATCGTATCTACGGCCCCGGCTTTTGGTCCATCTTTTCTAGTAGGTCTACTACAACACATGTTGACACAGACTTAAAGGGGTTCGCAACTTTTTAGCAACGGCCTTGCCCGTATAGGCTCTATCTTCTGTGTTCATCCCTAAGTAGATGAACATTAGATGTGGGTATATAGAAGAATAGGGAGAGCATCATGGAAAGAGAAGAAATCAAATAAAGAGGTGCTAAAGACACTTAATATGAAGATAGAACTACTAAGAGAAATAAAGATCAGGCAAATAAAATACTTTGGACACATTAAAAGACATGACACCCTATTGAAGACCTTACTTGAGGGTAAAGTCAAAGGGAAGCGAGCAAGAGGTAGGCAGAGATACACGTGGGAGAGTAACATTACACGATGGACAGGTTACAGTCTAGCAGAGTGCACCACCAAGACAAGAGACAGGAGATGTTGGAGATACGTTGCAGCCAACCTTCGTTGCGGAGACGGCATTTGATGATGATGAGATGAACATTAACAGAGTGTAGTCCGGAGAACGGTATGCTTTGTATTATGGTGTACAGCTTCGCTGCAATATCTGCGCATTTCGAATTTCGCGAAACAAATTTCTTAAGATTTTTGAAGCAATTATCAAATTCAAACAATTTAATTGGTTTGTTTGTTTGTTTGTTTGTTTGTCAACACCAGAAAATGCGAGCGATTAGCTCTTACTATGTGCTGTGTGGTGGTTTTTCTGAGCTTTCTTTCATTCACAGGAGACTTCAGCTTTCGGGTTAGTGCAATGCCTATAATTGTATAGATGGCATGCTATAAAGCTTCCATAAGAGTACCTCAATATAACGACATGTCATCTATTAAGGTTTTCTGTTGCATTGGTGGTTTTTCTAGTGGAACATGTGGCAAGACCCACAGATGCAATATAATGCGTAATTTAATTGGTAGGGTCTGGATAAATAAATGTTTTGTTGTCGTAAATTATTATCAAAGTCTCTCCCTACCCCCTTTTCAACAGCTGTCAAAACTTTTCATACAACTCTGTCCTAATTGTGAGCTTAATTTCTGAACAGCTCTCAGGAATTGCAGCAGGGTCATATATACGAGGTTTCCAGTAAGAACGGGGTTTCACCTAAAACAAATTTAGAAAAACATTATTCTTGTCTCATGTCTTCATGCGCAATTCTCTCTTTTAGATTAATAAGTGTGATGTCCTCTTTATGAACAAAATCTTTAATTGAGACGGGGGGGGGGGGGGGTAATTAGATATCTATTAGCTTTGGTCTTAGCACTAAAAATAATGTTCTGATTTGCTGGGATTGGGGGGTGGGGGGGTGGTGGTGATCACCCCCCCCCCCCGAACATCTCTCATAAACATTGCGTCGCTGGTTTAATAAAGATCGGGGTTTCGGTGTTTGAGCTATGGAACTATTCGTACATTTTTCACCAACAATTAGGAAGGAAGTGTTCTAATATGTTTGACAGTTGTTGACAAAGGCGAGGTTTTACAATAGTTGACGTCAACAATAATGTTTTTTTTCCATGCTAGTCAAATTGTTCGAATTAATGCTTTTTAGTTTTTTTTCCAAAAAATCTGAAACACTTCATGTAGTTTGTTTTTGTCCTTTCGTTGCTAAGATTTTCTTTCAAGAAGCTGGAGTGGGATTCGAAAGGGGATAACGTTTGTTGACATAATTAAGCAGGATTGAGCCTCCTCCCAATCTTCAATTTTGAACAATGTTTTATATTGGGGAAAGGAAAAGGGGTGAGGGATGAACAACTGGCACAGAGTTGTTGGCGTAATTTATAAGCAACTCCTATTTGTCACTTGAAACACTTGAAGTGCAATATGACGTCTCAGAACTTTGGTAACTCCTTTAATTCACCTTTTTCTTTATCTTCCTCTGCATCTAATTCTCCAAACGTCTGTTCCGTGCATTTGTTCGACGTACAGCTACTGTTTCATAAAATTGTTTTTTTTTCTTTTATATCTTTATATCCAAATTTATCGAATTTATAACTTAATCGTTTACTCTCACCGCCATTATTGTTTATTAGTTGCTAATTATCTATTGTCTGTGACTGTGCTTTTCAGCAACAGTATCGCCACTGAAATCTCAAGTATTGTTATTAATTTGTAAATTTTTCTTTAAAAGGGAGGGTTGGGGATTATTACCAGTATTTTCAGTTGCTTTCTAATATTCGTGTGGCGGGTGGTCGAAAGGTTATAGTGTTGGTCTCACATTCGTGATGTCTATAGTTCAATTTCTAGTATGGACTGGTTTTTTTGTGTCTTTCGGAGCATAAATTAACAAACTCACCCTGTACATGACGTAGCGAGAGCAAGAACATGGAGCATGTATCACAGAGTTACAAATACCACATCAATGCAACTCTATAACGGGAGTATTTGACAGTGTTTTCACCGTTGAAGACGGATGTGTCGGGACATTGGCGCAAATAAAACGGCGACACAACTCATTTCCATTCTTAGGACTACATCCTGCTGGAAATCTAGTAGGACCATGGTCTTGCTATAAGGGAGATTCAGAAGAAGTTTGAGTATGAACGCTGGAGAAGTTTGAGTATGAACGCTGGAGAAGTTTGAGTATGAACGCTGGAGAAGAAGTTTGAGTATGAACGCTAGAGAAGAAGTTTGAGTATGAACGCTAGAGAAGAAATTTGAGTATGAACGCTGGAGAAGAAGTTTGAGTATGAACGCTGGAGAAGAAGTTTGAGTATGAACGCTGGAGAAGTTTGAGTATGAACGCTGGAGAAGTTTGAGTATGAACGCTGGAGAAGAAGTTTGAGTATGAACGCTGGAGAAGTTTGAGTATGAACGCTGGAGAAGTTTGAGTATGAACGCTGGAGAAGTTTGAGTATGAACGCTGGAGAAGTTTGAGTATGAACGCTGGAGAAGTTTGAGTATGAACGCTGGAGAAGTTTGAGTATGAACGCTGGAGAAGTTTGAGTATGAACGCTGGAGAAGTTTGAGTATGAACGCTGGAGAAGTTTGAGTATGAACGCTGGAGAAGTTTGAGTATGAACGCTGGAGAAGTTTGAGTATGAACGCTAGAGAAGAAGTTTGAGTATGAACGCTGGAGAAGAAGTTTGAGTATGAACGCTGGAGAAGTTTGAGTATGAACGCTGGAGAAGTTTGAGTATGAACGCTGGAGAAGTTTGAGTATGAACGCTGGAGAAGTTTGAGTATGAACGCTAGAGAAGAAGTTTGAGTATGAACGCTAGAGAAGAAGTTTGAGTATGAACGCTGGAGAAGTTTGAGTATGAACGCTAGAGAAGAAGTTTGAGTATGAACGCTGGAGAAGAAGTTTGAGTATGAACGCTGGAGAAAAATAAGAAGAAGACAGTGTTTTCTTCTTTTGTTGTTTTTCTAATACTCAGTGCCATGTTGAGACTCTGAGGAGAAGGGGTTAAGCCCCTGACCCCCAATCATATCCAGAACTTTTGTACATTCTAACAGAATGAAACATAATAGACTGAACAATATCCCGAATAAACTCGAACGAGATCTAGTTGTGAGCCGTAACTCTGGAGATCTCATTCCATTATGTCCCTTTGAACTAATTTAAGATAATCATAGTTCAGTGAGCGACCACCCTGTCTATCTAATTTATCGGTTGTGTCAGACACAGACAATTTTGTAGTCGTCATCGAACAGGGCCTGGAATCAGACCATCTACCATGAACAATAATTGGCGGACAGTATCAAATTAATCTATTGTATACAGACGGCAAAACGTGTACGGGAAACATTCTACATAGTCCACACAAAATAGTAGACTTAAGTCGAAAACTGAACAGTTTCGAATATATCTGGTCAATCATTAACACAAGAGACTGTTCAGATCAAGAAAATATGAGTAATAGTCTTATTAAAAAACACCATGAATGAAATAAAAATAATTATTGCAAAAAGATATATTCTTTTATATATAGCTTTCAAAACATCAAATTCTGAGCTGCCACTTTTCTGTGATATGTACTCTGTCTTGTCCTCACTGCCACTTTTCTGTGATATGTCCTTTTTCTTGTCCTCGATGTCACTTTTCTGTGATATGTCCTCTTTCTTGTCTTCGCTGTCACTTTTCGATGATATGTCCTCTTTTTTTGTCCTCGCTGTCACTTTTCTGTGATATGCCCTCTGTCTTGTCCTAATTGCCAGTTTTCTGTGATATGCCCTTTGTCTTGTCCTCACTGTCAGTTTTCTGTTATATGCCCTCTGTCTTGTCATCACTGTCAGTTTTCTGTGATATGCCCTGTCTTGTCCTCACTGTCACTCATCTGTGATATGTCCTCTGTCTTGTCCCCGATGTACATTTCTGTGATATGTCCTCTTTCTTGTCTTCGCTGTCACTTTTCTGTGATATGTCCTCTTTTTTGTCCTCGCTGTCACTTTTCTGTGATATGTCCTCTTTTTTGTCCTCGCTGACACTTTTCTGTGATATGTCGTCTGTCTTGTCCTGACTGTCACTTTTCTGTTATATGTCCTCTAGCTTGTCCTCGCTGCCATCAGCCATGTTTATAATAACATGATATCTGGAACATAATATTAATGATGTTTTAAATGTCCCGTGTCCATCAAAATTTTTGGAGGCATGTTTCTTTTCTCTGCATTTTGTCCCTCATAGGTTAGTTCTTCTAACATGCATTGTCCATCATAGGTTAGTTCTTCTAACATGCATTGTCCATCATAGGTTAGTTCTTCTAACATGCATTGTCCATCATAGGTTAGTTCTTCTAACATGCATTGTCCATCATAGGTTAGTTCTTCTAACATGCATTGTCCATCATAGGTTAGTTCTTCTAACATGCATTGCCCATCATAGGTTAGTTCTTCTAACATGCATTGTCCATCATAGGTTAGTTCTTCTAACATGCATTGTCCATCATAGGTTAGTTCTTCTAACATGCATTGCCCATCATAGGTTAGTTCTTCTAACATGCATTGTCCATCATAGGTTAGTTCTTCAGACATGCATTGTCCATCATGTTAGTTCTTCTAACATGCATTATCCATCATAGGTTAGTTCTTCTAACATGCATTGCCCATCATAGGTTAGTTCTTCTAACATGCATTGTCCATTATAGGTTAGTTTTAATATGCATTGTCCATCATAGGTTAGTTCTTCAGACATGCATTGTCCATCATAGGTTAGTTCTTCAGACATGCATTCTCCATCATTGGTTAGTTCTTCTAGCATGCATTGTCCATCATAGGTTAGTTCTTCAGACATGAATTTTCCATCATTGGTTAGTTCTTCTAGCATGCATTGTCCATCATAGGTTAGTTCTTCAGACATGAATTTTCCATCATTGGTTAGTTCTTCTAGCATGCATTGTCCATCATAGGTTAGTTCTTCAGACATGCATTCTCCATCATTGGTTAGTTCTTCTAGCATGCATTGTCCATCATAGGTTAGTTCTTCAGACATGCATTTTCCATCATAGGTTAGTTCTTCAGACATGCATTTTCCATCATAGGTTAGTTCTTCTAGCATGCATTGTCCATTTATGTGTCAAAAATATATTAGCATGTGTTTTAATACGTGTTAGAAACTGATATATTTTTATAGGAGCGATGTGCAAAATTTAATCACAGAGAAATTCAATTACGGCAAAATTACCTCACTCACAGAATCGAAAAATTCAAATCACAATCTATCTCAGACAAACTGTAAACTATAATGCTTAAAGAGTAAATCATTACGTAAAAGCGCTGATGGTTCTAGCTGACAACAGTATTTCCTGCAACAACATTGTGATGTTCTACATTAAAGACTTTAAATACAGAAACTTTATGTTTAGCTCTTGTTCTTCTGTTTCTTTGTTGATTATATTATCATGGTTTTTGTTTTTTTTATTTATATCCAGCCCATATTCATTACTTGATTTATTGACTTGGTCTATTAGTCTGTGTAGTTCATGTTCACTTTCTGCTAAAAGAACAGTGTCATCTGCATATCTAAGATTGTCTATTATTTTCCCATTGATCTTGAGTCCTTGCATTTCTTTTATATTTTTTAAAGATATTCTCTGTGTAGATATGAAATAGACTTGGTGATAAAATGCAGCACTGTCTTACCCCTCTTCTTATTTCTATGTTTTTTATACATCAATTAAATTGTTTGCATTTAAAACATTGCTTAATAATTTGACTCATTAACATGTATTTTTTGGCACTTTTACCTTGCCAACAATGAATTTTTTTGGGGGTGCGGGGAGTACATGTTTTAGACATAGTTTAGCAGGGTTGGGGGCGCGGAGGCTTACCAGATTTATTTACGTTATTGAAAGGGTGAGAGGTTTAAATAATTGTTGCTAGAATTTTTGAGTTTAGGGTTATTTAGGGTTATTGAAAGGGTAGGAGGTGTTAAATAATTGTCAAAAATTATTTTCGCAATTGATGGAAACACCAAATAGAGTGCAAAATATTTAATAAAATGAACTCGCATAGAAATATAAGACAAAACCATACATATATTCTGAAACAAAATAATGTATTTTGATTATAAGCAACATTTTATTGAAGTTGAAAATTCAAATTAAAGATGACCATAGAAGCAAAACAAGATGCGGAGAGGCAGCACGATGAAGCCAGAGTAACTGTTAATTTCCTGTATTCACCTCTTCTATAACATGGCGAAACGTGTTGATGGAGTTTGTTCTCTAGCAGTTTGTCACCGTAAGTAACGAATTTTATTTCTCAGTGATGAGCTTGCCACAGATAATGAGATAATTTTAGAATTCAACCTTTCCATGGTTTCTGTTGTTTTCATTTCTCCAGGGTGATCTATTTCGGACAGGAGGAAGAGAAGAAAGCTGGCAGACACAGAGATGCAGTGTAAAGGTTACTGTGATATTTAATTAAAGAAAAATACGAAAATAGATTTTGTCACATATTAGGATTTGGGAAGATTTTCACTGACAATGGAGGGATGGTCAGAGTGAACGTCGAATTAATTTAAAAAAGTTAACTATGTAAATTACGACATTTTTATGAGCCAATTTTGAAACACAAGTCTATCCCAATATAAACTAAAGAAATACAATGCATTTAATTGTCATAACAACATTATATTATCAGTGTCAGATGTGGATACTAGATCAAGAATAAGAGAGAAAGCTTATTACGTATCAAATTAGATGTCTAAGAAAAGTTTGAAACAGAACAAGAGAGAAAGCTTATTACGTTTGAAATGAGATGTCTAAGAAAAGTTGGAAACAGAACAAGAGAGAAAGCTTATTACGTTTGAAATGAGATGTCTAAGAAAAGTTGGAAACAGAACAAGAGAGAAAACTTATTACGTGTGAAATGAGATGTCTAAGAAAAGTTGGAAACAGAACAAGAGAGAAAGCTTATTACGTGTGAAATGAGATGTCTAAGAAAAGTTGGAAACAGAACAAGAAGCGATCATGTGAATGAAGAGGTTAAAAAGAACTGTTGAAACAAAGTCTGTGGTCAAATACACCTATTAAAAAAACTAGAGAATGAAGTGATTCGACCACGTAATGGAAATGAAGCCATTGTGGCCGGCAGCAAGAGTATGCACCATGAGAATGGAAGGACCATGAGGCAGAGGAAGACTAGGAATAGGGTGGATTGAACCAGTTACTGACGTCCTGAGCCATCAAAATATTACTGCTTAGCAAGCGATCAAACTTCCAATAGCTCTAAAATAGAAGATCATTACATCCTGCGAAGCCTTAGTGCAAAGCAGAGAAAAGACAATTGGTAGATAAATATGCGTATTCACTTTGTCATAAACACATGCAAAAATAAGAGTTCTTCCAAATGATGTCATTATGAAGATAGATATTGAGTCATGGATATAGATCGTATGCTACCAGAAGAAGAATACAAGCAACGTGATATGTTACAATTTTTCCAGCCAGTAACAGTTTTTAATCTATCTCTAATGGCATCAACAGGTACGGGCTGAAGTCAATATAAGTTTATGTGGAGATAAAATACAAAGTAAATTATGTTCTTCAAAATGGTAGCAAATAGTTCAGTGGAGTAGTGAGGGGTGGGGGGGGGGGGGGGGGTAGACCGCCCCGGGCGGCATCATCGGGAGGGCGGTAAATTTTGAAAAACGATATATCCAGTTACTAAATTAAGAATTCCTTACTTGACAATGATAATTATGACAACAGAACCTTTCCAAATAATATTCTTCAAAGGATAAAGCAATGGTGACAATAACGCGATTTATATGTGCAAATCTGGCTACAGAAATTTTGTGTCAATAAATAAGACAAATACAAATCAAAACGAGAGAGAGAGAGAGAGAGAGTCAAAATAGATGAAAGACGCATAAAATGGGTTTTGGTTTGGGCACCCATCTAGTAATTTTCCGTAATCCATAGTAATTCTCCAATTATTCAGAGGTGACATGTATGTCTGATTCTGGTCTCTCCTAGGGAACTGGCACATCCCGTACAAAGTATCTTTTCACCACACCCCATGTACCGCTTGTTCATAGCCAAGTTACCACGTACACGTTATCAGTTAGAACCATGATCAGAGTTAGATCTCATTTTGTTTCTAAGAGTATGCACATCGTGATGTGCATAGCGCTGTGCACAGAACACATATTACAGGACTATCCCAGCTTCGCTGTTCACAGAACACATATTACAGGACTATCCCAGCTTCGCTGTTCACAGAACACATATTACAGGACTATCCCAGCTTCGCTGTTCACAGAACACATATTACAGGACTATCCCAGCTTCGCTGTGCACAGAACACATATTACAGGACTATCCCAGCTTCGCTGTGCACAGAACACATATTACAGGACTATCCCAGCTTCGCTGTGCACAGAACACATATTACAGGACTATCCCAGCTTCGCTGTTCACAGAACAACAGTCTGAAAATCTGATAATTATTGTGTTGGAGACAGCTCACAATTCAACCATAAGACTTTTGTGGCTTTGACATAAGAAGAGTCTCGAACATTTACATATGTTAGTTTGATTCTTTTTCTATTGATTGACAAAGACATTTTGGTTGAAATGTTCATTCAGTAAATTTTGTGAACTGTTCACTGTACGTTTCTCTGTGATTCAATTAGTTTTATGAACTGCAGAACCGAATATGTCGTGGTGTCTTTCTGCCTATTTCTTATAAGGCGTCTATTACTTACAAGAACAGATTAATATCGATTGAGAGACCTGACTTAACGACACACACACACAGAGAGAGAGAGAGAGAGAGAGATAGAGAGATATAGAGAGGACGAGGAGAACATGGAAGACGAGACTATTATTAAAAGATTCAAGAAGTTTGAAATTGCACGGAGAGATAATACATGGAAAAGGGGGGGGGGAGGGCGATTTATTGGTAAATGTTGAAGACAACGGGTTATGAATATATAAGTATAGATAAACTTCACCATCTGCAGAAAAAGATGTAACATTTTTGATTATTGATTAGAACAAGCATCACAGTACACGGGACATTCCCATAAGTTCTCCGTTTCTGCAGCTATTCAAGTGTATGTGTCTCAGGTCAGGTGTTGATTTCGTGATCTACGGTTCTTTCCAAAAAGATTACATTTTCTTCCCTCTTCTCTAATCACTTTTATTTCTGTCATTATTTTCATATCTATGTTTTCAGTGTCAATGTCAACATCTTTATTGTGCAATGAATTTATGTCTGCTTTAATAAGTCAGCTTTATATCTCTTTTTAGTCCAATCAAGTGCCATGCCGAATGGCGTAGGCGATCATGTTTCTCCACGACTCTCTGTCTCTTGTGTTGTCAATAAGCTCGGTTGGTGAGCTTCTACCGTGCCACGATACAAGCCTATCTAGTAACTTTTCTCTTTGTCTACCCCTATCTCTTCTACCTTTGAGCTTTCCAGTGGTTACTAAGTGTTCAAGCTGTGTTCTTCTCAGCACATGCCCTAGAAACCTTGACTGTCTGCCTCTAATGTTTGATATGATTGATCTTTTTACGCCAGCATCAATGAGAACCTCTGCATTAGTTTTCCTGGCTGTCCACGGTACTTTCATCATTCTTTTCAGAAACCACATTTCTGTAGCCTCCAATTCACTTTGAATTTTCTAGTTTATAGTCCATGCATCACATCCATAAAAAAGAATTGGTTCGATATAACATCTCAGCACCCGAATTCGGGTCTGCATTGATAGACTTCCATTGCAAAAAAAATGGTTCTCATTTATTGTAACGCTGATTTGGCTTGTGTTGTTCGGCTCTTTAGTACTGTACCGTAAATCACATCTTTATCTGCCCGTCAGCTGTTTCGTTTATTTCTGACTCCAGCGTGACCCAGGCTGTATACATCCATGTAATGCTATGTATAATTTGAATTGTTTAATAACGCAATATATTTGTGTAGATACACTTCACCATATGTAGAAAACGATAGAATACACACTAGGGTGACCGGAGTGTACCACCGTCGGTTCAGATCATTTCTTATTCTAGTCCATGAAGTATGGCATTACTGACCATTTCTTTCAACAGTTTTATATTTCGTGCGCTGTCAATCATTTCTTCTTATAGCCCATGCCGCTTGGATTCGGTTACTTTGTCTTTCCACAGTCTTCTGTATCGTGTGCTGCCAATCATATCCGATACCGATATTCTCCATTGGTAATATGCCTAGTATCTTCTCTCTTGGGTTTCCTTTACCCCTATTTCTCTTCAACTTGTCTGTTATCACGATGTTTTCCATCTCTCATTTGCTCATGAGGTGTCCTAAAAATGTCTCTGATGCGAGTAAGCAACGCTCTTTTTGAAATTTTCTGAAATAATTATTCGTTTCGCTACTTTTAGTAACGTTAAAAAATTAAATTGGTAGCATATTTTATTCAGGATGTAGCCTATCAACTCGACATTTTTTGGCTGTATTGATTTTCTAGCCAATATACATACATACACCTTCAGTAGGTGATCATTGTTTTCTGAACGGACAGCTTGCATAATTTCCAGAACAAAATAACCAACTGTCTATTTTTATTTTATTTCTTATAGGCTGGCTGATATGGTCAAACATATTGTTATCTTGAGAACCGTGTTTTTGTATTTCGATCGAAAGGACCATACACACAGTTACTTGAGAATATACACGTTAGGCGGCTTGATTAAATTGCATAATTTTTAAATCACAAATGTTTTGACTCGTTACGTTCTAAATAGGTGTTAACTGAACGGGCCTGGTTTAAATCCCAGCTACTGCCTTATATTTTGTCTATAACTTCTTTATTCTATTTTATTTATACAATTTTATTGTGTACGTCACCTTTGATTCTTTAAGACTTTCATCGATTATTTTGGCACTAGAAATACGCAAATTCTAAGTGAAGTTATTGTTTTATTTGCAACACAAACACGTGTTACTCATTCTTTGATTAATGCATGTGTACCGATTCTCACGAATTACTGGCAATTAACTCTTTCTTTGTTTAAAAGGGGTTTAAAAACCGTAGAAGATTGATTTCACTGTACTCGGTTTCCTATATGTACTCCGCCATTCCCAACGAAGCGGCACGCCGCCTGCCGAGAGTACCACTAATAGCACGTAACCCCGTAGCTACAAGTGATAATCCACAGGAATCTCCGAAAAAATTCCACCTTATATACAAGACGACAGGAGCCGGATTCGAATCCGTGACCTCTTGAACACAAGGCGAACAGCTTAACCACTACGCCAGGGAGATCCCTGATATTTCTCTGTATGTACAGCGACGTAGTTTCTCTAGTACTTCTTTTCATACCAAAAAGACTACAAATTACGACGGTGTGCAATGCCATGAGATGAAAACGTTTACTCAGAAAGAGTTTATGTCATGTGACGAGATGATATTTTGCTAAGCTCACCCACAGAAGTTCAATCTTCAGACAAGTGTTTCTCTGCCGACGGACCGTTCTTATGTATGAAGAAGATTTTATTTTTCACTTATGACACGTAATCCAATGTTCTAATATTTTATTTTGTTTAAAGTGGAGAAGATTGTGGAGAAAAAATAAGAAATTGTATAAATCTTGAAAAGATGCATTATCGATAATATGAGAAAAAGAAAGTCAACATTTATTGGACACATAATGAGAAGAGGAGGCATTGAGAATTTAGTGATAACAGGAAAAATAGAAGGGTAAAAATCAAATGGAAGAACCAGAGAAAAGATATTGGACAGTTTGACTAAATGGCTTCGATTGACAACACCAACAGAGGTGATGACATATATGAGAGATCGATGTACATGGAAAAATATTTGATCGCTAACGCCATTCTGCACGGCACTTGATGATGATGAGTACAAATCTATATTGTGCTGTATAAAATACCATAGTTATGTATCTCGTTTCATCACCATAGCAACTGTAAACTATCGCCATTCAACTATGTCAACCAATTAAATGAGCGAGTAATCGATTACTATTTATATTCTCCAAGTTATCCTGTTCCACACACACAAAAATGATAAAAACTGATTAAAATTTGTATCTTTTCAGGGAAAGGTTTTGGCATTATACAATAAAAACAAGATACACAAATAATGATTGCTGTAAAATTAATAGTAATGTAGAAACACATTAGCAGTATTAGACTAATAGCATCAACATATTTCAACATGTTCATTTACATACAAACATTTCATTAGTGTCGGTTTTTAATCCAAAAGACATCATCATAATTTGTGTACTGTCGTTGTGTATGCACAAACTATATTTGTCCGAAGTATCGACCGAATGACCTTTACGAAAGGAACAACGTTCGTTGCGCTAAAGAAAAATGCTATGTTGGATGAAAGAGACATACCAATAAGTAATTGCAGTGTCGCAGTATATTGCATTTCACGGAGGCTACTTATAACAAGTTGCTTGCAATTCATGGGTATAACAAGCAACAACAATAACAATAACAACAACAATAACAACAACTTCAGAGTGATAAACTTTGTTAAACGTTTTTATTTTAAAACTTAATTGTTAATTGTCTTTTGAATATTTTTTTATTAACTTTTCCTTAACAGTGATAGTTTTTCGCCCACATAAATGGGTTCACTAGACAGTAGCTGTGTAGGGAATTGAACACATGTCTTTTATATTACAAGATGGTAGATTGGCTACTCGTAAGTTCCTGAGACAACTTGACTATTAAACATTCTTAGACAATCTGACTAGCAAAATATTTAGACAGTCTGACTCGCAATATTTAGCCCACCTGACTCACAATATCTTTAGCCAATCTGATTCGCAAAATATTTAGACAATCTGACTTGCAAACCCTTTATACAATCTGATTCGCAAATCATTTAGACAATCCGACACACTCAAATTCGATTCCTAAAATGTCTAGAGTCATCGGACGCATTAAAATCTTAGGCCGTAGACAATCAGACTCTTGAAAACATTAGACAATGGGACTCTTGAAAACATTAGGCAATCTAACCAAGCCTGTAGATAAAAAGGTTGGATTTGGTGCTCACACCTTCTCTTTAGTTCCTGGAAACTTTCCAAAAAGTATATAAACCCACTACATGAATTGTTTTCCCCAAAAGGTAAAATAAATCAGACTATCTTTCTATGTGGTGTGTCCATTACAGAACTTCTCACAGACTATCTATCTATGAGACGTGTCTTTTACAGAACATCTCACAGACTATCTATAAGACGTGTCTTTTACAGAACTTCTCACAGACTATCTATCTATGAGACGTGTCCTTTACATAGCTTCTCACAGACTGCCTATCTATGAGACGTGTCTTTTACAGAAGTTCTCACAGACTATCTATAAGACGTTCTTTTACAGAACTTCTCACAGACTATCTATAAGACGTGTCTTTTACAGAACTTGTCACAGACTATCTATAAGAAGTTCTTTTACAGAACTTCTCACAGACTATCTATGAGACGTGTCTTTTACAGAAGTTCTCACAGACTATCTATGAGACGTGTCTTTTACAGAAGTTCTCACAGACTATCTATGAGACGTGTCTTTTACAGAAGTTCTCACAGACTATCTATAAGACGTGTCTTTTACAGAACTTCTCACAGACTATCTATAAGACGTGTCTTTTACAGAACTTGTCACAGACTATCTATAAGACGTGTCTTTTACAGAACTTCTCACAGACTATCTATGAGATGTGTCCTTTACAGAACTTCTCATAGACTATCTATAAGTCGTGTCCTTTACAGAACTTATCACAGACTATCTATCTATGAGACGTGTCCTTTACAGAACTTCTCACAGACTATCTATCTATGTGACTTTACAGGATTTTCTCATCTCTGCTATCATAAGATAGCAGAGAACTCTCTCGGTTCAATACAATTTTCCCATTTTCTTCTAGTATCATGTTCATAAGGTTTTCGATGTCACGTGTCCATCGTAGTCTTAGTCAGCCTCTTATTCTTTTAACTGAAACTTTTTCAATCATGATTAATTTTTTTCTAAACGATTATATTTCTTTATATGTCTGAAATATGTTAGCTTGCATTTTGTGATAGTTTTAAGAAGATATTCTTCTTCTATGTTCAGGTCTTTGCAGACTTCTGCGTTGGTTCGTCTTTTTGTTCATGATTGTCTTAGGACCTTTCTATAACATTTTATATCAAATGCCGATATATTCTTTTCAATTGCCCACGTCTCACAACTATATCATGCCACAAGAAAGATATAGCTTCTTAATAGTTATAATTTCGTTTTTCAGTAAATCAGATTAAAACGCAATAAATAAACATTAAAAACAGGAAAATGACGTTTTATTTTCTGAGCTAAATACCGTGGACATGTCTAATATTCATGAATTTAACTCTTTAAAGATAATAAGACTTCTATAAACCTTGCACAATGTGACTGTTTTATCAATCTGACTTAAAAAATGTAAACATTGTGATCATACAATTTTGTAAGTATTTGACCCATGAAAACCTTAGACAATTCAACTTTCAACAACTTTAGACAAGCAGGCTCATAAAAACTTTAAACATTATGACTCATAATTTACATCTTAGATGTAAATGTAATCTGCGTCTTAAAGTCCTTGGACAACCTGCCTTTTTAAAGTAGACAATTGTCAGAAATACGGAAAGACCACAATTAGACGTGTCAAGAAATAAAATAATTACGAAAATAAACATATTATAAATAAAGTGCAAGCGTGTTAAAACAAACAATTAGAAACTGATTATGAAATAATAACGAAAATAGTGATACGCCAAATAGACAAGAATAATGACACTATGACGTTTCGGTATATTTCCTTCCCCAAAATAGAAGCAATATAATTGATAAACTCTCGATTGATATATCATCGATGACAACCCCATTTCATGCAAAACATGCTCGATCTTTCACGCCGCGCCCCCCAAAAACACATTTTGATCCGCCTCATACAAAATATGCTACAACTCTCTCGCCAAGCCAAAGAAAAAAAGATTTTGGCCCCATTTTATACAAAAATTTCAAAAACTGTCTAGCCGAGCTAATTTCGAAATAGCCGAGCTAAAGCTGTCTCGAGAGAAAAAAGATTTGACCCATTCTCATAAAAATCATGTCGCATCGATGCAACTCCTTGAAGTGGAGATGGGGCTTAGTCCAGGAAACTAAGAGTGTTCGGGCAACCCCGTATGTCTTGCTGGACCACAGTCCTGTCCAAGTAAGCGTAACTTCTGAAGGAGATACCAGGTCGAGAGGCGAACTAGCAACCATGGCATCATGCGACTAGACTAGATAATATGTCTTCACAGCAACAACAAAACGATACAAAAAGTCCTAAAACATATAGCTATTTAACCGAGTCACAAGAAGCTTAAATACCTCTCAATTCTTAATTCATTCATTTTCCTTTTGCGCTGAAGTTAGCGCATAGGGCAGAGGTCAGATCTCTCCAATTCTGTCTGTTCAAAGCTATTCTGTGCAGTTCTTGAATAGTATGAATATTGGTTGTTTTACTTTCTCTAAGTATTGTTCTTCTGTGTGTTTCTTTTGATCTACCCCTTGCTCTTTTTGACTTCTTAACTCTACACAATTGCGGCCTGTCTAATATGTTCACTTTATTATGTGCGAGCAGTGTTGTATTGCATTAACTGTGAGGGTGCTCCATCCTTCTAGTTAAGGACGCTAAGAATAGACCACTGACAACTTTCTATGCATGTCGTTAGAGGGGATTAAGGAAAGCAGAAAGTAAACTTAAGCTGACAATGTAACACCTGCGAAATAGATCTCAATTGTCGTTGCGTGTCTTGTCTCGATTTATAAATTTTGTGTTGTGCCGTATGGTCGCCGTGGCTGACGAAGAGATGCAGGTCAGTAAACATTGCACCTTTATCCTTTACAAAAGTTGGTTAATAATGATTTACAAAAGTTGGTTAATAATGATTTACAAAAGTTGGTTAATAATGATTTACAAAAGTTGGTTAATAATGATTTACAAAAGTTGGTTAATAATGATTTACAAAAGTTGGTTAATAATGATTTACAAAAGTTGGTTAATAATGATTTACAAAAGTTGGTTAATAATGATTTACAAAAGTTGGTTAATAATGATTTACAAAAGTTGGTTAATAATGATTTACAAAAGTTGGTTAATAATGATTTACAAAAGTTGGTTAATAATGATTTACAAAAGTTGGTTCATAATGATTTACAAAAGTTGGTTAATAATGGTCACATTATGAATTAATTGCTTCAGAAGTGTATGCTACACTTTCGACAGGACGTGATGTTCCTGTTGTAGTGCACAAGTATGCCTCCCTTTTGGGACTAAACATGTATACATACGAGTATCAATAATTCCCTAACAGAACCATGCTTTGAGACAACCTTACACTAATTCTGTTATCACATTGGTTACTCGACTGATGAGTACCTATGCTTTTGTTAGAATGGAACGGATTGTCACGAGTTACCTGCTCACTGCTATTTTATCACCATCATCATCCTTAATACCATGAGTGATATTTATTTCTGTATCTGTGATTGATTTATATATCTGTTTTCATTAGCGATATGCATTTCTGTTAATATGAATGATTTACATTTCTGTTTATATGATTGATTTATATTTATATGAGTGATTTGTATTTCCCTTTGTATGAGTGATTTTTATTTCTCTTTCTATGAGTGATTTTTATTTCTCTTTCTATGAGTGATTTGTATTTCTCTTTCTATGAGTGATTTGTATTTCTGTTTGTATGAGTGATTTTTATTTCTCTTTCTATGAGTGATTTTTATTTCTCTTTCTATGAGTGATTTTTATTTCTGTTTCTATGAGTGATTTGTATTTCTCTTTCTATGAGTGATTTGTATTTCTGTTTGTATGAGTGATTTTTATTTCCCTTTCTATGAGTGATGTGTGTTTCTGTTTGTATGGGTTATTTGTATTTCTCTTTCTATGAGTGATTTTTATTTCTGTTTCTATGAGGGATTTGTATTTCTCTTTCTATGAGTGATTTTTATTTCTGTTTCTATGAGTGATTTGTATTTCTCTTTCTATGCGTAACATGTATTTCTGTTTGTAAAAAAAATTGGTAGCATATCCTTTATAGGACTTGGCTATCAACCCAGTATTTGTTGGCTGTGGTGATTTTCTAGGCAATATAAATACCGTCAGTAGTTTTTCATTGCTTTCTGAACTGTCCGGATGCACAATTGCCTGTGGCGAGGATTGAACTCGGTACCTTGGATCGTATTCGCCACAGAGTAGCCTCATATTTCTGTTTCTATGAGGGGTTTTGCATTTCTGTTTATGTGTGTGATTAGTGTTTCTGTTGTGAGTTATGAACCATTTGTGCCTCTGTTCTTTTAAGTGCTTTGTAAAACCTTTTATTAATGCTATGATTCTTCTGTTTCTGTTGGAGTCATTTCAGTTTGACTCACCGTTGGGAGTCACTGTTAGGAGTCACCGTTAGGAGTCACTGTTAGGAGTCATCGTGATGAGGGGATGTCCATAAATTAGATCAAAGGGTACTTGGCTTTTTTTCCACCTCCTTTCTTGTTAACTGCAAGAATCCGGAGAGATACACATGCTTAATTATGTCAACATTCCCATACCCCCCATTCCCCCAAAGAAATACTAGCATAAAAAGTGAGAATACAACTGATAATTTTTGTTTCAACTTTTTAACGTTTATCTAAAAATGTTTAACGTTTTTTTTAATGTTTAACGTTTATTTCAAATGTTTAACGTTTATTTCAAATTCACAGAAATTCATTTTTGTATAAAAATCCTTGTGTTGACGAGAACTTTTATCACCCCCCCCCCTTTCCACCACTCCTTGTCGACAGCTTTCATACTTTCAGATCCCCCCCCCCCCCCCGATTGTTGACATAATCTATGGACAGATCCCAATGACTTTTGGATAATTGTGTCAAGTCTCTCGTGTGTGTTTTTAGAAGCTATATAGTGGGCACGATGTCTTACTGTACTATGAAGCTATGTGCAGCAATACTACACTCAAACACAGCTTGATATCTAATCTTCTTGTGACATGTAACATCTGTTCTTGTCTCTCGCACCTACGATCGTAAACATATTTTGAATGACTAGTGTAAATCATTGTTGACACCGGCACACCAATTAAAAGACAGGTGAGACGTGCGTCTATATATTTATCTGGTGTTAATGTAAGAATATTTATTCACATGAAAACCTTAGTTGTTGATTTGTTTTTGTGTAATTTTTGCATCTCAAAGATAACTTACTTAGAAACTACACAGCATTGTACATTTTTTTTGCATTTACAGGTAGGCCTATATTGCTAAGAACTAGGATGCGGACGATTTTACTGTGTGCTGTTTTCGTATGTGTAATGTCTATGACCTGTGCTGTAGTGAATGAGCCTTGCAACGATGTAACCGGTTGTGACGATGGAGAATGTTGCGCAATTGACAACGTGATGGCTGGGTTAGTAATGTTTGTCCTAGTTACATATATTATTATTATTATTATTATTATTATTATATTATTATCATATTATATATATTATTATAATATATATATATACACATATATATTCTTCTGTTGGATTATACAAATTGAGGTCTTTGTTACCTCAAATATTCTATGATAGTCTGTCCTGATATAACCTAATTGGACTTCGTTGTCCACTGGTTGAAAGGGTCACGCCTTTCCAAAATAGAGGTAAACTCATTAACTACCTACCCGGTGACTAGATAAAGAAGATATGTGCAGAGCTGTAAGCTAAAATCTCGATCAGTAATATTATAGTTTCAGACATCCTGCGATTTATATAATCTCATGTTATGATTAATTATTACTTTGTATTTTTTATTTTTATTTTGCGTTCGTTATAAAAATCCTACCATATCTCTCTTAGTCTTATAGCAGGACAACGATCCTACCAGATTATCAGCAGGATGTAACCACAATATAACAGAAATGTTACGTGACACCGATTTTTTTGCGCCAATGGTTCGATGCAACAGTCTTCAGCGCGTTGGAAACCAAAACGATCAGTATTTTACCACTTCTACTGAACGTTGGATGTATGTAACCATATCGCTAGTATAGTAGGCCAGCCGTACGAGAGAAATCATTCACGTATTTACAAGCTGGTCACGAAGGTAAACCTAACAAGGGTTACCAGTTTAATCGTTTTGCCGCTGTTTGGTTTCTATCGACATAACCACAGAAGCCTACAGATTGCATTTTTATTTCTGCTCTGTGTCGGCAGGGTATAGCAATAACCTCGAATTACCAATGTTTATTGCTCAATTTTGGTCTCAGGTATTTCAAAAATCCGCACCTTTCCCAAATCGACAACAGCCGGCCTGATAAAATTGACGCGGGAAAGATATTACTTATATCCAGAAATTGTTGTAACGATCACTTATTTTTCTCTAAAATGTTCCTGCGTGCGCGATCACATGAATGGTTGAGTCGACGCTACATCGCATGAGGAAAATACTCGTAAGATGATATATGAGACATGTTTTCGGTCTGCTGTTGTGAAATCTGTGCGCTGATAATGTTTTCGTGCACGGCTGCGAAAATTTACGGATTAGAGGGAACATTGATGATCGCTATGTAGGGAACAGGATACACTGTCAACATTAATCTTCATTACAGTTAGAACAGGATATACTGTTAACAGCCAGTTTAATTACTATTATAACAGGATACACTGTCAACATCAAATTTAATTACTGTTAGTACAGGATACATTGTCAACATTAAGCTTCATTACAGTTAGAACAGGATACACTGTCAACAGCCAGTTTAATTACTATTATAACAGGATACACTGTCAACATCAAGATTCATTACTGTTAGTACAGGATACTCTGCCAACATCAAGTTTAATGACTGTTAGAAAATGTGGTAACGAGAATAGAGTGTATAGCATTAAATGTCTTCTTCTTTCATCAGTATGTAGTCCGGAGAACGAAATGCGTTGAATCTTGGTTTACAGCTTAGCTGAAATATCTACGCCCTTGTCTCACACATCCGACTTCTTTACGGCCTTTTGGTAACTTAGATCTATTGCACAAGGCAGCTTAGTCCCACCCCTACATCTTTGTAGTCGCCTTTTATAACATGCATGTAAGGTCTCAGTGTTGCTATTCTTTGCTCCCGTTTCAGACATCAGCAATACACGGCAACATTGAAGAGGAAAGTCATGATTAAATTGATCAGACACACAAATGTCTTCAACAGGATGCACCGCGGCATTTATACAATAGATTAATGATATGGCAGCCCACGGATTTGTTCTATAACACGTTTCAGAATGCTTGTCGTCAAATTGTATTTCATAACGCAATAACACGAGATTGCTATAACATGAATTTTTGCATGAGAGTTTAGAAATCCCTATACTTTCTGCTCTATTTGTGCACCGTGCCTGGCTATAATATATCCTTTTGTAATAGTGTTTCCCTCATTGTATATTGATTTTTACTACTGGCATCCTTCTATAAACTTCGACATCAAATATGTCTTCAAGGAATATGTATCATTTTTATCTTTATAAATAGCGTATACCGGGTGTAAACAAACTGGAAAGTGGGAGATTGGAGGCAACAGAGATGTGGTTCTACAGAAGAATGCTGAGAATACCATGGACTGCCAGAAAAGCTAATGTAGAGGTGTTGAAAAAGTTAAATGCGAAACGGACCTTAATCAACAATATAAGAAAAAGGCAATTTTCTTTTTTTGGCCACTTCATGAGACAGGCAGGTTTAGAGAACATAATCACAACAGACAAGATTGAAGGCACCAGAGACAGAGGGCGACAACGTGAGAAAATATTAGACAGTTTGACAACTTGGCACGGCAAGGAAACAACAACGACTTTGATACATAATACTGTGGACAGAGAGCTGTGGAGAGCCATGACCGCCTACGCCACCCGGCATGGCACCTGATGATGATACCTGGTGTCTTAAAATGACCGTGAACTCATTTATATTGGTGGTACTACTACGTCATTGGAATTGTATTTAGTGCGGATCTGTGTGACGTGTAAATCTATAGACACAAATGTGAATCTATAGAATTAGTATTTATAGAACATCATATACGTGTAATATCAAGACCATATTACATATGTAGTCGTGGTAATGTACACAAAATATCTAGTTACATCATTTATTATATTAATGAATTTTGCAAGATATTTTACATGTATCATTCACAGAAAATCTTGCTCTTGGGGTATTTGTAAACCAATTTTGAGATTGGGTGACCCATGTTCAACTCAGGCCATATCCTTAGGAGGATGCCCTTGTTCTCATGGCATGACCTGTGTCAGCTTAGGATCCAACGTTAACGGCCAGTGCTTGTATTTGCCAAAATGATAAGCTCAGTAGAAATGATAAAATAACATTAAAATTATTGTGATGAAATGATTGCAAAATGTTAGAAAATTTGTGTCTTTTTCTGTTACAATGTAACGATGTACACATTCTGTTTGTTGTGAACCGGCTTCTTCTTCTTTTTATTCTGAAACTTAAACATTCCTAGTCTGTGTCTACATATTACATATCTAAGAGGTTGCAACAGTCGTCTGTCTACATATTACATATCTAAGAGGTTGCAACAGTCGTCTGTCTACATATTACATATCTAAGAGGTTGCAACAGTCGTCTGTCTACATATTACATATCTAAGAGGTTGCAACAGTCTTCTGTCTAAATATTACATATCTAAGAGGTTGTAAAAGTCGCATGTGTCTACATATTACATATCTAAGTAGTTGTAGCTGTCGTTTGTGTCTACAGGCCTGTGGAGAGACTGGAGCAACTTGGTTACTGGTAATTCATATCTTCAGAAAGGCTTAGAAAGAAAGAGCTATCCCATTAGATTCGCATGTTCCATAATATCAAGCACTACGTCCAACCCTCCTTAGTCACTTCTTACGATATGCATATCAGGTCGCAGTGTTAATGGGAAGAGAAAAGGTAGCAAGCAAGATTTTGGCACATACAGAAGTATCTCCCTTCTAAGTAATGTCGATAAAATATTTGATAACATTCTTGAATAACGGTAAGATCTATTGTGGGTCCAGTGCGTATCAAAAACAGCTCGGGTTTAGAAGAAGAAGAGGGTGTACACATGAAATATTTTCTCTGTAACAAATTAGTGAAAAGATAGTATAATACAAAAGCCAAATACATATTGCTGTTATAGATCAGGAGAAAGCTGTCGACCGAATAAATAGAAAACTACTCTCTAGTATTCTAGAAAAGTATGGAATAAAAGAACCGTTATTAGACTGTGTAAGAGCTATATACAAAAATAGTAAAAGTGCAGTTAGAACAAGTGCGAGTCTTACAAAGTGGTTTTCAGTAACATTATGAGTTATACAGGGGAGTGTCTTATCAGTATTATTGTTTATTATTTAAATAGATAATATTACTAAATAAAAGTAAAACACCACCAGCCACTTACCATCCACAACTGAACTACTCTTTTCTGACAATCAGTGCCTACTCCAGTTCAAACGAAGAACTGCAATATCACATAAACATATTCAACGAACGCTGCTTCAATCACAACATGAAGATCAACACAGAGAAGGCAAAAATAATATCTATATACCCAAAATACATAAAACTATCAACATCGAGATGAATGATTAATTACTGAAACAAGTGTGTCATGTGACGTATTCCTTCCAGAACGTTGTCTTCCCAATGAACTCTCTGAACCTCTCTCTGTCTTGGGCGATGTGGCTTGCATTTTCTAGCGATGTATTCATATTATCTTTAATGTCGTCAGTCCATCGTCTTATTAAACAAGTAATGGAGTTTAAATATTTTGGGAGCATTTGTACAGGTGATAGAGGAATAAACAGAGTCATAGATAAAAAATCAGACAGATCGTGAACCGTAAATTATGAGCTTAAACCAATTTTGAAACACAAATCTACCCCGATGAAAACTAAAAGGACAAATCATAAATGCAATTCTCGTACCAACATTGAGTTATTAATATCAGACATGGGCATTAACACAACAATAAGAGGGAAAGCTTGCTATGTGTCCAAGGAAAGCAGCAAACAAACAAGAAGAGACCACGTAAGGAATGAAGAGATTACAAGAACTGTTGGTGAAATCCACAACATCTGTGGTGAAATATATTGAAAAATAAAGACTGAAATGGTTAATGAGAGTGAACCCTTATTGGCCAGGTCAAGAGCATACAACATGAAAATGAAAGCATCAAGATATAGAGGAAGACCAAAAAGAAGTCGATTGAAGGAGTTGAAAAAATTATGATATTTCACAATATTACTGCTATCAAGCGACTTAACGTGCGGTAGAACGAAACCGATCGTTATTCAATCCTGCGAAGACTTACAGCAAAAGCAGAGAAAAGATAATTGATAGATATATTAATTGATGTACGTAGAGTAGATAAAAACATGTTTCCTAAACAAACCATCATGTGGAAGGTTAAGGGCAAACAAAATTAGGTCGTCAAACGAAACTCAGAGCATAATAATTAAATGAGATTTAATATTGGGCATAAGCAATACACAAGAACTACAGAAACTTGAGATAGCTTAATATTGGGCATAAGCAATACACAAGAAAAACTTGAGATAGCTTAATATTGGGCATAAGCAATACACAAGAACTACAGAAACTTGAGATAGCTTAATATTGGGCATAAGCAATACACAAGAACTACAGAAACTTGCAAAGAGCCGCACTACATTGAAAGAAACGACTACTGCCCTGTGTGCTATCTTTGCTTCAATAGAAACGGACATAGTATTACTACACTCTACCATTCATACCTATAAAATATCAAATATTCATCATTACTAGGTGAAATTTTCTTTTCAGAACTTAGTCTTTCATATGGATCTCTTGAATTCTCCACGGTCTTGAGCAAGTGGTCTCACCTCTTTTAGTGACATGCGCAGGCATTCTTGAATGTCTTTTGTCCAACGTCGTCTTGAGCGACCTTTGACCCTGTTGTCTTCTATGATCCCCTCCAGCGACAATCTCTCCATGCCATTGTGTCTCCTAATGTGTCCGAAAGAAACTAGCTTTTTCTTTAATATGGTGTTCAGAAACCAGCCTTCCTGGGCGTTAAAATTGTTCGTAACACCTCCTGGTTTGTTTTCTTCGCTGCCCATGGTATTCTCAGAACTCTTCTATAACACTTTAATTCAAATGATGTTATGTTTTTTTGCTAATCTTTTATTAAGTGTTCATGTTTCATATCCATATATCGCCACAGAAAACACAAATCTTCGAAGTAAACACAGCTTCTTCTTTCTGTCCTCAAGTACCTGTCGATGATGAGAGGAGAGTGAGTGTACGGTCTTTTGCTTTTTTATTTGCCTCTTCTGCTTCTATATTTCCGAGTGTCTCTAATACACTATCTATCCATCTTTTACTCGGGCGTCAAATAGGTCTACTGTTTTCGTAAACACAACTTAGTTCTTATATTATCGAAGGTTAAAATGTATATTTCACACCAAGCTCTACCTAAGCTCCGTTTGAGGACAGGAGCTCTCTAGTATTCTTACTGGTTTTATTTATTTTATCAATCTGTGATAATATGGTACCCATTAGCAAATCTATACGGAATGGAGAGTGGG
The DNA here is from genome assembly GCA_034231615.1 of Meghimatium bilineatum. Taxonomy (NCBI): domain Eukaryota; kingdom Metazoa; phylum Mollusca; class Gastropoda; order Stylommatophora; family Philomycidae; genus Meghimatium; species Meghimatium bilineatum. The sequence goes on from CM067315.1 coordinate 27,630,673, forward strand.
AAGTCGTGGACTAGAATCTAAATATTTTGCGTGATAAGACATAGCTCAATCGACCGAAAAAATACCACTCTTGCTGTTAATATTTCACTATCACCTGTGGTTTGTAGGCCCGAAATGGGACCATAAATTTGAAACACTGCTTATTATCATTGCATGTTGTAATATGCGACTAGTGAGGTTATGTGGTGGAGTGCTGTCCCGCCCACTGAAAGGCCAATATGTTACCCAGAAGCCATGTTGAAGTCGAATATGTCAGGCCGAAAAGAGTATATATCGCAAGAAAGCTGTACATTATGACATGACACATTCCATTCTCCAGTTTACATCATGAGTTCTCCGTGGTATATCCTGTATTCTTCTGGTTACATCTTGCGTTCTCCGTGTTACATCCTGCGTACTTCTGGTTACATCCTGCGTTCTCTGTTACATTCTGCGTTCTCCGTGTTGCATCCTGCATTCTCCGTGTTACATTCTGCGTTCTCCGTGTTACATCCTCCGTTCTCCGTGTTACATCCTGAGTGTAACCGTGTGGTCCTTCTAGTGTTAAAACTTTCCTCCGCTCTTCTTAAATCGTGTTGTCCTTTGTAGATACCTCAGCTTTATCTAATTTCTCGTTATTTCCTAGATAATTACCTTCTCTATCGATTGGGTCTCTTATATTTTTTATCTGTTTCTACTAGTTTATCTTCCTTCTTGGGAAATTTAACAATAGGTAATTCGAGGTTGTCCGGGACATTCTCGACATTTTTATGAAAACATCTTCTGGTTTCCTCCGAGCATAAATTTAACAGTTTCCCTTCTGGATGTTTATATTGGTCAACTTCATAACAATAAATGTTCAAGTCATCCAAGTTTCAAATATTTTTATAGTTTTATTTTATTGTTATGAGTTTCTTGAGAAGGGTCCCTGTTGGATCATAACTTGGGAAATTGCTCTTGTTCTTTGTTGTATTGCTAGATATTTATTTTTAACATTGATAGTTAAGATTTTATAGGAACCTTTTTACATTATTTAAAATTAACCACTTAACTATCCGGTAGAGGCTTTTATTTCTTTTGTTTATTAGTCTCTTCAAAACCTTATTCGATTTTATTCTACGTACGTCCAATTTGATGTATTATTTTTTGTATTCCAAATGTAACTGTACCTATTTAAACACTGTCTTGTATTTTATCTTCCTTTACAAAGATTAACAACTATCGCAACTCAGGGTTAGCCAAGACTGACCATTGTCAATGTTTATTTACACTTATTTCTATTTGTCCTCATTTTTTGGTTGTCTCGTCTCGTTTCGGTAAGTTCATGAGAAAATTGTTATGTGAACGATAAAACCTCCCCGATCGCGATATTCGCGTTTACATGCGCTCTCCGTGTTACAACCTGCGTTATCCGTGTTACATCCTGCGTTATCCGTGTTACATCCTGCGTTATCCGTGTTACATCCTGCGTTATCCGTGTTACACCATGCTAATTTACATTGGTAGAGAACGAACGCAATAGAAGAAGAAGAATATAGTATTATGAGAAAATATAAACTTATCAATATTATTGAATTGGGGATGGCATTGATTTATGCTTTCTAAATTTACAAGAAAATAGAAAGATCGTATGTTTAATAGAGAGACATCTTCCATTTATTCATGAACTGTGTATGAAACCGTTCTTAATTATTTTAATCAATAAAAGGAAATACTGCTGTAAAACTGAATAACAAGAGTACTTACGTAGAACACAGGTTTTTGAAGTATTACTTGATGCCATTAGACAGACTATCGTTAAGGGGTTATGGGGCGTAAATACGAATAATTAGAAATAACAATATACATAATATTTTCAACAAGACCTAACGGTTCAAAACGTTGAAAATGTCTTGTGTTATTGTTAATTTTTTTTCGTATTTACACTCCATAACTTTACCTTTACCCCATAGTCCCTTAGTTATAGTCTGTCAGTTATCATCAAGTGAAACTTGGAAAACCTGTGTTCTACGTAAGTACTATTAGTTATTATAGAATTTTCAGTACCAGCAAGTGCTGATCCTGTTGGCTGAGACAATCATTGATATCCGAAACCATCGTTTGTCCTACTCTGTCTTAAGAAAATTCATAGTATTCGTATGTAACATTTATATTCGAAAGTCAGTAATCGTCTTTCCTTGTCGGCAATGAGTGTCCAGCTCTCACAACCGTTCAACAGAATAGATATCACTAGTCAGTTATAAAGTTAGATATTCACTTGAACACTAAGGGGTTTAAAAGCCGTAGAAGATTGACTTCACTGTACTCGGTTTCCCATATGTGCTCCGTCCCTCTGAACGAAGCGGCATGCCTCCTGCCGAGAGTACCACTCATAGCACGTAACTCTGTAGCTTCAAGTGATAATTCACAGGGATCTCAGAAAAAAATTCACCTTATAAACAAGACGACACAAGGCGAACAGCTTAACCATTACGCCAGGGAGATCCCTGACTTGAACACTAATGTTGCTGTAACAAATTCTGTTTAACCCTGACATAAAAGCTAAAGCCATCTCCTGCCTTATCTTTATTTTTGATTTGCATTTTCCGTCGTTGAAGTATATAATGAACATCAGATCGGTCACTTACTTATGCAAGTGTCTGGAGTGCTATAATGAAGAAGTGCCGACATACCAACAAATCAACCAACCAAACTAACCAAACTAACCAACCTAACACAACTAACCAATTAACCAACTACCAACCAACCAACTACCAACCAACCAATTAAACTAATCAACTAACTAGCTAACAACTAAGTAACAAACTTTCTAACTGACTAACTAGCTAACTAACTAACTAAATAACTAACTGACTAACTGACTGACTGATGAACTGACACACTGCCTGACTGATGAACTGACACACTGCCTGACTGATGAACTGACTTATGAACTGACACACTGACAGAATTTACTGATTGACAGTCTGGTTTTACCTATCAGCTAATTAACTCCCTTTCCTCTGTTCCAACTGTTGTAATTAACTCCCTTCCTACTATTCTAACTATTCAATTAATTTAACCCAATGTTAAATATTCAAAAAATTAATTCATTTCTTAGAAATGCCTTTTTTTTCTTCAGGACAATAAATAATACACGTCAGTTGTTAGGTTCCGAAAGGGAAGCAAACAATATCAGTGATGTGACTTACGGTGTATGTTGTAAGCGACAAATAAGAAGATGTAGAAGTTGTATTGTGTAAGTGAAAGTTACTCAAACAATATGCTCAAGTAGAATGTGTCAGTGTGAAAGTCGCAGATATAGCAGGAACATTGTAAACCAGAATACAGTGGTTTATGTAGTCTGGATTACATTCTGGATCCGTCTTCCATTATGTTTTTCATTCACTCCAAGATAATCAATGAGAATACTAACAATGTTATGACTATGGTACCCCGAGGTAGTAAAACTGTATCACTGTTACTCGTCATGTTAGGCGATTGAGTTATACTTACAGCTTCTAATTTGGATTGTGTTATGCTGTTGAGTGGGGTACAAATGTTCCACATTTCTCTCGGAAGACCCAGGGTTAGCAGATAACGAAGATCATAGAAGTACCTTCCCGTGGTGCTCCCTGGAAACAAACATAGCTGCTCGCGCTGTCTTATTGGCCAACACTTTTATGCTCGTGTCCATGGATGTGAACGCCGTAGATGAAATGATAATTGCCTGCACAGAAACAAGCAATATCTCAGAGATCACTACGCCAACACACCCAGCAGTACTGTCAGCACACAATAACGTAAGAAATCTGTGTATTCCATCTCGGTTAGCCAAGAGTGCAGAAACATTGGAGGGGCGGCCAATGTCAAAATATGTGTAAGTCCTAAGATATGGTGATCATGTGCGTACACATTGAATCTGGACAACGCAACACGCGTTAGAGGGCAGTGTTGTGTACGTCAATCGATACAGTGGCAACATAGCTACAATGGTCCAGCATGAGACCGACTGTCGGAAGTGCTGGTCATGCTCGAGAACACACAGAATCCCACTTGTCTCACCACAATTGACCCTATTCAAAGTAGGAGTCGTGTCTTAGGTATTAGATACGCCAACTTGAACATGCACACCTGGGCATGGAAAAAAAAGCTTTTAATACTGCTCCTCAGTGAACACATGACAAGCATTGAACAAATGTCGGGAGAACATTGTTCACATTTCTGACCGAGCAGAGTTGAGACTCGGACTCTAGACACAACAAAGTAGGGGAGAAGCAAGTTCGTGCCATTGAGGACACTGCAAAACCTAGCCCAACTCGACTGTCGCCGCTGTCTAACACAGCTCATACAGAGAGAAGTGGATGCAGTACCCAAGGGCCCACTGCGGATCTCCACGTTCGAGATACGCATAATCTAGCCACGGCTTTGGATGGTATGCGCAATGGCGAACAGTAAAAAACATAGGTCAAGCACGGCTGTGGATTGGAAGGACATCACAAGCGGACGAGGCGAGTGCATGAGATATGCACATATCTAATCCCTGACTCCCGATTAGTTTGCCAAAGCAGCACTTCGTCAAGGAAGGTGTATCAACCCTGAGTCTAATTCGACTGTCGCCGATGCGCAATACGGCTCACACAGAAGAAATTAGGCCTGGGACCTAGGGACATGAAGGGTGGTAATGAAATGATCTTCGTACTAATTGAGGAATATCTCGCTGACTGCGAAGCGCTTCGTCCGAGGAAATACACACTATGGATGACACAAGCAAACTATCAGCTCGTATCGCGATATGTCATAGTCCATGGATTATGGATTATGATAGCCTCTGAGTAAAAGGCTCCTGTAATAGGCAATGCGCGAAGTCGAACGTAAAAAAACTGATGGTAATGAAAGAAAACTCGGAAAAACCTTTACAATGCACATAAGAAGTAAGAGCTAATTGCTCGCAATTCCTGGATTTCGCAATGAAGAAAAAGTAGGTAGTTGAGTTCTTCTTATAGCACCAGATTGGGATTATGTTTGATGGTGAGAATTTTCAAAGAGTCCTCGGTGACCCTTGACAAAGGCGCTAACGAAAAAATTCACAGTGTGTGAAATGAGATGTTCAAGCTATACATGTCATCAGAGGAATACTACATTCTCCAGGTATACTACAGACTCTCATACATTCTCCAGGTATACTACAGACTCTCATTCTCGAGGTATACTACAGACTCTCATACATTCTCGAGGTATACTACAGACTCTCATACATTCTCGAGGTATACTACAGACTCTCTTACATTCTCGAGGTATACTACAGACTCTCATACATTCTCGAGGTATACTACAGACTCTCATACATTCTCGAGGTATACTACAGACTCTCATACATTCTCGAGGTATACTACAGCCTCTCATACATTCTCGAGGTATACTACAGACTCTCTTACATTCTCCAGGTATACTACAGACTCTCATACATTCTCGAGGTATACTACAGACTCTCATACATTCTCGAGGTATACTACAGACTCTCATACATTCTCGAGGTATACTACAGACACTCTTACATTCTCCAGGTATACTACAGACTCTCATACATTCTCCAGGTATACTACAGACTCTCTTACATTCTCCAGGTATACTACAGACTCTCATACATTCTCCAGGTATACTACAGACTCTCATACATTCTCGAGGTATACTACAGACTCTCATACATTCTCGAGATATACTACAGACTCACATTCTCGAGAAATACTACAGACTCTCATACATTCTCGAGGTATACTACAGACTCTCATACATTCTCGAGGTATACTACAGACTCTCTTACATTCTCGAGGTATACTACAGACTCTCATACATTCTCGAGGTATACTACAGACTCTCATACATTCTCCAGGTATACTACAGACTCTCTTACATTCTCGAGGTATATTACAGACTCTCTTACATTCTCGAGGTATACTACAGACTCTCATTCTCGAGGTATACTACAGACTCTCTTACATTCTCCAGGTATACTACAGACTCTCTTACATTCTCGAGGTATACTACAGACTCTCATTCTCGAGGTATACTACAGACTCTCATACATTCTCGAGGGATACTACAGACTCTCTTACATTCTCGAGGTATACTACAGACTCTCATTCTCGAGGTATACTACAGACTCTCATACATTCTCGAGGTATACTACAGACTCTCATACATTCTCGAGGTATACTACACTCTCATACATTCTCGAGGTATACTACAGACTCTCATACATTCTCGAGGTATACTACAGACTCTCATACATTCTCGAGGTATACTACAGACTCTCATACATTCTCGAGGTATACTACAGACTCACATTCTCCAGGTATACTACAGACTCTCTTACATTCTCCAGGTATTTACTACAGACTCTCATACATTCTCCAGGTATACTACATACTCTCTTACATTCTCCAGGTATTTACTACAGAAACAAATAATGATGATTACCAGAAGGCCAGTCATGCTAAGATGGTGGCGTAGGATAGTCAACCCCCACACCAAACCTCCTTAATCGTCTAATGCGACATGCATATAAAAATAAATTTTACTATTTAAACTCTCTCGTGGGGTCTTGGCAATACTCAAAAGATGAGAATATTAGAAAATACGTCCCTATAAGGGATTGGGGTATCTAATCCCCCCCCCCACCTTTAAAAAAGAGATGATACTTAATACAAGAAAGTATGATAATACATGCCCTAATACAAGGAAGATACCCCACCCCTTCCCCTTTATTGGTCTTATAAAAGAAAAAAAAGCAGGAAAACAAAGACAATGCTTTTTTCAAGTCAAAATCTCCATTTCTTTTGTAATAGAGGAAACCCTGGTAGGAAAGATAATTTACTAAAACAAAGTACAAACAACAATTTCGTTACTGCATGTTTTCCTGTGAAGGAGTGCAGAGAGGCTTTCTATGGGCTGTGGAAACAAAGGTCGCTTTGCCATAGCAGATTCCGTGACGTATATACGAAGGAATTTGCTTGTACCTCGGAAAGAAAAATCTTATCCCAACCGTATTGTTGTAACACACGTCGATTTTTGAAAATATCTATTGTAAACACGGAAGAACAAATGGAGATACTCCGAAAATGTTAAACTACTCGATTCATTATAGACCAATCTAGTACTGACACCGGCCAAAGGAATCGACATCACAAAATCTCATTTTACTACATCGTTTATACGTTGAGACTAGCTAAGCTGGGTTTAGGGAAGAGAGGGTTCAGTGACATTACAGTGATCTGGCTATAGCGAAATGCCTCTTTGCAATTTTTTTCCTGAAATACCAGGCTACAGAATGGCGAGTGGAAGCAATGTCTCACTCCATCACTTAGATCTGAGTACAGACGCCGCATAGATATATTATTACTGGTTCCACGTCAGCGGTTATTTGTTACATGTTTTTGATCAGAGTTAATTTTTTTCCTGAAGGATGTTAAGAAAAAAGATAATATCGAAATCGCTAGGGCTATAATTTTGTGTTTGGCACTGAACACTGAAACCACTCATAAACATTATTCAGAATATAGTGCAGAATATAGCCTATTTCGTGCACAAGAGGCAGCGCTATGACCGGCTTTGTTTCATAATTAAACATGTTCCTTTAAGACAGTGTCCAGATTAATAAAGACATATACAAATTAGTTATAGTTTATAATAAAAATGAGATCAGTAAACATTTATACAATCATTCAATAGTTTATAATAGATAAAATGTCACTAGATTAGTAAACCTTGACACAAGATTAAATTCAATATTTTCTAATATATAAAATGTGATTATATTATTAAACATGGTATCATACAATAATTCGATAATTTTTAATAGAAAAAATACATGTCATTACATTAGTAAACCTGAATACAATTATTCGATAGTTCCGAATTTAAAAAAAAATGTGAGTAGATTATTAAACCTTAATACAATAATTCGATATAGAATATACAAAATAAGTGTGATGTGGTTAGTAAACATGTATTCAATCATTTATTTCTAATAGGAAAAATGTACTGTGATTAATTTAGTGAATATTGATACAATCATTTATTGATTTCGAACAGTCAAAATGTGATTAAATTAGTAAATATTCATAGTCTCTCATTAGTTTTTGAACAGAAAAAAATGTGAGTAAATTAGTAAATATTCATACAATCATTCGATAGTTTGGTGTGGACAAGAGTGCTCGGTCTTTTTAGATTGTAGAATGGATAGTGAGCCCGCCAAACAAATCCAGCTAAAATTAACTGGTAATTCTAAAACCGATCGTCCACATTGTACTGGCAATAGGATTTGAAGAAATAATGTGGTCAAACATTGAATAATAGTTACAAAATACTGTTTCATACAGGGTACAAATAAATTACAAAATAATGTTTCATACAGGGTACAAATAAATTACAAAATAATGTTTCATACAAGGTACAAATAAATTACAAAATAATGTTTCATACAGGGTACAAAAAATTACAAAATAATGTTTCATACAGGGTACAAATAAATTACAAAATAATGTTTCATACAAGGTACAAATAAATTAAATTGGATGAGCTAGACAACATTCGTGCTATATTACGATGTCTTGTCATAGAACACATAACGATAGTGTTATGTTACATATCTTATTCAAGATGTACGCTTACGCCCAACATATTTTAGCTGTAGTGATTTCCTAAGCAATATAAATAAAACCTTAAGTAGTTTGTCATTGCTTTCTAAACGGTCCTGGTGCACATTTGGTTGTGGCTGGATTTGAACCTAGTATGGTGATCGTCATTTTTCTTTTTAGCGGGGCGTAAAATGGAGAAAAGATCTGCGGAAAATGTGCGTTAAATAACAAATTGGGACAAATACTCGTATTATTGAATATATCGTCTTCAATTTTATATAGACACATATTATTGTATTTTTTGTCTTAAAGTTTTATATCTACAAATATTACTGTATTTATTGTCTGCAAGTTTTATATAGATAAATGTTATTGTATTTTTTGTCTTCAAGTTGTATATAGACAAATATTACTGTATGTATGGTTTTAAAACTTTTATATTGGACAAATATTATTGCATGTATCGTTTTACACGTTTTATATAGGACAAATATTATTGCATGTATCGTTTTACACGTTTTATATAGGACAAATATTATTGCATGTATCGTTTTACACGTTTTATATAGGACAAATATTATTGCATGTATCGTTTTACACGTTTTATATAGGACAAATATTATTGCATGTATCGTTTTACACGTTTTATATAGGACAAATATTATTGCATGTATCGTTTTACACGTTTTATATAGGACAAATATTATTGCATGTATCGTTTTACACGTTTTATATAGGACAAATATTATTGCATGTATCGTTTTACACGTTTTATATAGGAATGCCATATCTTGTTATCTCAGTAAAACAAAACTGTCATACTGTATTTTTCGCTGTCAGGGAGTTTCAGGGAGTATTCCAGTCGCTTGTGTGATTAAGGGAGGGAGTTTTTCTCAGTAAAACCAATAAATCTGATACTTAAAGCAAACAGTTGCGCATGAAAGCTGGTGAACATTTTACCTGTATTGTGAAACTAATATGATATTAGATTTCTAAATTAGTATACATTTATGACAACTGGGCACTTGTTTTCAACTGGACACTGGAGACTTGCAAGTATACAATAAAGAGCGGAGACACTGTTATTTTTGCTGTTTCTCCTTTCATGAGAAACTTTTGGGAAGTGCTTAGAGTTGTCGTTGACCGCTACCATTATCTAAGTCATCATTGCGGGAGTCTGACGCGAACGAAGAAGATGATAAAGTATTAAAACTTGACATTATATAAAGTTTGTAAAGTATTACAACTTGACATTATATAAAGTTTATAAAGTATTAAAACTTGACATTATATAAAGTTTGTAAAGTATTAAAACTTGACATTATATAAAGTTTGTAAAGTATTAAAACTTGACATTATATAAAGATGGTAAAGTATTAACAATTGTCGTTATATAAAAGTGATCTAGTATTAACAATTAACGTTATATAAAGTGATATAGTATCAACAATTGACGTTATATAAAAGTGATAAATTACTAACAATTGACGTTATATAAAAGTGATATAGTATTAACAATTGAGGTTATATAAAGATGGTAACATAATATTCAGGACTTAGCAGTCAACCCTGCATTTTCCGATTGTTTTAGGAAATATTTATGTTCAGTAGTTTGTAAGGGCCGTGTGACCTAGCTTGCATGCTGAGTTTGAATCTGATAGCTAAGTTGTCCAAATGGGTTTCGTAACTTTCCGCTACATCGCCAGACTCATAAAAAAGCAACAATAACTCACAATGACTCAACTTTCCCAGCCATTTCTGTAGATATTAATATTAATATTTATGACGCAGACATAATAATAAAGAATACACGCACCTCGTACTCGTGCAATAATCTCTATACTTTACATGAGAAATTCTTATTGAAACTTTTTACTTTAGTGTTGGAAACCTTAAAATAATAGGAACAAAATATATCTTATTTTAACTGTCATCATATTTCTGCTAACAATACTATTTCCGTAACGGATTTTTTCAATTTCCATCTGGAATGATAACAAGTCCGGGATTCTTTGCCACGTTATAATGATTGCAGAAATTCAAAACTCATCACTTGATGTCAATTGGACATCTCATATAACATCACCCAAGCTTCAGCACTTGCCATCTTATAGGTAAATACAGGGTGTCTACAAAGTCATTGTTCACTCATTTACATTGGTGCTAACACTACGTTATATGACTGTGAGTAAAAAGTCCGAAACTGTGTGAACTAAATTATGGACACCCTATGTTTTAATTTTGTTAGCCTCACTAAACAATGTCAATGGTTGTATGTAGTGATTTGTGGTATGTGTTTTAGTTAAAAAACATCTACATGTAGCGAAACTAGACTTGTCTCCTGCAATCAAACATTCTTGATTAGAAACTAGCTTCACAGCACGTGGCGTGCTCCCATAAGTATTCTGTCCTCCGTTCCAGCAGCCATCCCAGTGTATGTAAACTCAGAGTCCCGGTCAGGTGTTGATTGCGTGATCTTCGGGACATTCCAAAAAAATTATTGCAATCAAACATACAAGAAATTACCTTGACATTTATCTTCTAATCAACGAATATCTAAACTCCCACAGGTCAACTAAAATATAACTTTTAAAATAATTTAGTTTATAAACGTCTCTCTGGTTGTATTTCATCATTTGATCTTAACTATTTATCCAGTTTTTACATATCAATTGTACATTTTTATTTATATATATACGTATATATATATACATATATATATATATATACCCAACTCCAGTCTTAGTTCTTCTTTGCATTTTCCATAGCATCATATGCTGGATCCGAGGTATTTGAGGGTATTCATCACCTCAAGCTTATGTCCATTCATCATGATGTTAGTCTGTGTTTCTGTATCTCTGCTTCTTCTTCTTCTTCTTTCGTTCACTTGAAACATGTCTATATCTGTAATTCTGTCTCCTTAATAAAACTCACTGTCTTTTGTAGTTCATACAGTGTCCCATAGAGTTTTGATTCCAGTGTTGTTTCCTCTGGCCAATATGTCTGCCTCAGCGTTTCATGCTCAGAACACTCTTGAAGTATATGTTTGGCACTCTGTGCTGCCTGTCCACATGTACACATGGCCGTGTTGCCAATCTTGAACTTTGTATACATGTGACTGCGGAGTCGGTTGTGTCCTGTTCTGAGACGTAGAATTATAACTTGTTCTGATCTGTTCATATTGTGATAGTCATCTTGTGTTGGTGTTTGTGGCTTTCTTATTGACTTTATCATCTGTTTTTTCTGATGGTAGGTGATTGGTATATCTGGTTGGTCTTCGGCAGCACCTTCCTTAGCCAGTTGGTCTGCTTTTTCATTTCCTGGTATTCCACAGTGAGATGGTATCCACTGCATGGTTACCTATACTGGTAAGACAATTCGCTAAGTAGTTTTTTTAAGTCTGTTAGTTTTCCAGACTGGAGAGCTTGAAGCACTGACCTTGCATCTGTCAGGAATACCACAGGCTGTAGGTCAGAGTTGGAGTTCAGCAGTTTTTTAGCTGCCACACTAATTGCCTGGATTTCTGCATCATAATTATTGCAGAATTTTCCTGTCGGTGTTCTGATTGTATCTCTAGGCTTGTGTGGATATTCTATATATACACCTGCACCTCCATTCCTCACATCATTCTGTGCTGACCCATCTGTGTACACTCTGACCCATATATCTTGTGGATATTCCTCATCCAGGAAACTGAGGGTGATTGTCATTCGCTGCACACTGTTCTGTTCGTCCTCTCTTAGTATTCCTTTCACATGGGTCTGAATGTATATTGGCATTCCATGGCTTTCACTCCACGGGGTTTGCTCTGGTACAGACCTTAAGGGGCTGCCAACTTCAGGTAGGTCTGTAAGTTGTCTACGGAGTCGTTTAGCTTGATGGATAAAGCTGCTCCTTTTCAGTCGTCCCATTGCTAGATTTTGGAATCTTTCCTTCATTGGATGACTTGGCATACACTGAAACTTTTCTGCTTGAATTAGTACTTTTGTGTCTCTGCGTTCGCCAAGTGTTTGCATTCTTCCCATTTTCTGCATCTCTGCTATGGGTGTTGATTTCATTGCTCCCAACATTATTCTAAGTGCCTGGTTTTGCACTTTATCTAGATCTTGTAATGTGGTGTTTGATGCAGGACACCACGCAGCTGAACCGTATTCCAGGTGTGGTCTTATGCCTTGCTGGTAAACTTTACTGAGTATATTTCCACTGGCTCCCCAGGTGGTTCCACTTAGTTTTCTCAGGATAGCTAGCTTACTCCTGGCTTTTGTTGTTGCTTTGTTTATGTGCTGCTTCCATGTCAGCTTATCATCAAAAGTAACTCCGAGGTATGTGGGTTGTTTGTCTTCTTTCAAGAGCTCTCCATCTATCTTGATATGACCAGCTTTTTGTTTTGGTGAGAGGGTAAATAGTGCTGCACTTATCTGTGTTAATGCTGACGCACCATCTATTAGCCCATAAGGTTAGGGCATCGATAGCTCTTTGTATTTGTTTAGTGGCCACTGTTGCATGTTCTTCCGTGCACCAGATCACCAGGTCGTCAGCATACATTGCCACTTTGATCCCATGTGGTAGTTCAGCAACTAGGTCATTGATGTAAACCAAGAAAAGTGTGGGTGACAGGACTCCTCCCTGGGGGACTCCATGACGCAGTAGAACTTTCTTGCTCTTGCGACCATCTAATTGTACCCTGGCTCTTCTATTATGCAGGTATGCTTTTACCCATTTGTACATTCTTGAGCTAACCCTGCAATTTCGCAATTTCTTTAGGAGCCCTTCTTTCCAGACCTTATCAAATGCTTTCCTGAGGTCTATCCATGCTGCTAGTACCAGTTTCTTTTCTTGGAAGGCATCCTCAATCTCTTGGGAGAGGTAGGTTGCCTGATCTTCAGTAGAGTAGCACTGTCTGAAACCTGCTTGCTGTGATACCAGAAGGTTTTCACTTTCAAGGTACCACTGCATCCTAAGATTGATAATGCGTTCCATTGTTTTACATAGACAGCTTGTGAGGCTGATGGGCCTGTAGTTGGAGACTGTGTTGCCATCTTTTCCTGATTTGAGGAGTGGTATCATTATTGCTTCTCTCCACGCCTGTGGTACATTACCTGTGGACCAGCTTGTGTTAAAGATCTGCAGTAGCTTTGCTCTTGCTGCACTTCCCAGGTTTCTAATCATTTCATTGGACACTCCATCAGCTCCAGGGGACTTTTTCATTTTCAATTTTGATATTGCATGCTCCAGTTCTCTCATTGTGATTGGTGCCTCCATGACTTCAGGTATAGGTTCACCTTGTCCAATGTTTTGCTGGTTCTCTCGAACCTCCTGTTGTTTGTCTGGGCTGACTTTGACGTTATTGTCTTCTGCAAAGGAATCTGCAAAGTAATCAGCTGCATGTTTACCTGTTAAAATGTTTCTATCTTTATAAAGTGTGATCCTGGTATTTCTCCCTGTACCTTCATCATTTAGTTGTTTTACAAGTTTCCATAATTTCCTAGTATCTCTTTCTAGGTTCAGCGACTCTGTTTTTTCTTTCCAGCTGCTCCGTCTGGCTTGTAACTTGGCTCTTTGAAATTTAGCCTTTGTTTGCTGATATTTGTTGTGATGTTCTTGGCTAGGTCTGTTCTCAGCCTGCTTTCTAGATGTTTCCATCTCATTTTGCAGCTTTTCCAGTTCATCATTCCAGTAGGGTTTGTAGTTTTTGCGTGCCCCCCTGGGTATGGTTTTACTAGCAGCATGTAGTATACATCTATTAAATTCACTCACTGCTCTATTGATGTCTTTGTCCAAGTTCATGTCCTTAGCTAGAACACTGGTTAAATGCTGGTACATTTTCCAGTCTGCCCTCTTATAGTTCCACCTAGTGAGCGTGCTGCTGTCCTTGGTATATTCATTGTGAATTTCCAGAAATACTGGTCTGTGGTCACTACCCCCAAGCTGCTTTCCAACGACACGTGTGATGTTCCATTCCAGGCCTGGTGAGTAGAATGCCAGGTCTGGTGTAGAGGTGGTGTGCCATGCTCTCGAGTAGAAGGTTGGTGAGTCTGCTGGCTGGTTAATAAGAATGAGATTATTTTCATCCTGCCAGCTCTCAAGTTCCTCACCTCTCTTGTTGATATGATCGTAGCCCCAGCTCTGAGAGTGGCTGTTGAAGTCACCACACACCATAAGCCTTTCTTTGTCTGGAATTGTGTCTAGTGCCAATGGTTTATCATTTGGGCAGTAGTAGTTCAGGAGATGGAATTCTGCACTGTCTGTTTTTAGGTGGAGCATCTGGTATTCTGCCCCGTCCATGTATACTTCCAGCTGACATGCGCTGATATTGTTTTTAACTAGTGTCAGAATTCCACCCTTTCGCCTGTCTTTTCGGTCAGATCGGTAGCACTGGTAGCCTCTGATTTTGAAGGCTATGTCGCTGCTGAGGTGTGTTTCTTGGATACAGCATATATTTACTTGTTCTTCACTGAGGACATTTTCAAGTTCCAATTTTTTGCTGTATCCATCTCTTTTACTGTTGACACCCTCAGCATTCCAGTGCATTATTTTTATTGGTCGTTTGTTTGTTTGGCCAGTAGCTCTATTCCCTTGCCTCCTGGCTCCTCGGGGCAATTGAGAAGGACTTCCAGTAACTGAGGTTGGGCCCTTTCGAGGTATAGGGCCCGGCACCGTCCCTGCCTGAACGTCCGCCACAGGGCAGGCACCATAACGTTTATTAGATGCAGACATGTTTCCATTGTGTTTTATGCGTGGCAACCTGATTATCTGTGCGCCTTTTGGCTGGTTGCCTCCGTCTTCAGCACTCTGCTTACTTGGGCTGGACTATGGTCCTGCTCGAGTGGGAGTGCCCGACCAGTCTTAGTTTCCAGCCTCTGATGGCTGAACTAAGCCCCATCATCACTTCAAGGTTCTGGCCTCGATGGGGTGTATCTCTGCTGTTAACGAAGATCTTGCTCTTTTCTGTGTTGATTTCCATTCCGTACTTCCTGTTACCTTTTTCCAACTTTGTTGTGAACTCTTGTAATTCTTGTTCTAACCCAGCTATAAGATCAATATCATCAGGAAAACGCAAGTTGCAAATAGGACGACCTCCAATCGATGCTGTGGTCATGTAGTGTCTCCTGTATGGTGTATTCTAAGTATATGTTGAAAAGTACTGCAGACATTATGCATCCTTGCCTAACTCCCACATTTGTTTTAAAGAACTCTCCAAGTGTATTGTTTGATAAGACAGCAATATTTAAATTTGTGTACAGTGATTCACCAATGTCTATGACTGTAGTGTCAAAATTAAATTATCTCAGTATGTACTAATAAACATATGCATATCTCAAAACAGGAGGCGATAGGGAAACAATGATGCCATTTTTAGAATCATCCGATCAAATATAACTAGAAAGAAGTCTGACATTTAAAGCAACTAGACGTGTTTTCTCCAGCGTTATAATATAGTCATGGCATCTGTTTCACGATAACTCAATATGTTTAGCATAGTAGACTTGTGTCTTAAAAGTGCTGAAATGGGGTGATATTCGAGACTGAGGTTGTATTCCCCTGGTAAATAAATAAAAATATTCACTGTAATACAGTACACACAATCCAGTCCACAACATGTATCTTGAGAAGCAATCACTACACGCATCATATATTTCTTAGGAAATAATCGCACCACATATAATATATTTCTGAGAAAGTAATCCCCGCACACATCATACGAGCGTATATTTCTAGAGAAGCAATCCCTGCACACATAATATATTTCTTGAGAAGCAATCCCCGCACATATCATATATTTCATGGGAAGCAATCCTTTCACGCATCATATATTTTCTTAGAAGCAATCCATCCACGTATGATATATTTCTAGAGAAACAATGCCTGCACACATCATATATTTCTTTAGAAGCAATCCCTGCACACATCATATATTTCTTGAGAAGCAATTCCTGCACACATCATATATTTCTTGAGAAGCAATTCCTGCACACATCATATATTTCTTGAGAAGCAATTCCTGCACACATCATATATTTCTAAAGAAGCAATCCCTGCACACATCATATATTTCTTGAGAAGCAATGCCCACACACATCATATATTTCTAAAGAAGCAATCCCTGCACACATCATATATTTCTAAAGAAGCAATCCCTGCACACATCATATAATTCTAAAGAAGCAATCCCTGCACACATCATATATTTCTTGAGGAGAAATGCCCGCACACATCATATATTTCTTGAGAAGTAATCCATTCAAGTATTATATTTTTCTTGAGAAGAAATCCTTGCACACATCATTTATTCATTGGGAAGTAATCCCTGGAAACATCATATATTCCTTGGGAAATAATCCCCGCAAACAATATATATTCATTGGGAAGAAATCCCTGCAAACATCATATGTTTCTTGAGAAGCAATCCTTGCACACATCATATATCTCATGGGAAGCAATCCCTACACTTATATAATTCTTATGAGGTAATCCCTGCACACATCGTATATTTCTTGAGAAGAAATCCCTGCAAACATCATTTATTAAGGAAATTAATCACTGTAAATATTCCAAAACTATAGATGTACTGCATGGAATGCTTCAAGATGCAAACTTCTATATCCCTCATAATGTGCGGTGGGACGTCTTTGCCTAAGTAGACCGCGTAGGATGTCGCTGTGTAGTGACATCTAAGACAATCCAATGATGACATGAGATTGCACAAGGTGATGAAAGAACATCTCATTGACTACTCGACAATGTGAATAAAATCTCATAACTAGCTTGACCTAGTTGAATGGAATGGAGTGATGAGAGAATCACGTAGATTGATATTCTATACAAAATCTCTGTCCGCAACCTAGTCTATTTGTAATAGTAATATTATTTTCAATGCTGATGTAGTCTATCTTGTACACTGTTATTTGTATATTTTTCGAATTTGTTAGAAATTAGTCTGTGTTTAGTGAAACTTCGCGAATTGTATTTTGATTAGTAACTGTTGAACAGAATGAGGGACAGAGGTAAAGATATGGTTGGCGTAGAGATGATGACGGGACGAAGGACAGAAGTAAAGATATGGTTGGCGTAGAGATGTTGATAGATTGAGTTGAGCATCTCCAATGGTCGTGGGTGGAGGAAGCCAAAATATTTCTGACATATGGTTGTGTAGTTCTGGTGCTTGAAACAGGTGCATCGAATAGTGACGCTGATATCTGTGAAGTTTGTCGTAAGAGGCAAGTAAGGAAGTTTCAGGGTGGTTTTTGCAGACCCGAACGATATAGTTTCAAAAATCAACTTGAAAGAATGATGATGTGTCAAACTCAAAAGCGAAAATATCAAAGCGAAGATAAAACTATTATACAACATATTCCTTTCTTTAATCTACATCTCGATAATCCGTGGATGTATGAGACACTGCATATTCCTTTCTCCAGACTACATCTCGCTAATCTGTGGGAGTTTGAGACACAGCATATTCCTTTCTCTGAACTACATCTCGCTAATCTGTGGGAGTTTGAGACACAGCATATTCCTTTCTCTGAACTACATCTCGCTAATCTGTGGAAGTTTGAGAGACAGCATATTTCTTTCTCTGAACTACATCTCGCTAATCTGTGGGAGTTTGAAACACAGCATATTCCTTTCTCTGAACTACATCTTCCTAATTTGTGGGAGTTTGAAACACAGCACATTCCTTTCTCTGAAATACATCTTACTAATCTGTGGGAGTTTGAGACACAGCATATTCCTTTCTCTGAACTACTACATTACGCTAATCTGAGGGAGTTTGAGACACAGCATATTCCTTTCTCTGAACTACATCTCGCTAATCTGTGGGAGTTTGAGACACAGCATATTCCTTTCTCCAGACTACATCTCGCTAATCTGTGTGTGTGGGGGGGGGGGGGTTTGAGACACAGAATATTCCTTTCTCCAGACTACATCTCGCTAATCTGTGGGAGTTTGAGACACAGCATATTCCTTTCTCTGAACTACATCTCGCTAATCTGTGGGAGTTTAAGAACGAATGTAAGAATCCGGAAAGTATGGAAAAGGATTTGATAAAGATAAGAATGCAAGTGGATGATGGCTGATAATTACTAGCCAACTATGAGCCTGAACGAGCGTCACCGCGCGCCTGCAGTAATCCGGATGAGAGTAGGTAATTACGAACCAAATGTGATCGTCAGCGAACGCTAGTAGTAATCCGGATAAGAAAGGTTGGACGGGTCAATAGTCACAATATTGTTAAGGATATTGACAGAAGAAGTGGATGTAATGGCTTGTTTGAATTCACGATGCCAAGTCTGCTTCAGACATGTCTATGATGTAATTGATTCTTGATTCCCGATTAGAAACTAGAATCACGACAATGTTGTTTCGCGATTCCATTAGTTGTTCAGCTCGCAATTTCATATACCAGCTATAGCCCATAAATTATGTCAACACCATTGTGTCAGTTTTTTCTTCCCCATCCCCTTCCACATGTCAACAACTGTCAAGAATTCAAGTACACACTGCCTTGTGAAAAAAATTCTTCAACCTCCCCCCCCCATTCTTACCCAAAGCAATATTTTTTAGACAAAATGCGAATAAACTACATAATTTTTCAGATTATTCGAACAAAAATATGGCTTCATCATCTTCCCCTTCATTTGCGTCTGATTTCTGATAACAATGAGAGATCGAGTGAATTTTGATAACCAACACCGGAGATCGTGGGATTTTTGATAACCAACATCGGAGATCGTGTGATTTTTGATAACCAACACCGGAGATCGTGGGATTTTTGATAACCAACACCGGAGATCGTGTGATTTTTGATAACCAACATCGGAGATCGTGTGATTTTTGATAACCAACATCGGAGATCGTGTGATTTTTGATAACCAACATCGGAGATCGTGGGATTTTTGATAACCAACGCCGGAGATCGTGTGATTTTTGATAACCAACACCGGAGATCGTGGGATTTTTGATAACCAACACCGGAGATCGTGTGATTGTTTATAACCAACACCGGAGATCGTGTGATTTTTGATAACCAACAGGAGAGATCGTGTGATTTCTGATAACAAACACCAGAGATCGTGTGATTTTTTATAACTAACACCAGAAATAATGTGATTTCTGATAGCTACCATTAGAGATCATGTGATTTATGATAACCAACACGAGAGATCGTGTAATTTCAGTCAAGGAGAATGAAGTACATTGTGCTGCCAGTATCGCAGCGGAGCTACGTTATTTTCACCTTCCGGCCCAGTACATCAATTTTCGGCATGCTTTTAATTAAGGTGAGCTTCCCTACTGTGATAACCTTTCTATATATCGAACGTCGTCAGATGTGTATGGTCTCTACACCATTACGGTTTATCACCCACTATGTCCTTGGAATTTAAAGGACAAAACATGTTCCTGTGTGGCAGTTTCCGAGGAAACGGTGATCAGAGATTTTTTAATGGGTCGACTACGTCTATCTCCGAAGAAGTGTTCGCTGCCAATGAACTTGTCCCGCGTAATTATACGCTTTGTATCTGTGCTCATCGGGAACTGAACCTTTTATTATCTGTGAGCATAGTTCCGGTATAAGAAACAGTATACAGCAATAGAGTTGTTCCTGATTTATATCTCCAGACACTTGCACACGATGTTCGATGTTCATGGCATCTACCTATATTGGGATATTGACATTGGCCGCCCTTCTAACAAATCTTCATTTTGGCTTATCAAACCAGAATGCCTTGCGTTACTGTGTGTCGACAGTGCCGCTGTATGTGCTGGCGCAGAGATGTCGGAGATATTGCTTTTCTTTTATTTTTGCAGTCAATTTTCATTCCATGTGCAACCTCCACATCCACGGACATGATCCCTAAATGTATTGGCCAGGCACACATCACGAGCCACTGTATTTCTGTTTCCACCACTAGTAAGTCTCTGTAAGATCTTGGTTATCTGCTAACCTTGGAACACGAGAGAAATACGGAACCGTTTGCACCCCAAATGTTTATAATTCTTCTTTTTCATCGTTCATTCTAAGACTACCGTTGGATCTCTTTTTTAGCAGGACAAAAGTCTACTTAGTTTTTCAGCAGGATGTAGTCCAGACAATTGAAATGCGTCTTGTCGCAGTTTTATTTGCGTCAATAGCCCAACACATCCGTTTTCCGTAGTGTTTATAATTCAAAAACTTTAATATCTATATACAAATCTGTACCTTCGGCGTCAACGTTTCTCAACTCTCCCCAGCCCGCTTCCCAACAATTGCCAAACTTTTAAACTCCCCCCCCCCCAATTATTGACGCAATTTATGTAGAGCCCCCAACACTGATCGTTTTTTGGAGTTTCTTTTATAAAAGACATTAGCTGATTGGACATCATTCAACATATCGACTGTGTCCACCAGGTAATTAACTTCTCGTGGTTACCTGAATTGTACTCACGTCATGATTCATGAAGTCATGAATGAGGTCAAAGTCAAAAAAATATGTTTTGGGGCACTAACTCGTGACAGGTCCATTGGCATCTCGTGAAACTTACTAAACACAAACTCTCTGAACATATTATATAATGCTTTAAAAAGTATTGACGGTCCTCGAATAAATTCGGTTGAATATTCAATGCGAAAGTATGGTTCATTTCATTACAGAACAACGATACATCCACATTGGACGCTTACATATTAGACAATAATAAAGTGTAGTGACCAAACAATTTAATGTGGTTAGAAGTACCGTTAGTCGCTTTTGGAGGAAATTTCTGCAAACCGGCTCATTCGCAGACCCGCCGCGCAGTGGATGACCCAGAGTCACAAGTCCTGCGGAAGACTTCATACGGCTGCGTTACAAAAGGAATCGATTTGCATCTGCGTCCTCCACAATCTACTTAATGCCAACAGCGCGTCGAATTTCAGATCAAACGGTCAGGAACCGGCTGCACGACGCTGGTCTTTGGGTTACAATACTCTACAGAGTATTTCGAGTATTCTTACGGACTGGTATCGCCAGATCCAACTGCAGTGGGCGACCCAGCATCGCCAATAGACCGATGTGAATGACTGGAGACGGGTTTGGTTTAGTGGTTAATCATTTTTCGTGCTTTAGCGACACGATATAACGGAAAAGAGTTTACCACGGAGTCCGTGAACGCTATGCCCAAACCAAGGTTGATGATGCTCCTCCACATGGGAGTGGAAATGTACTGATGTGGGGGGGGGGCGATAACTTTATTTGATAAAGCGACCTGGCGCAAATTGAAGAATGACTGAATGCAGAACGATACGTTGCTGAAATTGTTCGTCCTTGCGTCCTTCCAATTATGGCCGCACAAGGGTCAATTTTTCAGCAATATAACGCTCGATCTCACGCGGCACAACCCGTCACTCAGTTCTTCGCTGAAAACAATGTCTAGACCATTCCGTATCCAGCCATGTCATCAGGCATGAACCGCATAGAATACTTATGGGATGAACTCGACAGACTACTCCACCAGCGAGACGTGGCTCCAGCTAATCTCCGACAGTTGTCTTTTGCACTGCGAGAAGAGTGGGCAGCCATCCTACAACAACAGATCCAACGAGTAAAGGATACGTGTCACGGAGATGTCGTTCTCTGATAAAGGCCAGAGGATGCCATACACCTTGATGATGATGTTGATGATGATATTCCTCCTTCGCAAGCGAAGATGAGCATGGCATGAAAAACAATAAATGTGATGAGAAAAAAAAAATTGTCTAATTTGGTTTGTGAGTTGGTATGTGTCCGATGAGTCCGATTCGTGCACGGAAAGTCCTATTGCAGTGCATGCAGGAGTGCTGAAGGTTCGGGGTAGGAGAATTTTCGAATTTGTCTTTCCGCTTCCTGCGCTAGTGGATTGCCCGCCGTGTTCTTTTTTTTCAAATTTCGTGATGCCAGCAGTGATCTGGATCCGCTAGGCTGAGCGATCAAGTGCTGTAGTCTCCCAGGAGCTAGTATGGATGCTGCAGGGCTTGAGAGAGTATTTTAGGTGATCTTTGAAGCGCTTTTTCTGCCCTCCGCTTTAACGTTTACCTTCGCACTTCTCCCCATAGAAAAATCTCTTTGGAAGACTCTTGTCTGTCATACGGACGATGTGGCCAGTCCAGCGGAGTTGGGACCTAGTCAGCAGTGCATGGATGCTTTGCATACGGAACTTTTGAAGGATTTCCGTGTCGTCTGGTACTCGATCCTGCCAACGTACTCCCATGAGGTTTCGTAGGCACCGAAGGTGAATAGAGTTAAGCTGTCGAGTGTGTCTCGCATAGACAGTCCAGCAAGATGCAGCATAAACCAGTGTTGGTAGAACCACTGCGCGGTACACGTCCATACACTTTACTGAAACGGAGGCCACAGTTGCAAAGAATAGAAGTCCAAACCCATTTTAATGAATATCATTTTATTGTTAAAGTCTGAACGGGTTTTCATGTCAAGATTTAAACATTAATTCCTTAAAATAAAAATTTTTTGTACGTTTGAAGTTTGGTGTCCTTTAGAACTGCAATAAAGTTACGTTTCTTTTTTCAACAGTGTATATCGTGCTTACTTCCATGTACAAGAGAAGATTGCGATACGTAACATGGTTATACTATACTGGATCCTATCTGCCTATTATCTTTTGTCTATAACCAGGTGATGTTATCGTAGACTCGATACCTGTCTTTGTGCGTAGCTGTTTGTGAAGGAGATGTAGCGTATTTTCCAGAGCCAGATGTGTTATTCTGGATGAGGTGTAGTCATATTTATAGTCAGGATGGTCTTGATGTTGTCTATCCATATTTTCATAGGTCCGCACGTGGCTCTGCATCCTGATTCCATCTTGTGATAAACTCTTATTGTAAGTTGATCGTTCATCCTCATAAGATGTTCAAACCATTTTATCTGTTGTTCTCTGTATATTCGATGCATAATGTTATACCTATTATCTTTCTGATGTTCTCATTGCGCACGTGTCGAGTCTGGTGACTCCAATAACCTTCTTTAGATATTTGATGTCACGTCTTGATTTTTTCTCTTATGTGTGGATGTCATTTGTCAAGTCTGGCATTATTAGCATAATGTTGGTTTTAAGGTAAACTTAATCATTTGTTTCTTTACTTTCGTGTAGATTTTTTGGTGGATAAGCAAATGTGACAAGATCATTTCTTTCAATTTGAAAGTCATTCACGTATTTATTATTATCAATGAGAATCATTCGACAATGTTTTTATACGAGTGTGCCTCAAATTTTAAAAAAAAATTGGAGTGTGGTAGAAATTAGAATAACCATGGCACTGTCTTCAAAACTGTATATATTCTTGTTAGTGATGCCAAAAGTGTTATCCACGTGCTATATTGGTGCGGATAAATGTGATATAATGCTAGTTTAAAGATGATCGACCGATTGTTAGCATACATGTTAGTATGCGTTTTGTAAACCAGTGAAAGGATTAAACGTGTAGAAATTCATCGATGCATGAAGTACCATTATTGTGATGTTATTCTATTTTATATTCTATTTTATGATAATCTATTCTAGCAAATGTAGAGCGGAAATGTTCAACTGATGTGAGTTCTATGATAGAAATGAATCGTGAACAGTCTTATATTTCTTTAGTTATTTTGATCATTTTAGTGGAAATTGACTGTTATAAAACCTTACAGAAAATATAGAATCTTCTCCCGCCGGTACAGAAATCATCCCACAATGCATTTCGATTCGATGCCACAGTTATGACGATATGAACTAGATATTTTACTATAAACGTTGCCCGTGTATACATATACATTTTGTTAATTGTCCCTCTGTGCATCACACGAGAATTACATTATTTTACGACAGGCTCAGTTGGCTCTACTTTCCCGTTAATTCCTGCCACAAATTTGTCTCTAGATTCCACCAGATTATCAAGACAAATGTCGATGCTATCCCAAAGACAAACTAGAGCAGTGTTTCTCAACGTGGAGCGCATGCCCCACAGTGGGCAATTTGATTGTTCAGGGGGAAATTCAGGGAGAATAATACTTATTTTTAATAGAAAAAAATATGTATATGTTACATAGGGGGACATCATATTTAAAAAAAAAAAAAGACTTAGGTGGGCCATGGTAAATAAATAGGTTGAGAAACACTGGACAAGAGCAGTTCGTTGATATTGTGTCATACGTTATTTTGGTTTATTAGATCATGAACATTTATTTCAATAGTGATATTGTTATCTGGCCTATACTTGGAAATGTGTCGCATACATTTGATAACTAACTTTCTCAGTATTATTGAGATCATAATTATCATAAACAGACGATTTATCAAAGAAGTTAATATTTTATTAGTGAAGTCTTTGGTGACTATATCTAAACATCGAAGTAGAAGGAAAAACAACATCAGTATTGCAGTTTAGGTCATACTCTTCTTCTTCTTCTGCGTTCGTACTCAAACTCCTGCAGATTAGCAGGATGTAGTCCGGAGCACGGAATGCGTTGTGTCATGGTTTACAGCATTGCTGCGATATCTGCTCCTTTCGGCCTGACACATCCGACTTCAGCATGAGGTCATACTATACACAACATTACTATTATCGATCGTGATATATGGATGAGATAGATGGTCACTTATGGAAGGCCTAGAGAGAAGGATACAGGCCTTTGAACACACATACTCTAGACAGATACTAAATATTTGCTAAAGGAATAACATCAAAGCAAATTTGTCAGAAATAAAATATGTCTTTACGCAGGATTAGAAGAACCGCGAATATCAACAAGTTAAACAAAGAATCACTGATATCAACAGGTTAAACAAAGAACCGTTGATATCAACAAGATAAACAACGAATCGCTGATATCAACAAGTTAAAAAAAGAACGGCTGATATCAACAAGTTAAACAAAGAACCGCTGATATCAACAAGTTAAACAAAGAACGGCTGATATCAACAATTTAGACAAAGAACGGCTGATATCAACAAGTTAAACAGAGAATCGCTGACATGAACCAGGTTAAACAAAGAACCGTTGATATCAACAAGTTAAACAAAGAACGGCTGATATCAACAAGTTAAACAAAGAACCGCTGATATCAACAAGTTAAACAAAGAACCGCTGATATCAACAAGTTAAACAAAGAATCGCTATCATTTGAAGATGTCACCTGGTATGATTCCTTATCTGCCAATCTTGTCTATAAATCTTACAGTCTTCTTCGGAACAGCGGAGAGTTAAAATCGCAATTAGGGACAGAGACCAGAGAATGTCAGAGAATGTCATGGATTGACTAAATGAAGGATTTTACAATCAGAAGAAAGTAAACACTATAGGTTAACCCATCTTCCTCAACATTCTACGCCGCTAATGGGCTCTGGTATATACCTCTGTGTGTGTGTCTGTATATATATATATATATATGTATATATATATATATATATATATATATATATATATATATATATATATATATATATATATATATATATATATATATACATGATATGATGACAACTACATAGGGATAGGGATATGTGTAGCAACGACATCGTTTGCAACGAATAGTGTCAAAATGGTCAGGAAAATAAGACCTAAGGGGGCCAAAATGTCACTAAGATGTTTGTCACGCCTATAAAACACCAGAAGAAAGTCCATGGAAAGCGGCACGAGTTTGAGGATCAGACTAGAAAAGGGAATATTGCTTGAACAGGATTCGAGGGACAGAGTTATGGGGATGGCAAGTGAGGACACGTATAGCTCTATTAGACAAGGATGACAAAATACTCTGAATATTAGTCTGAGTATCATGTAGGGATAACTTGCTGACACGAGGCTAAGGCAATGAAAGGACACTCTCAGGAAACAAATGTCTACGAAAGAAATCAGTCATCTCGGATTGTTTATAAAGAAAGTCATCATCATCGGTACATAAGCGACGAATGGGAAGAAGCTAGGGGATTGGGAGAGAGTTTCGACAAGCAGGATGTGATGAGAAGAGGTGTAGAGCAGAAAACCATGTACAGCAGTGGGTTTATAGTAAACTGATGTGCTGAAGTAAGGGGGATGAATAGTGACAATTATGTCAAGAAAGTTGACAGAAGTAGTAGAGATGTTAGAGGTGACTTGAATATCAGGGTCACATTGTTTAATAAAGTTGATGAAGCGAGACAATGTAACATGTCTCAGACATGTCACTAATACCTATACCAACATCAATGCATATATGAAATATAAATATAAAAGCGCCTTCATAGGTCACCTAACCTTATGTTCAAAATGTCCCATCAAAAGACATGCTTTACTGGTGTCATCTTAGTGCCCATAGCAACGTCACTGATCTTATTGAAAAGTGCCCATCGAAAGATAAAGATTTGAGTGTAAGCACGAGTTCAGCAATGAAGATAAGAGTGGCAGTGGATACAGAGGGATAGAGGCACATAGAGAAAACAAAAGAAGAAAACTGCAAAGCCCTAATACCATCAGAATGGGGTATATAAGTATATAAAGAACAAACAACAAGTAAGAACAAACGATAAGTGAGGTCAGAAGACAGCTGAACAGAAACAAATATATTTAGTAAATGTTTAGTGTTTTTTTTTTAGGAATGAAGGCAGTAGCTCTACTATGGGTTGGAAAATACTATCAAGGAAATCTGATTTACTCACAGTAGTACAAGAGCAAGCAGAGACACTGAGTTTACCAAGATTAGATTCTATGTGAAGTTTAGGCAGTATATAGAAAACTAGTCTGCCTAAACAGTTTACATCGATACAAATATCCTCAGCACTAAGGGTGGGGCGGTTGTTATTACGGAACAAAATATTTACAGTATTGTTGACCGCTACCATATTGTTAGGCACAGTATTTATTCCACGATTATTGTCGTGATGTTCGTTGGTCACTATTTATATACTTGGAGTCGCATGTCAAAAATTTCCAAGGCGAATAAAAGTATAGAAATAGTGACAAACAGATGTAAACAATAATCAAAGTTGTAATGAAGTCCTAATTAATTCTGTGCAGATGTCTTTTATACAGTAGATGATCATGGCCTGACTCTCTTGTCAATAGAGGTCCTTGCGCTAGACGACAGCATCAGCCCCCACCCTCTTATCAGCCGGCTTGATAACAATGTCATTACGGCTACGACGTTTCATAAGGGCACGCGACTCCGCCGGGGACATGTCCGTCTGATGCGGGGGAAGTGGAGACGTTCGGTATTACACTGTGACACTGTATGTCCGTGATGTAGCGATCCATGGTCCGGGGCGCACCAAGCGTAGGTGTCCAGTCATTATTACGTGAAGCATACCGGGAGAATATATCATCTGAGTTAGATGACTGTCCTGTCCGAACTGATGAATGTCACGCATAAGGGTGAATTCTCGTGTGTGTGTATCTATCATATGCGGGACGGAGGGATATAAACTGAGTATAGTAATCTCACTATCAGAAATATCCTGGTCAGGAGGGATGCACCCAGCCTGAGTATTGTGGTGGATCTGATGTTCTTATCACGTCTTGCAAGAAAGACACTATGGAAGACCACAACGACACAGTCTCTACCACCATCAAAGGTGTGATAGCTGACAATCTCCTCCCCACTACAGCAGCCGTTCTGTCTCATGGGAAAGCAGTTTGGGTAAGCCTGCAATTTTATATGCTACCTAAACATTCACAAGTCTTTCAACCATGGCAGACCTATTATCTCTGCGTGTTTCTGCCCTATGGAACACATCTCGGACGTCCTGGACAGTGTCAGTCAACTATTAGTGGTGCAACTCCATACATTAGTGAAAGACACTAACCATGCCTGTCTATCTTTGCCCCTATTTCACTGTCCCCTGCTGACACTTATCATCTCTTACCACTTGATGTGTGCTCCGTTACACCCCCATACCACACTCAGAGGGTATCAAGACCTTGAAGTTCTTCCTCGATACGCACCCTCATCCCCCTGTGTCTACCTTTACTCTCATCTGCCTTGCTGAGCGTGTACTTACTCTTAACTCATTTGAATTTGATGGGAACTTTTCCGACCAAACCAGTGTTCCATAAGCACCAAAAAGGGACCCAGTAATTTCTGCTTGTTTATTGGCCACCCTGAGAACCAGGAATGAAAATTATACCGTGGGCCCTTCCTATTGGTGTTCTATAGGTATATTGATATTTGGATCGGCCACACTGACATGTCTGATGATGATCTTCCCTCTTCATACATTTCATCGATACCTTCCACCCGGTCATCAAGCTCACACCCGAGATCTCTACCATCCATGTGGACTTCCTGGACATATCCATCACTATCCAACACTCCTGTTTTTTTAATTTTGGTATAATACAAATCGACGGATGCCCGCAGTTTTACAACTCCTCTCATCCCTCTGCCTGTCATGATTCTCTTGTATTATCTCAACTTTCTATGTCTCCATCGTCTGTGTAGTAGTGAGGAGTAATTTATCGAGACAGCCCATGAGATGATGGATTTCTTCCGCTGTCCCCTATACCCCGACAGAGTCCTGATGTCTGCTTTGTGTTCAGTGTGCAGCTTCTACAGTCAGGATACTCTCTTAACACTGGAATGGCTTTCTCTACGGTTAGGGTCACTTGTTCTCACTCTGAACCCCATAGCTCTGCTGTTCGTGACATCCTACTCCGACAACATTCTCATCTCTAGTCAGATCCCAAACTGCGGGAAGTGTTCTTTGACCATCATCTGATTACTTACAGATGTGACACGATCCTCAGGGATTTATTGGTCCGTAGAAATCTGAAGCCTGACGTCTCTAATAATTTTGGCATCATCAGGTGCAAATGCAAAAGATGTTATAAATGTGCCTACGTCACCCAGATTCCATAAAGCCACCCCTTCACCATTGAAGAGAGTTTCACATGTATGTCTCGTAAGGTAATCTATGCCATTATCTGCAAACATTGCACCATGACGTATATATGTGAGACTGGAAGGAGTCTTGCAGACCGATTCTGCGAACACCTGTACAGCATAAAAAAAACCATTTGGGTACTCCTGTTGCGAACCACTTCAATGGCACCGGCTATCCCGGCACCCAGGATTTCAGGTGACGGTCATTAAGTCGTGTTTCGCTGACGACCAGATACGTCACGCGTCTGAGAACCGCGCGCTCTCTCTGTCCCCACACACGCACGCACACACCCATCTATGAACGCACGCATGCGCGCGCAAGCACGCACGGACACACGCACGCATATATATACGCATATATACGCATATGTAATACATTATATACGAATGAACCTATCATGATCGATTAACGCCAGTTGTATGGATAATACATTGGATATCATATCTTTGTTGTCTCTTTTCACATTTATTTGAGCGTGTTTTGCATATTTTATGTTTTTATTTCACCTATGACCAAATTTCAACCATTCATGATTATTTCCACATCGCCACGTGAACGTCAATAGTGCCGAGTTTGCTCGCCGTTTCGTGTTGTGCATGTAGTCGCAATAAAGGCCTTTCGGTCGGAACGTCGATGTGTGTTTTTGCAGTAATTAGTTTGTTTGTATGTTCGAGAACCTTAGGAATTACGAGCGAATATATATTACTTCCTATGTACAGTGGGATAAATTTTTTTAGATTTCTTTCATATCCAGGAGACTTCAGCTTTCCGCTTAGTGCAATGTCTATCACAGGGGTCTTCTACTTAGTGGGTGTCTGCAGTGATTAGCAAAACTTCTTTATCCTCTTTCAAGCTTTCAGTGTAGGATTTTCGTTTTTCACAGTGAGTACATATTATATAACTACTCGCAACTTGTTCTTACTTCATAAGTGCAGGTGTGACCATCCACAGTAGAAGTACAGAGAGCATAATCTAAACAAGCCTTTATACTTGATGATTTTGATTATCGGCCACCTTTATCTGTACAGCCGTGTTGGTACAATTCTAGTCTATTACAGCCGTGTTGGTACAATTCTAGTCTGTTACAGCCGTGTTGGTATGATTCAAATATGTTACAACCGTGTGTGTATGATTCAAATCTGTAACAATGGTGTTGGTATGATTGAACTCTGTAATGCAAATTATTCTTCCGTAAGAACAATCAAATAGATAAGGGGGTGGGGGGAGCAGGGTTGTACTGTTAATATTCCCCCTTTTGTAAATTAGAACATGACCTTTAGTACCAGGAATTTAAATAAGTTTGCGCAAATCACCCCAGCCCCCCCCAATTTCTTGACGTTTATTTCACAAACAGGTCATACAATTCTCTCTCAGAGTAAAATATACACACAGTTGGGCTGATGACCATTTTTTGTGTGTTTCTTGAAGTCTTTAAGATATATGCCTCCCCCCTCCCAATTGAAGATGTTCCAACGGCACAGGGTAAGTGTTAGACTTAGGCTCTATTTCTATTTTATTTAGGCTACTCGTGATGCTTACGTTATTTACACTGCTCACCATTTCGATGTTACTTACGCTGCTCAGTATTTCTGTTATTTACGCTGCTCATTATTTCTGTTATTTACGCAAGTCATTATTTCTGTTGTTTAAGTTTCTTGTTGTTTCTGTTATTTACGCAAGTCATTATTT
The DNA here is from genome assembly GCA_034231615.1 of Meghimatium bilineatum. Classification (NCBI taxonomy): domain Eukaryota; kingdom Metazoa; phylum Mollusca; class Gastropoda; order Stylommatophora; family Philomycidae; genus Meghimatium; species Meghimatium bilineatum. The sequence goes on from CM067315.1 coordinate 27,661,803, forward strand.
CTGTTATTTAAGCTTCTCATTATTTCTGATACTTACGCTACTCATTATTCTGTTATTTACGCTGTTCATTATTTCTGTTATTTACGCTGCTCATTATTTCTACAATTTTTTTTCTTTCTCATCAATTAAAACCAGCACCTCGTACGACAAGATCTTCAACATACGTGATCTGAACACAACAAAGAAATCAAATCTGCCGGACCTTGATCCTGACGATATAACCATTCTTGGTCTAAATGATGTCGACGACCGTATTTACTACAAGGGAGAACACTTTGACAATCTTCTAAAGCCGTGGACAAGCGAGAGTCACTTTATTCCAACCGTGTCAGTTTATGGAATTACTTTCCTTCTGGGTCTTATTGGAAACTGTCTGGTGCTATTTGCTATGGTAGGAGACAGGTGAGAGTCTTGTTAATGCAATTAACGATATGTTATCCATGTTACAAGAAGACCTATTGGCCCTTGTAGAACTAATACGGATGTTATATGTTATATGTTAGTTGTTACTGAGGATACTTCAATAATTGCGCGGGATGTTCGTTGTTGTTGTAATAGTCCTTGTCTCGATTGGTCCGTTCTCAGAGACTTGAGTGTACAGTTTGAATGTCTTGACAAAATCGCATCTCATTTTTGGAGACGCGGTTAGTCAAGTACGGAAAAAAACGCGTTTACGAGAGTTGCTAGGCGATTTGGTGCCGTTGAATAGACTAGTTCAATTACCTTCTTGAATTTAATTGTTCATGTAATTATCTCTCTGCATATCATCTTGTGTTGTTTGGTTTTATGAAGTGACATTTATTTCTTATGTTCAGATATGGTCATTTCAAATCTCCGATGATAGTCCAATGTGGTTATATCGCATAGTTTAGTTATAAAAACAGTGGTCGTAGTTCTGGTACATCAGTAGCCACGACCTTCAGGGTTGTTATATAAGCATTCACTATTTGTGGAGTTAAAAATAACGCATTGTAATGAAAGGAATACCGAAGTAATGATTTAGTAATGACGATATTAATTAAATAGTTATTATTATTATAATCTTGAGGATGTCTGTGGCGTAGTAGTTAAACCGATCGTATTTAGCTCAAGATTGCGTAGGCTAGAATGCCGTTTTGTTTATAAAGTGGATTTATTCGAAGATTACTAGTAATGATTGTTTGCTGTTACCAAGGTACGTGCTTTTAGCGGTGCTCTTGACAAGTAACATGTTTCTTCGTTGAGAGAGATGGAGTACATATGAGTAACCCGAATACAATGACGTCAATCCTGTAGGCCGTATGCTCACTTTTGTTGATACAGAAATGCTTACATGATAACATTGAATCTTTATACCACAACTTGCTTCATAAGGCGTTACAACTGCTGGCATTATCAATTGGCTAACCTGTGATTTATCCGTGCTTGTCAGTAACGGGACACACGAATTATACACATAGTAGCAAATGAATACATTGGGTCAGTCGTGCCAACCAAGATAAATGACATAAACCGTTTTTCTTGCAGTTCTGTCACTGCCCTCAAGCACTTCCTTGTCTAGATACAAGGATATGCTACGAGATGTCACGTCACGCAACAATTGATTGTTAACAAACAATGAAGGAAGTTCGTGTAAAATGCTATGAGTATTATATAAGTTCTTGAGCTATACTGGTGAAAACCTGTCAAGCAGTTTATAATGTTCAAGAGACATTTTTCAAAGTTATGGCTAGATCATGCATGACAAATGCCCCCCAAAAATTACAGTATAACATCCATATATACAGTATATAAACAGTATAACATCCATATATTTTGCTAATAACTGCTTGAAATATAATATTAAATGTTAGGTGAAAGAACAATATAAGAAATGAAGCGATACAGAAACAATTGAGAAAGACAAAAATCTAGAGGTAACTCAGATTAAGGAAACAGAATGGAAATTGTTTGGGTTTGGTGAAAACCAGTAAGAAATATGCATAACTGGTCAATGACATGGTAAGGTAAAGGTGTACCCAATGGTAGCAATTTAAAGATAGCAGTCTCTTTACACCTAGACATCTAACTGAAAGCACCACAGAAAACAAAAAATAATTATACATTGCTTTTTTTGACCAAGAAAAGGGCTTCGACAGAGTAGACAGACAACAACTATGGAAAACACTATCAATATACGTAGTACCAGAACATTTAATCAACATATGAAAGGGCATTTATGCTAATAGCCAATGTGAAGTAAGTACAAATGCAGGAGTGTCCAGTAAGTTTCAAATGTAATCCGGAATTCGTCAGGGATGTGTTTTTTCCAATTCCCCCACCCCTCTTACTTTTTATAACATATATCGACCACATCTGTAAACTAACAATTACCAACGAAGGCGACAAATTGAACGAAATACTTTGTGCGGACGATCAAATACTAATAGCGACCTCAGAAGAACAATTGCAAGACCATAGGAACAGACTCCCCACAACATGTCAAAAATTCAACATAAAGATTAATATTGAAAAGTACCGAAATAATGGCAATAGCAAAGAAAGAAAGAAATATCACAATCTCCATCGATGATAAACACCTTCAACAGGTAAATTAGTTCAATTACGTTGGAAGCATTATGCCGAGTGAAGAGAAAAATAGTAAACTAGATACAAAACAGATGCAACATAACATACCAGATCCTAGGACAGATGACCCGTATTTTCAAGAACAAAAATGTAAACATAGACACTAAAGTTGCATTATACAAGACTATTATTATTCCATCACTATGCTACCAGTACCAAACCTGGACAATGACAGCACAAAACAAAAGAAAAATAATGACTGCAGAAATGACATGTCTATGAAGAATACTCGGAGTGTCATTAAGAGATAGAATTAGAAACGATAACATGAGACAAATAACCAAAACAACACCAGTATTGGAACACATTAAGAGACAACAGATAAAGTGGTTTCCACAGACTTTCAGACTACCAACAGACAGCATGCTGCAAATGTCCATGACACATATACATCACGGCTACAAAGCCAGAGGTAAACCATGGATCAAAGAAATCGAAGAGGCCAACGGGAACAAACTTACAAACATCACACAAGAAGGCCATCTCCAGAGAACCTCTCAACCCATGACGCCGCAAGGCAAATAAGGGTCACAGCGTATATATAGATGAATAGATATCACTGCAGAATTGACGTAGAATTTTATAATTCACATTTTATTTAATGTGTTATTTATTTAGATGTCAATATTTTCCTCATGTCATTAAAATACATTTTAGTCATTCATATTCTTCTTCCAACTTCTGTTTCACATCTACCATCAAATCTCACATAATCTAGATACAATCATTACAATTTTGGTGGTGCAGAGATGTTGACATTGCTTATACAGAAATCTTAACCTTCGTTGAAACATGCAGTGGAAACTACCAAAATACAGATCGTCTGTACGCAATAATATAGGGACTGCCTATCCAAAGAGAGTTCCGGTTACCAGTTTCAAGATGGCAGACGTATGTTTCTTTTCCTGATTCCTTTGGATACGTTAATCGACAATTTAACAAATTGTCATTGTAAAACTCCCTGTGTTTCTGTAACGTTAATCGACGATTTAACAAATTGTCATTGTAAAACTCCCTGTGTTTCTGTAACGTTAATCGACAATTTAACAAATTGTCATTGTAATACTCCCATTGTTTCTGTAACCGATGTTATAGCTCTAATATACATCGGCCACTTAGAATGAAGGAAGTCAGAATCCCACGCCAAAGCTTCATGTGGACACCAGACGGGTAAAAGAAAACAGGGAAGGAAAAAACAACGCTCCGAACATTTATGAATGAATTAAAATCAACGGGCATAAATACACAAGACCTGCAATCCCTAGCAACTGACCAACAAGCATGGAGAACTATGACATCCGTCCTATGTGCCAAACTTGACAAGAGAGGAACTGACTAATATCAAAAGAAGTAGAATAGAAATATGAAGAATAAGAAGAACATATAAGGGAAGTTGTAGAATAGATAGAAGAAGAAGTAGAATAGATAAATAAAGTTGTAGAATAGATATAGAAAGAAGTGGAATAGATAAAGAAAGTTGTAGAATAGATAGAGAAAAAAGTAGAATAGATAAAGAAAGTTATAGAATAGTTAGAGGAAGAAGTAGAATAGATAAAGAAAGTTGTAGAATTGATAGAGGAAAACGTAGAATAGATAAAGAAAGTTGTAGAATAGATTTAGGGAGTAGTATAGATACAAGACGTTGTAGAATAGATACAGAAGTATAATAGATAAAGGAAGTTGTAGAATAGATAGAGGGACAAGTAGGATAGATAAGAGTTGTAGAATAGATATAGGAAGAAATAGAAAAGGCAAAGGAAGTTGTATAATAGATAGAGGAAGAAGTAGAATAGATAAGAGAAGTAGAATATAGAGATGAGGAAGTAGAGCAGATAAGGAAATTTGTGGAATAGAGGAAGTAGTAGAATAGATAAAGGAAATACAGTAGATAGAGGTAGTAGTAGTATATATAGAGGAAATAGAATAGATGGAGGAAGTAGAATAGATAGAGGGAGTAGAATAGATGGAGGGAGTAGAATAGATAGGAAATATAATAGATGGGGAAAGAAGTAGGACTGTTTGTGGAAAAAGTTGAATAGAAAGTGTAAGAAGAAGAATAATAAAGAAGAATAAATAATTGTACTCCCTTCTATTTGACGTAAAGTTATCTTTTTATTCTTCTTACAGAAAATCCCGGAGCACAACCGCTTCTTTCATGGTGAGCTTAGCCGTGGCAGACTTGCTGTTTCTACTAGTTTGTGTCCCTTACGAAACATCTAAGAATTTCATTGGACATTGGAACACGGGTACTGCTCTGTGCAAAGTCTCTGGGGCTGTAGAAATGCTGTCAGCTCTGTCGTCGGTACTCAATTTAATGACAGTCAGCATAGAAAGGTAAGAGGATCATTATTAGGGTACAAAACGCCTGTCTGTTGCCGGGGTCTGAAAGGGTAGTAAAGAATAGAAACACTGTTTGCGTCCGTGCATGTATATCGTAAAAGTCTACTAAGGAGAATTTGGGGTGGATTTGACTATTCCATTCTATAGCGGGTCAAAGTGACTGAGAAGCCATTCTGAAGTCTGCCAGTCCTGCATATTTCACAGCCAAGCTGTAAACCATAAAATAATGCATTTAGTTCTCCGGACTACATCCTGCTAATATGCAGGAGTTTGAGAATGAACGCACAAGAAGAATAAATAAAGCTCCGCCGAAACTCCCTCATTTCGTATAAGGATGAACAAACTCTATTGTCCATAACAACCGGTGATCTAAACAAACAAACATCATATTCTGGATATTCATTCAAACACGACACGACGTCAGACATTGAAAATAGATCAAAGCTTGTAGCTATCATAGAATCGTAGTTCAGGATAGATCAGACCATGTTCACCGAAGTTTTTCTATTTATTCTTATGATTTAAAATGAGATAACACCTTAGAATTTATTTGAGAGACTGGTTTGATATATGCAAATGGAGATATCATTGTTCTAATCGAGCCGGAGATATCATTGTTCTAATCGAGCCGGAGATATCATTGTTCTAATCGAGCCACGTAGAGTTTGGCTTCAGTAAACATTGAAAATACAGAAACTTTGAGGAAATGTAGCTACAGTGATATTTGCATTTGGGAGAATTTGTTATGTTAAGATGAGATGTAACAATAATTTTTATACTGAGTCACGGAACATATCAATTAATCAACCAATGAATCAATCAATGAATCAATCAATCAATGAATCAATCAATCAATCAATCAAGTAATCAATCAAGTAATCAATCAATCGATTACTCAGTCAATCAATTTATCAATCAAACCAATCAATCAATTAATCAATAGATCAATCAATCAATTAAACAATCAATCAGTCAAACAAAATCAACGATTTTCAGTCATTCGTCGATGGATGAATGGATCAATCAATCATTTGATAAAAAATCAATTAACCAATAAATCAATCAAGTAACACGCCGAGTATTGTAGGCGATCAAGTGTCTTCATAATTATCTGTCTCTTGAGAGACAACTCTCTGTCTCATGTGTTGTTAATTAGTTCAGTTGGTGACATTCTCTCGTGCCAAAGTGACAACCCATCCAGAAATTTCTCTTTTCCTATGTCTCTTCTCCCCCTTGATCATTCTACTGGTTACAAAGTGTTCACGTTTGGCATTCGCATCACATACCCTAAAAATCATGACCGCCTGCTTGTAATTTTTGCTATAATTTGTCTTAACTCCAGCATCTCTGAGGACTTCTACATTAGTTTTCTTGGCTGTCCGTGTTATTTTCATCATACTTCTAAAAATCTACATCTCATTATCTTCTGATTCATCACTATCATCATCAGGTAGCATATCATGAACATGATTTAGCGGCCATAACGGTCTTACTAAACCTCTGTCGATCTTGAGCTAGTCTTCCTGCATCTGTTACTGTCATGTTCGCGTGGTCTTTGATGTATTGCGTCTATCTTCTTGATCTGGCTCTTGTTCGTCTCCTTGCCATCATTCCCTCCATTATGATCTTCTCTAGGCTGTCATGGCGTTTATTTGGCCAAAATATTGTAGCTTTCTAGAAAGAACCATGCTGTTTAGCCAGTTTTATTTTACATTCATTTCTCTCAGGATGGCTACATTGGTGATTTTTTTCATTACATTCTGAAGATTTTTCTGTAACATTTTGTATCAAATTCTGCTATTTTATTTTTCACTTTGTTGGTGATTGCCCAGGATGCACACCCATATATTGCCACTGGGAATATGCAAGCTGTTAAGAATGTTAATCTTCTAGCTCACGTTGGCGAATGATATTATTATCATTCAGGTGACCCGTTTTTTTCCCCCAGAACTAAGTCTTCGTTATGGATATTATGAACTCCTCACGATTCTGGACATACTGCAGCTATGAATGTTTCAATACTTCGTCATGTATACTGTACATTGTAGTCTTGCACAATCGTTTCCTCTGTTACAATCAACCAAATCTCCCATTACTAGTTTTCCATGCTGCTATGTCTCTTCATATAATCATCATCAAGTGCCGTGTGGAATGGCATTAGCGATCATATTTCTCCGTGTACATCGATCTCTCATATATGTCATCATCTCTGCTAGTGTCGTCAATCGAAGCCATTTAGTCAAACTGTCCAATATCTTTTCTCTGGTTCTTCCCCATGATCTTTTCCCTTCTATCTTTCCTGCTGTCACTATATTCTCAATGCCTCCTCTTCTCATTATATGCCCAATAAATGTTCATTTTTTCTTATATTATCAATAATGCTTTTTTCACATCCAACTTCTAAGACATTCTTCATTAGTAATCTTTGCTGTCCAAGGAATGTGTAACGTTCTCTTCACATGGACAATTATATTTGCCGTCTTGCTATTATGTTCTCTTAAAGCCATCTTTAGTTCTATATTTAATTTTCTCAACATCGATAGTATGTTTTCTGTTAACGATTACAGCAGTTGGAAAAAGTTCAACAGAAATAAGAAGCAGAAAATGACAGGCAAAAACAACATTCACAAAAAAGAAAAATATATTGTGTAATATAACCTTGTCATTATAGGTGAGGAAGACAGTTCTGCAGTGCTATATAACTCATATACTAACATATGGATGCAAGTGTAGGACAATAAATAGAGAGGAAAGTGGGAAATTAGAGGAAATAGAGATGTGAACTCTACAGAAGAATGCTGAGAATACCATGAACTGCCTGAAAAAAAAATGTACTCATTGAAAGAGTAAAATGAGAAACTGGGCTTAATCAATAATAATAATCAATAATAATAATCAATAATATAAGAAAAAGACAATCTTATTTTTTGGCCACATTATGAGACATGGAGGTTTGGTGAACATAGTTGCCACAGGCAAAATTGAAGGCAATAGAGAAGGTAGTAAATGAAGGCGGTAACGTGAGAAAATATGAAGTTTCCTGTGTATGACAGAAAGCCTAGAGGAACCTCCCCAACTTGAAATCTTCCGCGTATGACAGAAAGCCTAGATCAGGACTATTCAACTATATTTACTCGGGGCCAAAATGTAGAAAATGGGGATCATCAAGGGCCAGATTTATAAAAAGACACATTGAATGATTTTATACATTTAGTATTTTTATAACTTTATTTCACTGTTTTAGCAATGATCCGCGGGCTACTTACTGGGCCTACGGGGGCTGGATGTAGCCCGCGGGCCGCCAATTGAATATCCCTGGCCTAGAGGAACCTCCCCAACTTGAAATCTCCCGCATATGAAAGAAAGCCTAGAGGAACCGCCCCAACTTGAAATCTCACGCATATGAAAGAAAGCCAAGATGAACCTCCCCAAAATCAAATCTCCCGCGTATGAAAGAAATCTCTGAGAAAGCACCCCACTGCACATAGGAAATAAGAAAAAATGTCTTCTAATCACAGGGAAGAAAAACAAACAAATAAAACAAATTTTGTTCATGTTTCACAGAAAAAATTGCTACTTTGAGTATACTTTCTCTGCTCAACAGTACAACTTAATTTTTCTGCTAGTGTCTTGTCTAAACATATTTCACATTTCTGTTGCAACTATTGTGATTTGTCCCTCAAAATCTAGTGTACGTTCCTCTACATTTGTATATTTGCTCCTAAATATTGCAACATTTGTGACATCTTTCAGTTCCTGGTTATCATTTATAACATTTTGTTTGGTTCTGACTTTATTTATACCAGTACGCATTGAAAACGCACCAACCATGAAAAACGCAGCACTTTCTTTTAAGCGTAGAAATTATTTTGTAATGAATTTAAAATACACAAAACAAGTAAATTTACAAAACAAGTAAATTTACAAATCTGATCAATTTACTGACCCAAATATGCATTTTTATAAAATGTGAACACAGTCAGGACCGTTATCTAAGCAGTTGCCTACACTAAGGCTGCTAAAAAAAAAATAGCACACACTGTCAATAAGTCGGGACCGTGTAACATAAATACAAGTTTGGCATCGGCGTGTCATACCATTGTATGTACAAATGTTTGGGGTGTGAGATCCCATTCTGCAATGATTGCTCGCTCAAGATCATGGACAACGTTGATGACATTACCGGTGACGTTTGGACGGTCGTTCTTTGTACCAGTATCCAGAAATCTCTCATTTAGCCTCACTAAAGTAGAATGGTCACAATTAAAATGTCTGGCAACTTCTCTGTTCATCACCCCATTCCTCAGCATACTAACAGTCTGCCATCGCTCTAATGCTGAAAGTCGAAGCATTTAAAACACAAAAACACACTTCCTTCCTATGAAAACAAAAGATGGTTGTTTTACTCCCTGAAACTTTACTAATGTGTATGACAAATTTCAACTTGCTTCGACTAGTAGTATGGCCAGAATTCAACAATTTGAGGTTTTGAACGTGATACACACAAATTTGGAATAAAACATGACACTTCAACAATAAAAAAATCACATGAAAACATTAAAGTTAACCCTTACACATTCAAGTGTTTTAAAAATCCTCACTGAAATAAACAATTCAAGTGTGAAAATAGATCATGCTGTTTGTGTGTTTGTAATGATTGCTGGCATGATTTTTTCCCCCGTTTTGTTTACCTTCACGGCGCTTTGGTTAAGTGTGATGGACACAAATTTCAATGGCGGCTGTCTACTGTTGTCGGATGCATTCGGCCCAATGATATATCGTGCTAAATAGGCGTACCACAGACTAATCACAGCCAGCACATAGTTCGGGGCATGCGCCATCGAAGCCGGTACATTCCCACGTCCGACATGAGTGTTGTAAAGATGTCTAGATAGAAAGTACACGTTTTATAGAAATTAATCTGATCACATCTACACACCGGTACGATGCCATGATGGTGGATCGGTTTTATCGACCTTTCTTTCATTGTATTTAGAATAAAATAGCATTGAATAGTGGATTGAATCATGAATTATTAGTTATTTAGTTTCACAGCAGTGAATATACAGAATGCCGTGTTGGTTTGGGAGCTTGTACATGTTTGATATCGAATATGTTGTAGTGGCACCAAAAATGACTCTTGGTCTAAGATCAAAGAACGATTTTACTGCAAATCTACAAGTTGTATACAGTTCCCACGGCAATATTTTGATAATTTCGCAATGAAAGACCATAAATACAACAGATTTGCGTGTGATTTAGTGTAGATTGTTGCCAAGAATTTCGATAAGTAAGGTAAGTTATTTTTTACTAATTTTTATCTTCTTTATTAGTTATAAAATATATTTTTTTTGTGAAAAACGTCTTTACCACTTTCTCATACGTCTGGTATGATACACTTATACACACACACACGTACATAAATTACACGAATATATGCAAAATTCAATTCTTTATTTATATGTGCAATATTATTTAAATATCTTTAACAACCACAAACTTATCACATTTTCAAAACAGTCACCATCAATAACGCAAATTTTCAAAAAAGAATCCGGTGGCAGTGAGACGTTTCGTATTTTTTAATCTGACTTGCTAAAGGATATACGTATTCAGTCTGGGCTTCGCTGTATTTCATTATACATTCAAATTAGCTGTGCTGTGAAAACTTAGGATGCTGATGATGTTGCTTCTTGGATAATAAAGATGGACATAACCAACAATCCAATAGGTGTGATATTTATGTGTCGGCGCATGAGAAGTTGAGCGTCGGTTCCGGAAATTCTATGGAGATGTTCACAGGATTACAGTTGTTCTTGGTTTTCTAAGAAAAACTTTATATTCTTATTAGATACAGTGAGTTATTTCCTTGTATTATCATCATCATCATCATTATATCAACAGCATTATCATAATCGTCGTCGCCCTCATCTTCATAATCGTCATCCTTATCATCGTCCTCATCGTAGCTATCATCATTATTATTATAATCTTGATCGTTATTATCGTAATTATCGTCGCCGTCATCATCATCATCGCTACCTAAGTAAACGTTATCATCTTTGTGGGCGCCATCATTATCATCATTATCTTTCTCCCCATCACTTTCCTTATCCCCTCTATATCATAATCCTCTCCATCATCATCCTTATCATCCATTCCATAATCATCCTTATCCTACTTCCTATCCTCTATTTATCCTTTCTATATCATAATCCTCTCCAACATCATCCTTATTCTCTTATCCATCATCATCATCTCCATCATCATCCTTCGCCTCCTCGACTTCATCCTTGTTATTCTCTCCATCACCATCGTCTCAATTATCACCCTCTTCATCATGATCCTTATGCTCGTCTCCATTATCACACTTTTCATCATCATGTTTTACAGCGTCATCCTCTCCGTCATCATTCTCACCATAACCACCCTCTAATCATTATTCTCATCCACCCTTCATCATCATCCATATCCTTCCCTCCATCATCATCCTCCATTATCATCCTCTCTATCATCATCCTTCCCATCATCCACTCCATCATCATCCTGTCATCATCCTCTCCATCATCATCCTTTCATCATCCACTCCATCATAATCCTGTCATCATCATCCTTTCATCATCCTCTCCATCATCATCCACTCCATCATCATCCTCTCCATCATCATCTCTCCATCATCATCCTCTCCATCATCATCCACTGCATCATCATCCTCTCCATCATCATCCTTTCCATCATCATCTCTCCATCATCATCCTCGCCATCATCATCCTCTCCATCATCATCCTCTCCATCGTCATCATCTCTATCATCAACCTCTCTGTTGTCATCCTCTCCATTTTCACCTTCTCCATCATGATCATTATCCTTCTCTCCATTATCATCCTCTCTATCATCATCCATATCAATTAAACCATCATCAGCAATATTCTCAACATCCTTATCGTACTCTCAATCAACAATCCGTATTACCATCACCATTATCAAAATCACCATTTTGTATAATGTCTAGTATACACGAATCTAAACCTCCCACCAAACATCTGTCTGGCGTACCGATGGTCAGTATTGAAGCCGATATGTGTTCCTTGCTATGAATCACGACAGTCCAGACTTGTATAGTTTCCATTTATCGTCATATGACTCGCTTCCTATTGATTTGTGTTCCCTGATTTCACGATACATTCCAAGACAAAAAGCCCATCATATTCTCATAAATAGTTATTACCTCTGTATAATGTTGATAATAAATGTCTTCTACGCGTTATCATGTTTAGTACTTCACAGCCTTCATCTATCTAAATGCTATTACAGGGTGGGATTTTGGATAGAAATATGCATTTTTTAACTATAGTGTTTACTTGATTCTAGTTAATAAATTTCTGCTACTAAAATAATGTGCTATCTTATACACGTGGGCGTAATGTTATACACTGGACTTGGGTTAGACACGGGTTTGTCGTTATACAGGAGGCGTTTCGTTATACACGGGGTTTGCGCTATTAACGGGACCTGGGGTTATACAAGGGATTGCGTTTAATACTTAACATGATAAGTAAATAGATACATGTAAAAGTTATTCATCTCACAAAGGCATTTCACACAGATTCGTGGCTCATACAACGAGTAATCGCACACGTAGTTTGTACTCTAAAAACTAATCATCTCACACATAATAATGTACTCGTAAAACGAATAATCTCACACGTAGTAATGTACTCGTAAAACGAATCATCTCACACATAGTAATGTACTCGTAAAACGAATCATCTCACACATAGTAATGTACTCGTAAAACGAATAATCTCGCACATAGTAATGTACTCGTAATACGAATCATTTCACATATAGTATGCACTCGCACAAAGAGTGATTTCACACGGAGTCATGTACTTGTATAATAAATCATCTCACACTTAAACTGTATTCGCACGAGTCACCTCACACAGATCTGCTCAGACACGCGTCATCTTACACAATCATGTACTCGTACAACGTGACATCTCACACAATCATGTACTCGTACAACGTGACATCTCACACAATCATGTACTCATACAACGAGTCATCTCACACAGCGTCATGTACTAGTATAGCAAGTCATCTCACAAAATCATGTACTCATACAACGAGTCATCTCACACAATCATGCACTTATACATCAAGTCACCTCACACAATACAACGAGTCATCTCACACAATCATGCACACATACAACGAGTCATCTCACACAATCATGCAAACATACAACGAGTCATCTCACACAATCATGCACTCATACATCAAGTCACCTCACACAATACAACGAGTCACCTCACACAATCATGCACACATACAACGAGTCATCTCACACAATCATGCACTCATACATCAAGTCACCTCACACAATACAACGAGTCATCTCACACAATCATGCACACATACAACGAGTCATCTCACACAATCATGCACTCATACAACGAGTCATCTCACACAATACAACGAGTCATCTCACACAGAGTTACGCACAACGAATCATCACACACACTGTCATGTACAACATATTTTAAACGCTGAAAATATTGATAATCTGTCACTCTCCGGAAGTCGTTCTGTCACTCTCCGAATATAGTTCTGTCACGCACCGGATGTGGATCTGCCATATTTTAGTTTTGTTTTCCAACATTAACAAGGAAACTCAAAAAAATTGTTCGGCAGAGACAAAGAAATCATCAACGTGATCCGTCATCATGTGGGCATTACTCTTTTTAGAATATAGTCGCCTTCACGGAATATCTGAACTCCTCACAAGTCTTGGAGAGTTGATCTGCCCCATACAAGGGCGTCTAAATTTCTTCTCTTCGTTTGTTCTCAAACTCCTATAGATCAGGAGAATGTAGTCCTAAGAACTGAATGCGTTATGTCATGGTTTACAGCTTAGCTGCGATACATGCGGCTTGAGGCGATGACACATTCTATTTAAACATGACTTCTAAGTAAATTTACTATATATGGAACGGGACCGCCAACTCTATACCATAGCCTCCTTAGTCGTCTCTTTCGTCATGCGTGGAAAGTAACAGTGTTTCTCTTCTTTGCTCCCTCCACTCATAGTCCCTTCAACCCAGGAGCGGAATGCTTAAACGATCTAAGATATCACTTCTGCATTATTGTCTTGGGCCGACCGTACTCCTGCTATAAATCAACCAGTGTAGGGTAACAAACCTAAACAGGAAGTAGGTGGCTGAGGTAGCACTGGGCAAAATGTCAAGATATACAAAAATAGGTAGGTGAGTTACCAAAGTAAAACATAAAACAACTTAACAACGAGATACAGAGACAGACGACGTTTCGACTATAAAGCCTTCATCAGGACAAACAAATGACCACAATAAAACAAAACTTACATGGAGACAAATAGGGTTATAATGAGGAAGACAATAGCAGATAGGTAATGAGGGAAGAAAAGATGTGGAAGCATGACAGGTGAGAAAAACGTATGGGCAGAAGTTAGTAGTAAGTAGGGAGGAGAAAATAGATTAAAGAATGTGAGATGAACAAAGGAAAAGATATGGTAGCAAGTAAAAAAGTAAAAAGTAACCCATAGCATTTATTAATGCCATAGGGGTGTGAGATGTTAGCGATCTCACATTTCACAGGCTCTGCAAATGAGGGCGGTAGCCATCTCCTCTCCCTCGCAGTCTTTACTTCCCGGATTAATCCGGTACCCATTTAAGGCTGGGTCGACCTGGGAGCCGTTGCGATCTGAAAACATTTCCGCCTCAACTGGGGAATGAACCCAGGACCACTCATATGCGACCGAAACCAATGCGCTAACCACTGCGCTAACGCGGCTCCCATGGTAGCATGTAAATTACATTAAAAATACTCACCTCAAAAGTGGCAACAGAGAATATGAATGCTACAGACAAGCAATCATGATGTAAGGGAAGAGCAAAATTAGATGGTACGAGGTATCAGGTGGGAGAGAGAAAGATGCCAAAAACGACAGGAACAGAAGAGAAAGAGCGAACAACAGAAGGAGAATATGAGCAGATAATGGTGATATATGAGAATAAAATAGTAAAATAACTTAACATATGCAGCTTCTAGTATACGTTCCTTCCAAATGAATGAGCACACGCATAATAGCAACAAAGTAAAAAATGGACAGTGAAAGCCAGATTCCTATCAAGGGTCATGATAGCACGTATTTGTACAGGTTAGAAAAATAAAGACATGCCACAGTAATAGACGGTACCCGAGGCGCCGAAGTGAAAAGAAAACACACCCGCGAAAGGGAGAACAATAGAAAAGACTATAGCCTGGATGGGTCACAGCGCATACGACATGCTTCCCCGTGATAGTCCCTTACCCTCCCCTGTTGTACTCTCCCTGTGTCCTCTGGGCTCCCTCCCACCCTCACATCACTTTCTTGCGTGACGTATCTCCGTCTAGGGGCTTTCGTCGATCCATCACGTCCTTTTTCCCCCCTCTTTTATTTTCTACCTCTGCATTTTTCTTTTACTGTCATCTTTTTCTATAGCTATTTGGGCGTAGTCGTGGTTCACAACCACCGCCCCTCCCATTTAGTTGTTCGACTTACGCCCCTGTACTCTCATCAGTTGGTATGCGCAGTTGATTCTTATCATTTTATTATTTTTTTCCCACTGTCAATGGTACTCTCCAAATAATTATATAGCATCTCATTTCGAAGACAAAAATTATCTTTGCCACTGATTTCGTGTCAATGTTTCACAGCCGTAAATTGCTACCGGAAGTATGTGTTCTCTAATCAGTTGTTTCTTAAACAGACTTCAGCAATGTGATGGGTGGTTTAGTAGTAAAACTAGAATGTTCTATTCCAAAGTCTTTCAAAGTCGCGAAGTGATAGAAACAAGTGCTAATCGTGGCTAAATTGAACCAATTTTTATTCCAGGGCAGTCGTTCGTTTAGACACCAATCAGCGTCAGTTATGTTGGTTGAAGCAACATACCATTGTGCACTGTTGGTATGCTTTGCGTCGACAGAAAATTAAAAGCATAGAAAAAGTTAAATCAGCCAAAATAAATGATTATTTTCATGATCGTGAGCAGGACTATACCGGAGAAGAACATGAATAAATAATCCACACTATAATTTCATTAATTGCCTGTGTGTTGCGGGTGCCCCTCCCCCCCCCCCCCACATTTCGAAAAAAGCAAAAAAAAAAAAACTGTTTACCTTCAATGCGTATCGTAAGACGCGATTAAGGGGGGTTGAGGTGCGGATGTTTGTTCCATCTCTTATAATGTGTACAGCTTGTGGTGGAGCACACGCATCTCATCCGTGGACGTGAGTCCAATTTGGTAATATTATAATTTAAGTTATATATTAAACGTATATTTAGGTATATTTTTTCGATTAGAAAATTCACAGGAACATTTGCATAGCAAGTGACAAACAAAAGACGAATATAAAAGTTTTGATGTTCCAAATTCCATCAAGTCCAGCCTTACAAGATGTCACTGAGGTAGAGTTTGGGGGCTTCTCATACATTACATAAAATCGAAAAATTGTACTTACTGCACAAAACTGAAATCCAACAGGTAAATCCAGGAAAAGGGTAATACAGTTTTGCTAATACTAGATAACACACATAATGACACACACAAATCGACTTTTCGACCAAAAGTCCTTTATCAAGACAGACAATAAAAACAAAATTAAAACATATAACAGAAAGCGAACAGTAATAACATCGACGGTCACATTGATATGGGTAGTATCGATTGCCCGGAAGAGGTGAAATGACACCGGACAAGTACAATACAAAAATGACAAATAACATGTGACACGAAACAAACAGAAACTATGGATCGACTAAAGTCATACATGAGACAGGCGCTCACTAATGCCGTCGGGTTTAAGAGTGCCTTATTAATAAATGTAGCGCAAGACGGACCCGGTCGGCAGAGAAGCACGAATTAATGGCCGTAGCCTGAATGTCCTGGGTGCCCCGATGGCCTGTGCCATTAAAGTGGACGTCAACAAACGTCATAAATTACGTCAAATGCAGCATTACAATATGTCACTGAGTTAGAGTTTGGGGGCTGTTCATACAATGCGTCAACAATTAGGGGACGGGTCGGGAAAAGTTTGACAGATGTTGACAAGGGTTTAACAAAAGTTTATGATAAATTTTATTTTATATATCAATTAAATTGTTTGAATTTGACATTTTATTTGGAAAAAAATCTGAGAAATCATGTAGCTTTTGTGTTACTTTATCTACAAATATGTTTTTTCTTTAGGAGCAGGAGGCTGTTAGTAATTTTTTTTGACATAATTAAACAACTTTTTGAGGCAGGAAGGAAGGAGTAAATAATTAGCAAAAAAAAAAAAAGGCTGCTGAAGTAATTTATGGACAGACCCTTGGTTCTCTACGTGGTATGGAGGAAAAGAGGCTGAGAATCACTGATTTAATACACTTCACAAAGCGTATATACACACATGTAAAGTCTTATAAAATACGAAATAAGCTAAAGACAGAACTGCATTGCGAAACGTATGACACATTTTTGCACTTACCCAGACATTGACAAATCTCACAATTGGTTCCTTTTATAACCTCTTTTATTGTCAGGGTATGTCAATGTTCACGCAATCCTTGAAACTTTCAGCTGTATCAGTGGAGATAAACAATGTGTGTATCTCTCAGGCATAGTGCTAGGGCCTCTTGAACTGTGTTCAATAGGTTGATGGCTCAATCAGGGATTGCGATATCTTGTTTACAAATGATTTTAAAAAAATGGTAGAATCGAAGAGATAATATACTGAAGTTACGGTGTTACTTGTTATGATTGGTACTCTTGGCAGGCAGCTTGCATCTTTATTAAGAGGTGCAGAGTATATATGGAAAAACCAGAGGACAATTAAAGAAATCATCTGACTCTTGAAATACTTTTATATATCACGTTTTTGGTACGGATGTCAGAGTTGAACAATACTGCAGAAATGGAAAGGACAATAAAGACTTTTGAAAGCAAACGTTACAGACAAATATTGCACATCTATTATAGAGAACATGAAACCAGCATATATGTGAGAAACAAAATAAATACTCTTGCAGGCCAACAGGAACATTTCATGGCAGAAATCAGGCGTCGCAAACTTATGTTGTTTGTTTGGCCACGTGATGAGAGACACAATTCTCATTCCAAAGCTATCCTAAAGGTAACGGTTGACGGTAGAAGAAGAAGAGTGGGAAAGAAGAAGTATGGATTATATAATATTAAATACTGGATAGGATTAAGATTCTCCACACTTAAAGAACTGATAACAGTGAAGCATGATGCAATTTTTGTGTTGATGTTTCTAGAGCGACAACCTTACGACCGTGAAGGATTATGGCTTTGACGATCATGATATAGAGAGTTTATTTTATAGAGCAGATGACAGTGTCCCGGAGACTTCCTTATCCTCGTCAAGTGATACATTGTCTGAATATGTTGTCAAATAGCTGTATGAATAATAAGTGTAGGCCCTTGAAAATACGAATAGATATAATTTCAAATAAACAGTATGTAAGATATGATTAGACCAGTGGTTTTCAATCGTTACTCGCTCGTGACCCTATTTTGGGAATATTTTTCCAACATCATAATCGTGTAGCCAAAATAATTGCTGGATTTCTTCTGTTTTCATTACTGTCTTACTATTTTAATATGGCTCAAATAGCTCAAATTTTATATAGCCATCCTGGTAGTGTATATGACAGCCTCAATTTCAAAGTGTTTTTCACACTCCCCCTTTCAAAGATATTGCCTTTGACGGACATATGACCAAGTTTGAGAACCACTAAATTAACACATTGTTCTTCTTCACCCTCTGTATTCGATCTCAATCTCTGCAGATAAGCAGGATATAGTCGGAGAACGTTGTGTTTTATAGTTTGCAGCATTTCTGCGATATCTGCGCCTTTCAGCATGACACATCCGACTTTGGTATGGTTTTGGGTCTCTAACCCTATATGTGAAGGAACAGCCTACTCCACCCTATAACCTCCTTAATCGCCTCTTACGACATGCATGGAAGGTAAAAGTGTTGTTATTCATTGCTCCCCTCTCGGGCCTGATAAAACAAGGGTGACACATTGTTTTCAGTAACCGAAAGAAAATGTTCTAAATTCTTTTGCCCAAGCATGTTTTCCGTGTGCTGA
Source organism: Meghimatium bilineatum (assembly GCA_034231615.1). Lineage (NCBI taxonomy): Eukaryota > Metazoa > Mollusca > Gastropoda > Stylommatophora > Philomycidae > Meghimatium > Meghimatium bilineatum. Next base: position 27,680,929 of record CM067315.1, read on the forward strand.
TTAAATTTTGCATCCTACAAAATATAAGAGATTCAGCAACACTAGCTTTCTATTGACACCAGAAAATATATACCGCATAGATGGGATGTTTGACACGTACTGGTGCTTTGACAATTCAGAGTGAAATAACATTTAATAATTAGGGGATAGAAAAAAGAAAAGATAATTCGTGTTTAGCTTTCAGAGGGAGAAACGAGTAAGCTCTTGCATAGCATCTAAAGGGTTAACGCTAACATGTGAGCCTAACTGATTTTTACAAAAAAAGCCAATTTCACGGAAATTGCGATACAGCTCATATCCGTTATCTGGATTAAATCCTGCCAGAAATTTTGTGGAATCATGTTTTCTTTTACATTATAGTTCTTTCGAGAGTTTGAGAACTAATGGAGAAAAACGTAAGTAGTATGTTTTATATTCAATATCATATTACATTATTTCAGGAATTATGGGAACATGCCAATCTTTGGTTCCTCTGCATATACCGAAATCATTTGGGTTTGTAATCATGCAATCAAGGAATAGTGTTGCCATCATGAGGAATAGTGTTGCCATTATGATGAATAGTGCTGCCATCATGATGAATAACATTGCTATCATGAGGAATAGTGTTGCCATCATGATTAATAGTGTTGCCATCACGAGGAATAGTGTTGCCATCATGAGGAATAGTGCTGCCATCATGATGAATAGTGTTGCCATCATGATTAATAGTGTTGCCATCACGAGGAATAGAGTTACCATCACGAGAAATAGTGTCACCATCATGAGAAATAGTGTTACCATCATGAGAAATAGTGTTGCTATCATGATTATTAATGTCACCATCACGAGAAATAACGTTACCATCACGAGAAATAGTGTTGCCATCATGATGAATAACATTGCTATCATGAGGAATAGTGTTGCCATCATGATTAATAGTGTTGCCGTCACGAGGAATAGTGTTGCGATCATGAGGAATAGTGCTGCCATCATGATGAATAGTGTTGCCATCATGATTAATAGTGTTGCCATCACGAGGAATAGAGTTACCATCACGAGAAATTGTGTTGTCATCATGATGAATAGTGTTGCCATCATGATTATTAGTGTCACCATCACGAGAAATAGTGTTACCATCACGAGAAATAGTGTTACCATCATGAGAAATAGTGTTACCATCATGAGAAATAGTGTTGCTATCATGATTATTAGTGTCACCATCACGATAAATAGCGTTACCATCACGAGAAATAGTGTTGTCATCATGATTATTAGTGTCACCATCACGAGAAATAGTGTTACCATCTTGAGAAATAGTGTTGCCATCATGATTATTAGTGTCACCATCACGAGAAATAGTGTTACCATCACGAGGAATAGTGTTACCATCATGAGAAATAGTGTTGCCATCATGATTATTAGTGTCACCATCACGAGAAATAGTGTTACCATCACGAGAAATAGTGTTACCATCATGAGAAATAGTGTTGCCATGATGATTATTAGTGTCACCATCACGAGAAATAGTGTTACCATCATGAGAAATAGTGTTGCCATCATGATTATTAGTGTCACCATCACGAGAAATAGTGTTACCATCACGAGGAATAGTGTTACCATCATGAGAAATAGTGTTGCCATCATGATTATTAGTGTCACCATCACGAGAAATAGTGTTACCATCACGAGAAATAGTGTTACCATCATGAGAAATAGTGTTGCCATGATGATTATTAGTGTCACCATCACGAGGAATAGTGTTACCATCATGAGAAATAGTGTTGCTATCATGAGGAATAAGTTTGGAGCTCCCAACTTCTACCTAGTTTCCCTCCTAGGATATAAGCTCATAGGCTTCATAGGATTTTAATACACTGCGCGATTTCTACAGATATTTGATTTTGTTTATTTGGTTTTTCAGGAATTAAAAGCAAAACATCTCTTTGTCTTTACGTACAATGAAGAGTTCCCCAGAGCTCTTTCATTCCCAGACGATTCATGATATGAGTATGAGTGGTATGTGTAAGACACCTCCCCCGAAACATTACATATCGCTGATAGTTGGTATCAGCGATATGTAATGTTTCGAGGGAGGTGTCTTACTCAGACGTGGTCTATGTGTTTATGTAGAAGATATGTTAATAATTTTATAATTAGAGGTCCAGTCCCAAATAAACCTGCTTAAATTTTGTGCTATCAGCCTGCAGACATTTGGTGGTATCAGCCTCTGTACGTTTGCTATTATCAGCCTGTTTATATTTTGTGGTATCAACCTGCTTACATTTGGTGGTATCAGTCTGCTTACATTTGGTGGTATCAGTCTGCTTACATTTTGTGGTATCAGTCTGCTTACATTTGGTGGTATAAGCCTGTTTACGTTTGGCGATATCAGCCTGCTTACATTTGATGGTATCAGCCTGCTTACATTTGATGGTATCAGCCTGCTTACATTTGATGGTATCAGCCTGCTTACATATGATGGTATGAGCCTGATTACGTTTGGTGGTATCAATGTTTGGTCAATTGTTATCTCACTGTCCATGTGCATACATACCCATCATTACGACTAAAACAGTAATAGAATACGTTTTATGAATATATATGATTCAGAAATAGACGTAATAGAATAATAATACAAGTTTTGTGAATATATGTGGAATAAGATGATTCAGGAATATATGAAATGAGCAATAAGACAACAGAAGACAAATGTGAGTTACAGTTCGATAAAAATTGAAGACATTATTGCAAAATGTAACAGAAAAACACTTCTCATCGAATCTCTTATCCCCCCCTCCCCCCCCCCCTGCCCCCCCCCCAAGTCTCCACACTTTATGACTCACTGGCATCACTTACAGAGCAATCCGAAAATTGATCATATTCATTGAAGGTAGAGATTAATTTTTTTTAAAAAAAAAAGCTTATTCCACCCAGCGACGACAAAATTGGAATTAAAAACTGGAAAGGCCAGGATTGCATTTATGTTTTAAAATTACATTTTTAAAAAAATTGTGAGGTGGCTGAAGGCATAGGTTTTGCCATTTCTTAATAACATAAATAAAAATTGTTATATGTGGGAATATTCGTTTCTGTATCTATCATAAAGACGTCACAAGATTGTATGAATATCGATTTCTGGCTGTGACAGGTGTGATCGCTTGATATGCAGCAATATTGTGACATTTGAGGGCTTCAATCCGCCTTCTTCTTGCTTTTTCTCTGCCTTTTAGTGTTTCCATTGTCGTGTGGTATGCTCTTGCTGCTGGCCAATATAAGATCATTCTCATCAAGTGGCTGGAAAATTTTAATGCAAGTTTTTTAATATATTTTACCACAGACCTTGTTCAATAGTTCATATAGTCTCTTCATTCCTGAAATGATCTCATCTTGTTCTGTTTGCTGCTTTTCTTAGACATCTCATTTCACACGTAATAAGCTTTATGTCGTCCTCTTTTGTTAGTGTTCGTGTCTGACACTGATAACACAGTATTGATATGAAGATTGAATTTATGATTGACATTTTGGTTTCTGTCAGGATATATTTGTATTTAAAGATTGGTGTAGGCATATAATTTACGCAGTTGGAATATTTAAAATCATGTCTGGAACTCTGTTGTTCAATCGTTTATGTTACCAGTAAAACGAATAAATAGTAACGCACCAAATATAGCACTTTCCATTTTGTCAGATATCCTCTAACTAGTTACTGTTTATACTTGTACATTCTCCAGTCGTCTGTTAAAATCATTCAATGATATTACAATTCCTTCACTTGTTTCAGTATTAGATCATTTATCTATATTTTTTTTATTATTATGGGTTCTCTGTCTAACGACTAGCTCGTTTGGAAATAGGCGCCGTACTTCTAGCTCATGTTGCAAATAATAGGGCCATTGCCTTTCATTCTAGGTATGTCGTATCGTAGGAGGCGAGTAAGAAATGTTAGAAGATGGGCTGACAACATGTCATATGTGAAGTACAAAATGTCATGTGTGAAGAAATGTTAGAAGATGGGCTGACAGCATGTCATATGTGAAGTACAACTTGTCATATGTGCAACAATGTTAAAAGATGAGCTGAAAGCATGTCATATGTGAAGAAATGCTAGAACAGGGGATGACAACATGGCATGTTTGAAGAAATCGGTATTATATATTTTGTCTAGATGCATTACTTTTGTATTCTATCAAAGAATGATTCTGTCATGAATGATGGAGAAACTTAGACTAGCGAATATTGCATCTTTATCTATTTGTGGCAGACTCTAAGGTGGCTATACATAAACTATAAATAAATGTATAAGAAAGGATGTTTAAGAAATAAACTAGAAATAAACTTGTGGCAGATTAGAAATAATTATTTTCTAGTAAAATGGCAGTTAAAATATGCACACAAAAATGGAAAAGTTTCGAACTTATAGCACGTTTTCAAATTCACTAATCACAGGAAAAAAATAATCAAACTTAAATTTCATTGTCAGAGACTCTTAAAAATATCAAAATTTGTGAATTTTAGAAATGGTCATATTCTGTTGGCTCTGATTTGATGTGAGTGATATACAGATCAGTAGTTCTTGTTATAAGATTTTAATTCTCAGAAATGGGTAATGTTATACGAATCTGATATCCTGAAGAAGAAAAACTCAATTCTCATTATATTATTGTGTCATATATCAATGGTTTGCTTTTCTACATTAGCTGCTCTGTTGAGACATTCAAACCTGCTGCACAGGGATGTACAAATGTAGACCATCTGCACGATATGTTTTGCTGTTACTCCAGCACTGCAATATAACTACATCTTCAGTAGCTCTTATATTTCTGTGTACTCATTTTTGGGGACTTAAACATTTTTACCCTACAAAAGTCTGAGAGTTTTTTCATCTTCACCTACGCAGATCTGATAAATAACTCCAAATGTCCGAGAGCGTTGCAATCATTGCCTGCACACATCATAGATGGAACAGAAGTCTTAAACTGTTGTCATCATAGCCTGCACACATCATTGATGGAACACAAGTCTGAGACTTGTCATCATAGCCTGCACACATCATATATGGAACACAAGTCTGAGACTGTTGTCATCATAGCCTGCACACATCATAGATGGAACACAAGTCTGAGACTTGTCATCATAGCCTGCACACATCATTGATGGAACACAAGTCTGAGACTTGTCATCATAGCCTGCACACATCATAGATGGAACACAAGTCTGAGACTTGTCATCATAGCCTGCACACATCATTGATGGAACACAAGTCTGAGACTTGTCATCATAGCCTGCACACATCATAGATGGAACACAAGTCTGAAACTGTTGTCATCATAGCCTGCACACATCATTGATGGAACACAAGTCTGAGACTTGTCATCATAGCCTGCACACATCATAGATGGAACAGAAGTCTTAAACTGTTGTCATCATAGCCTGCACACATCATTGATGGAACACAAGTCTGAGACTTGTCATCATAGCCTGCACACATCATAGATGGAACAGAAGTCTTAAACTGTTGTCATCATAGCCTGCACACATCATTGATGGAACACAAGTCTGAGACTTGTCATCATAGCCTGCACACATCATAGATGGAACAGAAGTCTTAAACTGTTGTCATCATAGCCTGCACACATCATTGATGGAACACAAGTCTGAGACTTGTCATCATAGCCTGCACACATCATATATGGAACACAAGTCTGAGACTGTTGTCATCATAGCCTGCACACATCATAGATGGAACACAAGTCTGAGACTTGTCATCATAGCCTGCACACATCATAGATGGAACACAAGTCTGAAACTGTTGCCATCATAGCCTGCACACATCATAGATGGAACACAAGTCTGAGACTGTTGTCATCATAGCCTGCACACATCATAGATGGAACAGAAGTCTGAGACTTGTCATCATAGCCTGCACACATCATAGATGGAACACAAGGCTCAAACTGTTGTCATCATTGCCTGCACATATCATTGATGGAACAGAAGTCTGAAACTTTTGTCATCATAGCCTGCACACATCATAGATGGAACACAAGGATCAAACTGTTGTCATCATTGCCTGCACACATCATAGATGGAACAGAAGTCTGAGACTTGTCATCATAGCCTGCACACATCATAGATGGAACACAAGGATCAAACTGTTGTCATCATTGCCTGCACACATCATAGATGGAACAGAAGTCTGAGACTTGTCATCATAGCCTGCACACATCATAGATGGAACACAAGTCTGAGACTTGTCATCATAGCCTGCACACATCATAGATGGAACACAAGTCTGAAACTGTTGCCATCATAGCCTGCACACATCATAGATGGAACACAAGTCTGAGACTGTTGTCATCATAGCCTGCACACATCATAGATGGAACAGAACTCTGAGACTTGTCATCATAGCCTGCACACATCATTGATGGAACAGAAGTCTGAAACTGTTGTCATCATAGCCTGCACACATCATAGATGGAACACAAGGCTCAAACTGTTGTCATCATAGCCTGCACACATCATAGATGGAACAGAAGTCTGAGACTTGTCATCATAGCCTGCACACATCATAGATGGAACACAAGTCTGAGACTTGTCATCATAGCCTGCACACATCATAGATGGAACACAAGTCTGAAACTGTTGCCATCATAGCCTGCACACATCATAGATGGAACACAAGTCTGAGACTGTTGTCATCATAGCCTGCACACATCATAGATGGAACAGAACTCTGAGACTTGTCATCATAGCCTGCACACATCATTGATGGAACAGAAGTCTGAAACTGTTGTCATCATAGCCTGCACACATCATAGATGGAACAGAAGTCTGAGACTTGTCATCATAGCCTGCACACATCATAGATGGAACACAAGGCTCAAACTGTTGTCATCATAGCCTGCACACATCATAGATGGAACAGAAGTCTGAGACTTGTCATCATAGCCTGCACACATCATAGATGGAACACAAGGCTCAAACTGTTGTCATCATTGCCTGCACACATCATTGATGGAACAGAAGTCTGAAACTGTTGTCATCATAGCCTGCACACATCATAGATGGAACAGAAGGCTCAAACTGTTGTCATCATTGCCTGCACACATCATAGATGGAACACAAGGCTCAAACTGTTGTCATCATTGCCTGCACACATCATTGATGGAACAGAAGTCTGACACTGTTGTCATCATTATTTCCGTAATAATATTATTACTTCCAACAAAATCATGAATATTCTTGCAACACGTTCTTGTATATTATTCTTTTCCTTTTTGCGAAACGACATTCCAAAACATTTTTTAATATTCTGGTGCGAGCTCAAACCGTTATCTTATTTGACTTAATTAACTGCTGCCATCGTTCACAAATTTCAGCAAATTAGCATGGTGCAGTCCGTAGAATTGAATGTCCTATACTCTAGTATACTGCTTACTGCGATACTTATTCGATTTCATCATGCATTCTGTGTCACGTTGATCCTCTATAGGATGGGAAAGTCAACTCCACCCAAAAAAAACTTCTTTTGTCACTTCTTACGACATTAATGACAGGTCAAAGTGACGATATTATATGCGCCTCTTTGTGGCATATTTACAAGAATATCTGTATCAATCGACTGTACATGACATAGTCGTAGCTGTTCTATCCACAGGACATGCCAGATCGAGAACAACAATGTATGCCAATATCACCAAAGGAATTGTAGGGGAACATCTATGGTAATGAAATATCTCTAGGGGTTAATGTTATCTCAAACAAATATTTCAATGTCTGATCTACAAATAATTCAGCACGTTTCCCTCTGAAGAAATAGAGGAACTATAAAACATAGATAATAAATTATATCAGAAGAATTAATTTCTTAATCCAATTTGTGGAATGAATAATGAAAAAAAAACATGTATGTACCTTACGCTTCTTATTCACAGAAACATAAATCAAGAATATAAGAGTTTCCAAACGCTGCAACGGCGCCGCGATTTTCATTTTTAATAAAGTTTATTTTGTTGTATCTGCCTTCTATCAATTTCTTACATTCCATCGGCATTTTCGGTGTGAACAGAATCATTCTGAATCTAAATTTAACAAAAATAATCATTCAGAATATATGTTTTACAAACATATCATTATGAATATGTTTTACATACACAAAATTCTGAATATAAATTGTAGTTTTCATTCTTTTACATTAGTTTGACCGGGTCACGTAAAGTGTCATCACATGCTTGCGATACCGCGGGCTATGGGATCTGCAATGAAAAAGACAATCATTATCAGGTGACATGCTTGCTGGCGTAGGCGATCATGGCTCTCCACAGCTCTCTGTCTCTAGTGCTATGTATCAAGATCGTTGTTGTTTCCCTGCCGCGCCAGGTTGTCAAATATTTTATCAAGTTGTCGCCTTTTGCGTCTGTTGCCTTCAATCTTGCCTGGTGTGGCTCTGGAAAAGAAAATATCGTCATTTAAAATGAAATGTTCTAGATATGTTCTAAAGAATATCAAGGACAGAAAGGCGAACCACCGCAGACGCCCGCAAAGATCTGAACAAAAAAGAAGACAGACTTTTCAAAACTATCCAAAAAAACAACACCTGAAGCAATATATTTTGGACACATAAGTAACACAATGATTTTTAGAAAGATTCATAATGGAGGACAACGTTCCAGGGAAGAGTACAAGTGGTAGACAAGACTACGATGGACACATGACATCAAAGACCTTATGAAAATGAAACTGGAAGAAGCTGGGCATCTTGCACATAACTGAGACTTTTATCACGTTTATCTATCTATTCGCTAAACCCTTTGTTGCCTTTCAGCGTCAGGGGTAGAAGAGTTTTCTGGAAATGGCCCTCGTGTGTGCTGAGTATATTGTAGAGTTTGTCGCCTCTTTTATTTCGGTGGTCCATCGTTTTCGTAGTCGGCATCTAGGTCTGCCTTCACTGTATATAAGCTAGATTGCTGTGGTATGCTGTTTGAAGGAAGTATGCTGATGTTTGCAAACCATGTTATCTGTTGTCTCTTAATATATTCCAAGATTGGAGTGGTACCGGTGTAAATGTTTTCATTTCTTACTCTGTTTCTTAGCGATATTCCTAGGATTTTGTGTAAGCATGTTATTTCAGCTGTTACAAGTTTACGTGTGTCTTGTGCTGTCATTGTCCATGTTTGGCATTGGTAACACAGCGTTGATATAATAATTGTTTTTAATAGTGTTATTGTGGTATTTAAATCTACATTTTTGTATCAGAAGATTGGTGTCATTTGTCCTAGAGTTTGGTACAGAAGATTGGTGTCATTTGTCTTAGAGTTTGGTACAGAGGATTGGTGTCATTTGTCCTAGAGTTTGGTACAGAAGATTTGTGTCATTTGTCCTAGAGTTTGATACAGAAGATTGGTGTCATTTGTCCTAGAGTTTGGTATGCTTTACTACATCTCTTGTGTATTTATGTATTTCTATGCTACTCCTGCCTTCTGCTGGTATATTGCTTCCCATTTATGTGAATTGCGAAATGAGTGCGAAATGTGTTGTTGTTTGTCATTTATTTAAAGATTTCAATGTTTTTGACAGACATCGTAAGTTTATATGTCATGAAAATCGTCGTAATTTTCATTGGCCAATTTTGGTCGAGATTGTCACCACATAAAATGCACTGAAATACTGGAGTATTCTTTCGAAGAGACATTATTTGGAGATTTAATCTCATTTTCGCTGTACTTTTGGTGTGATGAGCTTTTTTTTTGTATATTACGGTAAAATGTAAAATGTGATTACTATTATTTGCTGCTTATTCAATACTATATAGCAAATATGTTTTATGCAGTTTCCAATCTACCTATCACCCACATATCACAACTTATTTGTAAAATATTAATTTCTAAGGTCGAGCAACGTATATTACTAACTGCAAAATTTGGTTGTTTTGCATGAGGTAGTTTTCAAGAATATTGAGCTGAAGTGAGTAACGAATTATGGAACGAACTATAATAATTACCTGAATGCTAATGACCTTCTCTTCCAGTACATACTGTATGTGTTTACTACTTATAGTGCTAAATCCTCTTTAAGACGAGGCACGCTCTCCTAGCCTTTTAACAAAGTACCATCTGTTTATATAACTATATATTCTTAATCTTCTGCTTTCGTTCTCACACTCCTACAGATTAGCAGGATGTAATCCGGAAAGCGTTGTGTTATGGTTTACAGCTTAGTTGCGATATTAGCGATTTTCGGACGGACATATCCGCATTCAGCATGGCTATGGGTCCCTTTGACATTATATCGGACAGCAATGTCATACATTAACCTACATAGTGCCTCTTACAAATTTCATAGAAGGTAAAAAGCATTGCTATTCTATGCTCCACATTCGGGGCCCGGCAGCACAATCTTGCGATCTTGATATGTGTTTATATATATATATATATATATATATATATATATATATATATATAGTTTTAATTGTATATTGGCTATAATCGACTGAAATGATGGCCCGTAGAGAATATATTGAACATACAAATGCATTGATTCTACCGATGACTGATGTGTCCTGCCATTACGAATTTCCATTCACTGATTCACTGAACTATATCCTACTGGAAATCTAACAGGAATATTGACCTTCTACAAGAGTGATCCAACGGGATTTTGTGAATGAACACTGAAGAAGAGATAAGCATCAATCCCTCTGGTCCCATCCGCAAATTCTCCCAAACATCAATTCACTAATTCACTAATTCATCAATTCACTAATTCACTAATTCATCAATTCACTAATTCATCAATTCACTAATTCATCAGTTCACTAATTCATAATTTCACTAATTCATCAATTCACTAATTCATCAATTCACTAATTCATCAATTCATTAATTCATCAATTCACTAATTCATAATTTCACTAATTCATCAATTCACTAATTCATAATTTAACTAATTCATCAATTCACTAATTCATCAATTCACTAATTCATAATTTCACTAATTCATCAATTCACTAATTCATCAATTCACTAATTCACTAATTCATCAATTCACTAATTCATCAATTCACTAATTCATCAGTTCACTAATTCATAATTTCACTAATTCATCAATTCACTAATTCATCAATTCACTAATTCATCAGTTCACTAATTCATAATTTCACTAATTCATCAATTCACTAATTCATCAATTCACTAATTCATCATTTCACTAATTCATCAATTCACTAATTCATCAATTCACTAATTCATCAATTCACTAATTCATCAATTCACTAATTCATAATTTCACTAATTCATCAATTCACTAATTCATCAATTCACTAATTCATCAATTCACTAATTCATAATTTCACTAATTCACTTAAGTTATAATTTTCTGGAAGCTAAAGGATGTCACCTGCATCAGTGAGGATTATGAGTGTTGTAATCTCAAGATGTCACCTGCATCAGTGAGGATTATGAGTGTTGTAATCTCAAGATGCCACCTGCATCAGTGAGGATTATGAGTGTTGTAATCTCAAGATGACTGAAAACTTTTCGCAGCTAAAACTGTTTTCAAGTTAGTTGTCATTTTCATGAAGTGTATATACATTTTATTTACAGATATTCTCTCTCTCTCTCTCTCTCTCTCTTTATAGATTTTTATATATATCAAATGTCCAGTATGATCGTGCAAGAATGAACACCACCCCCCCCCCAAATTAAAGTGACATCTCTCCATGGTTTGGTTTGTATTCTTCCAATGCTATTTCTCTATCTATTTCTAGAACTTCATCCATCCCACACGCATCTTTATCTGTTTTCCAAGTCTGTGAGGCTTCCACTTTCATTGACTACGTTCATTGATCGCTTGTGCTGCCCATTGCTGCTCGTTCTTAACGTTTCAAACATTCATTTTGATTGCCTGGCCTAACATTTCGTGCCAGACAGCCCTCAACCGCTCATCTTCGTGGATCAGAGAGACCAATTTGTGAGTTAACCTGATACCCTTTCATCCGATTGTCGTGAGCTTGGGTAACTTTTCTCTTTGGTAAGAAATGCTGACAGATAAAAAAAGATGAATAAAGACATTATTTTATCGTCTTATATTTTGACTTTACTATTACAAAACCATAAATTTAATACATTAATTGAAATATAGTTCAAATATATTAGCGCATTGGTGAAATGCAGATACCCATTATAAGGCGAATGCCCTCAGAAACACATAAGCACTTAGTAAGGATATCCCTCTGTATTTGTCGCAATATCTTAGAGCCCTTTTTCTTCCATATAAGTATCATTGTTGCCAGTCTTCAGGTGTTATCGTATTCCATTCCGAGTTGAATATTATGTGTAGCCATTTTACTGCAGTGTTGCCACACTTGTTTATTAAATCTGATGTTATGCAATCTTCGCTCGGAGCTTTGTTTATTGGACTATTTTTCAGTGTCTCCTCGACTTCTATTATATTATCTGGTTCTGTTTCTTGTATATTTACAAACATTCTTCTTTCAGTGAAGAGGTGATATTCGCTTGGTTACGGGGCCGCATAGGGGAAACACGCATATTTCTTCTTTAGTGTTTATCCTCAAACATTACAGATCCACCGAAGACGGATGTGTCGGGCCATTGGCGCAAATAAAATGACGACACAACGAATTTCCATTCTCTGGACTACATTCTGCTGAAAATATAGTTGGACATGTCCTGCTACAAGATAATTCAGCAGGAGTTTGAGAATGTACGCTGACGAAGAAACACTACAGAAAAGAAAGCAAGCGGGAAAGAAATAAAAACAATAGTGAATAAGGGAATTAAAAAATTGGCGAGTAAAGTATAGCTTTTAGAAGTGATAAAATATAAACATATGAAAAATATAAAGATGATAAGGAAACGTTGAAGTTGCCGTGGTTGGATGTGGGGCGGGGAAGGGATTGAAAACAAGCAGACATTATATAATACAAATTAAAAGTTGTACCACCAGGAAAGTGATTGGGCCGAAACTCGTGCGGAGCAATCTGAAAATTACTTTATGAATCGTCTCCGGGAAGTGCAGATCGAGATAGAGTGATAATTGTATGCACAGGATATATCTTCGAATTTCAGAATTTCAGTAGTAATAAAATACCTCGTATGAGATAGACGTAGTTGACCCAAGTGCCCATCCTTGCTTACCGTTTCCTCGGAACTGATACACATGGATTCAAGTAGGAAGCATGAGGATAAATGAAAATAATTCCTACAGCTGACACATGATACACATGGACATGCTTCTGCTTGCAAAGTCCAAACCGTAATAAATCGGTAATAAACCGTCATAACGTTGAGTCGATACACGTTCGTCGCCTGGCTACATGAAGGCTGCTACAGACTAGGAAACCTCATCATACTTAAAAGCATGCGGAAAATTCGGCTATATTCATCCAACATTTCGCAAATCAAAATGTACCGTATAGTACGTCAGGCTCTCATGAGGAAAACACCCGGAATTTTACGTAGGCTATCAGATATAAAATATAGAGGAAGAGGATATTGGGACGGTATGAAAGCAACAAAAGATAGAGGAATTAGGAAAAGAGCTTAATTAAGAAATATAAAGAAAAAAAGGAATAGATGTTAAGAAAGAGAGACTACGAAACATAAGCTAAAAATGAAATGAATGGCGAATATGGAAACCATTGCATTTAATTAAAATGAAGACAAAATAAATGGGGAAATTCAAAGTTGAAAATAAATGAGAATATATGAAAAATTATTGAAATATAAGAAAATGGAAAATCTAAAAATAGAGATTTAAGACAAAAGTTAATTTTAAAATAAAGAAGTTGTCTTGTAGAAAAGTTGATTCCTATTTTTGTCCGTACTTCCTTGTAAAGAATATTGCTGAAACATTACATTCAGTAGAGCACTTCACACATTCACAATCACTTGGGCTGAGATGTAAGACTTCGCTCAAACAAATTGTGTCTTATTTCAGAACTTTTACTTGTGAAATGTCAGGTTATTTTCAATTTTGGTGGGAGCATGAATAAAGCCTCGGATGTTTGCGTGTGTAAGGTATTGAAATCCAACCTTAGTGCAAGAAATCTCTGCTCACACTGCCTGAGACCTTTCATGTTTCTAAAAAAAAGACAACTCTAAATGACATTGTTTTAAACCAGAGGCAAGAAAGCTTTATTTTATTGTAATAAAAGCCATTTGTAAATTTATAACATCACTCACGGACTATGAAAAATTATCGACTATAAGCCATCTGAAAATTTGTAGCTTCTAGTTACCTGTGCTCCTTATAGGCAGATACCCAGACCCAATCCTGGTCGTTCGGAAAAGCAAGAAGACCTGATCCAACTCTAATGTCAGCCTTCCTATACCGGAAACATGCTCGCGAAGAGAATTTAGCCCTGGCCCAACTCTACTATCAAGCTTTCCTATGCCGGATATACACTTGGAGAGAGAAAGGGTTCCGTACCTGGTGGGCTCAGGCACAAAAGGGACAAATATTTTAGCCCTAGCCCAACTCTACTGCCAAGTTTTCCTATACCGGAAATACACTTGCAGATAGAAAGGGTTAAATACCCGATGGGCTCAGGCGCTATTGAGACAAGGCCGCTCAGCTCGAGTACACCTAGCTTTCAAACACGTGGTGTGAGACTCGAACTTGGGCGAGGGGTTCACGATGTCTGTGAACGACGCATCGGGTAGGAGGGCGAACGAGCCAGGGTCCATCTCTTCTGTCGAGTTCTTCCTCATACGGTACCAGGCTCGCGAATGAGAAACGTTTCAGTACCCGATGGGCACAGGTACATTACGTCCAATTGCGCGAGGTGAGTTCATAGACGGTGGAACACATCGTGCGAGATAGACATGAACGACAATCGTCTAGGCGAAGAGTCACTACACACCCGAGTGCCCGGCTACAGATAGACAGACTGTCACGGACTAGGGAAGCCTACCCGAATTAAATTCAAGACGAAAACGGATGTGTTGGACCTCGGACGTCCTGAACACAAGTGGCCAACTGAGGTGCAAATAACACAGTTCTACTGTGGAACTTGCACAACGTACTTCACGCTCCCCGGCGGAAATCACACGATATATTTATTGTGGTTATATGAGAGCGAACGCAAAAGAAGAAGAGGACACTACAGTGTATAGATATAAAGTTATTGTCCCGTGGCTTTGAGTAGGTATAGTTATTGTACGGCTACGTTGCGTAGACACATGGTTATTGTCCTTCTTCGTTGCGTAGCTACATGATTATTGTCCCGCTTCTTTGCGTAATAGTTATTGTCCCAAGTCTTTGTGTAGACTAATGGTTATTGTCCAGCTTCCGTGTAGATACATGGTTATTGTCCAACTTCTGTGTGTAGACACATGGTTATTGTCCAACTTCCGTGTGCAGACACATGGTTATTGTCCAACTTCCGTGTGCAGACATATGGTTATTGTCCAACTTCCGTGTGTAGACACATGGTTATTGTCCAACTTCCGTGTGTAGACACATGGTTATTATGTTGTTTTTTATAAGTACATTTTACTATCCGCTTTATTTTCACAGGTACATGGTTATAGTCCATCCAATGAAAGCCCGTTCCTGGTGCACCGTTGAGAATACGCAGAAGATTTTGCCATGTGTGTGGGCAGTTGCCCTTGGTTTGTCAGCGCCGACATTGTACGTGTGGGTAAGCAGCCATCTTCTCTATCATACTATGAGATATGCAGTAGAATTTCTACTTAGTTTACTGTACAATTATGTTTGAATATCGAGTAGAGAAAGGAAAAATTCGGTTTGCGGGCCATGTCCGGCCCGATAAGCCATTCTTACTATCCCGCAAGGATCATATGAAAGTATAATAGCTCTAGCGTGAGCTCAGCTACTTGGAGTTTTAGCTTATTAATCCCAACCCACAGGAAAAAATATGATTTCGACCCATCACCCCACAAGTCCTGTCCATTGTTACTTCTTCTTTCTGTTTTATTTGTTCATTCTCAAATTCAGGAATATTATCAGAATTTAGTACAAGGAAATGAATGTGCTACTCCATGGTTTATTGCTTGGATGCAATATCTGAGCCTTTCGACCTAATACATCCAACTTCAGCATGGCTTATGGGCCACCTTTACCATTGTATGAGAGAGTCAGCTTTTCATGTCCCTCAAACCTTCGTAGTCTCTTCGTACGACATGCATGGCAGGTAACAGTGCTGATATATTTTTTACTCTCCTTTCAGTCATCATGAACCAAGGAGACGCCCACCTCTATTTACTTTATATGTTATGATCTCTGTTTCTGCAGAAAACTAGTCACTCCGTCAACATGTCTAACGATCTATGAAGGAAGTTTAGAGAAATATGATTTACTGGCCTTAATCATGAATTGTTACTTAACATAGCTGAGAAAAGTGATTTGTCACATGATGATGATTGTTAGTTATTTTCTTGATTGGTTGCTGATCCAGCGGTCCACGGGTTTATACCCTATACCCTTTGATCCTGTTTCATTACTCATAAACGTATATATTCATGTGTTTGTGAGTTGATTACTTTGATTATTTGTTCAATGTACGGTGTGCCATTCATCTCACCATTGAGGGGAATCATTTTAATAAAGTAGAGATGTGTGCAGGTGTCCAGAAGCCATTGCTTTCAATAGTGAAACGACGAAAACTAGCATGGTTCGGACATGTATGCAGGCACGATTCCTTGTCAAAAACAATACTGCAGGTAACTGTCGTGGGTGGAAGAAGCAGAGGAGGACAAATAATTACATGGACAGACAACATCAAGGAATGGACAGGACTAGATACTTCCACACTCATCCGCATCGCTGAGGATAGAATTCGCTGGAGGACTGTGTGCTGAAGCTTCCAATGTGGTACCCCTACGACCATGAAGGGTTATGGGTTTTATTGATTGATTGATTGTTACTTAAATCTAGCAATTCTTACACTTTTATTTTACCTATTTCCGTCTCTTCCTCGTATTCACTCTGTGTTGCCACATATAATAAATTTCTAGCGCGCTTGCTCCTGTACATAAACACAGTTTAGATATCTTTAACGCAGGATTTAGAATGCAGTGAGATACTACGAGTGGGGGGGGGGGCGCGAATTAAGGTCAATAGGATGGAAGGGGTACTTTTAAGGAAATCTGAACAGATCAGTTGCTCTAAATATTATTGTTAGTACTCACTGTTTTATTGTGTGCAATATAACAATAGGTGCGGTCATGTTGATATTAATTCAACTATATCTGAAACCTTGACCATGGTTCTCTGTTCACAGTATTGTTATCAGGATCGTTGTTTCCAAGCCTTGCTAGGTTGTCACATGAATATTTTCTCACGTCCCCATCTGTCTCTGTTCCCTTCAGTCTTGCCTGTTGTGACTATGTTCTTAAAACCTGCCTGTCTGATAAAGTGACAAAAGGGGTATTTTTCTTATCTTTTTCTTTTATTATTCTTGCACTCATCTAAAGTGCCTCTAATTTCCCACTTTCGGTTTGTTTATAATGAGCGCACGCATTTTCTCTTTTACTAGATGCGTTGCCATCCCTGCGCTATGGAGACGGGGCTTGATGAAATATAGTCATTTATGTTGTTTTTTATTCTGTTGTTTTCTGTTTTTTGTCTCTTGAAAAAGGTTCAATTTGAGCCGATACGTAGAGAATTGTCCTGTTTAGTTTTATTGTATGTTTTTTTATATATAATTTTTTTTTAAAAATATATTTTTATTAATAGGCAAGGTAAGTATTTTAGTAACCTGTTTAACCCATTTTGCTTTACTATCTGAAACCTTGTCTCAACTAGGGTCTCACAAACTAGTGGCATGCTACTGTTGACAAAAAACTTACAACATTAAGAAGTTTTATTTATTGTCGGTAAATTCCCATCCTACGGAAGACGTATCTTCGTCCCTGGTTGGTGTGACGTCACTAGTTGGTGTGATCTCTCTGGTTGCTGTGACCCCTGGTTTGTGTGACGTACCTGGTTGCTGTGACGTCCCTGGTTGGTTTGGATAATGGTCTATAAACTATTCTATAGGGGGCATATATGGGAAAATATGTGCTATGTCGTTGGTTCATAACTTATATGTCCTTTAGATTTAATGTTTACCTAATGTTATGTTATGAATGTTTATATTATGATTGCCGTATAGCCATCCATTACATTTAACCTTTGTGTAATGGGTGTGAAGAGAATGAAACCCTACTGGCCAGCAGGAAGAGAACACAACATGAAAATGAATCCTTACTGGCGAGCAGGAAGAGCACACAACATAAAAATGGAAACAGCAAGAGGCAGAGGAATCCTGCGTCGCCGTAAAAAAACATAATAAAAAACAACCAGAAAGACAATACAATACAATTTAAAGTAATACAAAACAAACCGATACAATATTTTGCACACATAAAGACACAACACCTTTTTGAAGGCATTACTTGAAGTTAGAGCTGGTTGAATTCAACGAAGAGCTATGAAGATATATACGCTAGAGTGAACCATGTATAAGATAGACAAGATTCAGTCTGTCAAAGTGCACTACCAAGGTTAAGAGACAGAGAATATTGGAGATCAGGTTCAGTTAACCTTCGTTACGAAGACGGCACGTAATCATGCTAATTCTTTTCAATAAATATTTATACATCTACTGACTGCTAATTAGTTCTAACTAACAGTTTATAAATATAAGATAGATCACTTTTACAGAAACGAATGTTCTACATCTCCACAGAACACAGAAAAAACTGTTTATTACAAAAACTCTACAACAGTCACCATTGTCCTGTGCGCTGATGTCGGTGTCCACAACAATGATCGCCTGATCTACTCCATCTACCAGTTCATCGTCATGTTTCTTTTCCCTGTTATCGTTCTGTTCGTGTGCTATGCGTTTGTGATACACGCTTTGTGGTTGTCGTCACGACAACTCATAGAGATGACGTCACATGATAGGTGAGATGCAAATGTGATATTCAAACATTACAATACAAAACATTACAAATGTGATATTGAAACATTACAAATATGATATTGAAACATTACAAATGTGATATTGAAACATTACAAATGTGATATTGAAACATTACAAATGTGATATTGAAACATTACAAATGTGATATTGAAACATTACAAATGTGATATTGAAACATTACAAATGTGATATTGAAACATTACAAATGTGATATTAAAACATTAAAATGTGAAAAATTACAAATGTGATATTGAAGAAAACTTTTTTGAAGGCTTTAAAGCTTATCTTGTGTAGACGATTGACTTCAATGTACTTAATTTTAACCATATGATCTCTGTCCTCTTAATAAAGCATCACACCACCTGCCGAGAGTTCGCCTAATACCACAGCCATTTCATTGCTTCAAACTAGAATCCCCAGGGATACTGAAAAATGTCCACTTTTAAAACAAGACGTCGCGGACGAGATTCGAATATCTGACATCGTGAGCAAAAAGCGAACGTATTAACGACTACAACAATGAGATGACTTTGGTGAAATTCTTACTTGAATGTGGAGTTGTGGTGAGTCGTTCAAGAGGTAGTCAAAGATCCTCCGAAAGTTGGAGGAACCATCACGAGGTGGGTTGGATACAGTCTGATAGAGAGCACCACCAAGGTAACAGTATGTTGGAGGTTAATTGTAGACAATCTTTCTTGTGGGGACGGCACTTCATGCTGATTATACTAAATGTAATAGCTGCATAGGTCATAGTTGGGCAACCTTATTGAGTAGGCGGTCTGGTTGCATTTTCTTAATTTGACATATGACTAAAATGATTTATTTCTAGTTTCACGCAGCTCCTAGTAATTGTTTTATGAGCAGTTTGGGCAGCGCAACATTTTTAAATTAGCCGGACGTAGCAGATGAAAACGTATTGGCTGGCCGGATATAGCCCTCGGGCCGGATGTTTCCCATCACTGATATTGATGGTGCTGCGAAATATGTGTAGTATTATCTAGTCGATCTGACAGTCCAGGTGAACTTATGTCATTACGATGTCAATGGATGAGGGTTGATATGAGTTTTATTGTAGAAATGACAGTGAGTGGATAAATGTGGGATTTATATTATAGAGAAGAGTGTACCTGTAGTCAACCGAGACCTTCCTCAATAGATTCCTGTGGAGCTGTTACAAGTCATCGTTATATGGTGAGACATTTGAACTTTTCCCGTAATTTTCATTGGTCATTTTGTGTATATTTTGTTTCTACATGCATTGAAAAATATTGGGAAAAGCCAATTAGCATCACTTTTGAGAAATGAAATCGCTGTGTCCACAGATGTTTAAAAGTGACGAAGGGCTTCTGGCTACTCCAACTTTCTACGTGTGGTATTTTATTCCCGTGGCTTATATGCTCTTCATTGCAAGTTTTTATTGGCTGTGATTGGTGAAAAATATGAAAACGTCTTGCAAGAGGAATCCTGAAGTTGACTCAATTTACTTTGAACTATTAATACCGAGAGTAGAACAATGATAGTCTGCATACAACGTTATTTAGAATTGTCACTTTGCTTGACAGGGGGCCCTTGTTGGAATTTCGTTTGGTCTCTATTTATATACTTGTAGTCGCCGTGGCTATATTTGGCATGCGATACCAAGCATGTAAATAGTGACCAACCGGATCCCAACAATAACAAAAAACGTAACGCATAGGGTCTTAATTAATTCAATTGAAATGTCTGTAGTAAAGACGGTCATGGTGGAGCAGACTTTTAAAAGTAAGAAAGATTGGGATGGTGGGTGGTGTGAGGTGGGCTCCAGTACCTCCTACAACCAGAAAGTCATAATGAAGATGAAATGATTTATCTACTTCTAGAATTGTTTACCTTCTATGGGGGTAACATAGTCAGAAGAACACAATAATGAAAGGGATGATGCTAGGGAGACGAATACGAGACAGACCAAGAAGAAGAAAGATGCAAGATATCACAGACCATCTGAACATGACACTAACATAAGCAGACAGACTAGCTCAAGAGCGAGAGGAGTTTAGAAAGGCTGTGATGATTGCTAGATCTTGTTCAGGATATGCTATCTGATGATGGTAACACTGGTAAGGTACCTCTTTACAAAGCATTGCACACCACTACCAAGAGTTGGATTCTTCTGAGCTCTGGAGAAACGTTCCCATTACAAAATATGATTAGTTAGTTCATTTTGAGCTAAGATTGCACAAAGGGCAGTAGTCATGTTTTTCCATGCTAATCGCTTCGTTGTATGTTGCTATACATATATACGATATGGCCCTTTTTTGCTTGGCGGCGTCAGGGATAGAAGAGATCTTGTGTGCTGTTTGCAAGCTTTTTGGTAGTCTGGAAGTGTGTGAAAAACCACTTGATCTGCTGTGTTTTGTTGTGTTTCAATTCTGGTATTGTTTTGGTTATCTGTCTGATGTTATCGTTTCTAATTTAATTTCCTAATGACACTCCGAGTATTCTTCGTAGACATATGAGTTATGCTGTCACTAAGTTGATGTAGTTCTTGTATATTGCTTATGTCCAATATTTATCTGTGTTGATTGGATTGTTCTGCGTAGAGTTTTTTATCGGCCAACATTTCTTTTTTTCTGTCTTCTACATGAAAGTTTGTTCAGCAAGTCTGCTTGCATTCATTTTAATTACATGGCACGGAATTCTAATGTCTACCTATCTATCTATCTATACGCGGTGGCCGTTGTTTGGCAAGCAGCGTCAGGGTTGGAAGAGTTCTCTGGAGATGGTGTTCTTGTGCGCTGTTTTTAAGCTTGTTCCTGTTGCTTCTTATAAAACTGGACACAAATTCTATTTTATTTCTTCTCTCAGTGAATCCCGTGTATTAAAATATATCCACGTTATGTTCAATGCTCCTCGAAGTCAATTGCTTTCAAAGGTGACTAATTTTGGTGTTTATTTCTTGAAAAAAGGATTTCAAGTACTGTATTGCCTGTAATTATAAACAAACACACATTCCGGTAATGAAGTATAGGGTTCTAGCTGAAGCTCTGTGTAGAACATAATAATCAACTTCAATATGTTAGAAATAATTTTCTTCTTACATTCAGCTACTTAGCTTACACAAGTGTTTGTGTTTCGCATATTTAATCATCGGAGAAGTTCGTGTTTCGCATATTTAATCATCGGAGAAGTTCGTGTTTCGCATATTTAATCATCGCAGAAGTTCGTGTTTCGCATATTTAATCATTGGAGAAGTTCGTGTTTCGCATATTTAATCATTGAAGTTCGTGTTTCGCATATTTAATCATCGGAGAAGTTCGTGTTTCGCATATTTAATCATCGGAGAAGTTCGTGTTTCGCATATTTAATCATCGGACAAAAAGTTTATACTATATCACATTTATATTCTTTATTTCTTGTATTAATACAAATTTGTTGTGTATTTTATGTACTGCATGATAGTGGATATATCACTTTATCTGCAAGAGAGGAACCTCTACTTCCATCCCCTCATAAAGAAATCTACAATGCTCATCCGTCTAACGCACATCGTCAATCGCACATCCGCTCACGAAGAAGCATGTTTAATAGAGCAACACGGGAACATAGTGTAGAGGTCCTTCGTGCACGCCAGCAGGTGAGATATTACTATAATATGAAATCAGTAGATAAGATGTTACTTGAATATGAAATTCCGCCGAAGACGGATGTGTCGTGCCATTGGCGCAGATAAAACGGCGACACAACGCAATCCATTCTCTGGGCTACATACTTCTGGAAACCTAGTAGCACTCTACAAGAGAGATCCAGCGGGAGTTTGAAATGAACGCTGAAGAAGAAGAAGAATATGAAATCAGAGGGTGAAATGTTACTAAAATATGAAATCAGTATGTAAAATGATACTAGAATATGAAGAAAACAGGTAAAATGATACTACAGTATGAAGTTAGCACTGAGATCTTACTAGAATATGAGGTCAGTAGGTGAGACGAAAACACAGTTTGAAACCGGCAGGTGAGATCTTATTAGAATTCGAAGTCAGCACATGATACCAGAATGTGTAGCCAGCAGGTACGATGATACTACGAGAAGACAGTGAAGAACGTGAAGACAGAAGGTGAGATGATACAGCATGTAAGGTCAGCAGGTGAGATCTTACTAGAATATAAAACCAGTAGGTAATATAATATGATGTCAGCAGGTAGAAGATACCAGAATATGGAGTTAGCAATTATGATATTACTAGAATGTGAGATCAGCAGGTGAGATTTGACTAGAATATTAGGTCACTAGGCAAGATGCTTCTACAATATGACTTTAGCAGGTGAGATAATACTACAATATGGAGCCAGCAGGTAAGATGTTACTAGAGTATGAAGTCAACAGGTCTTATAAGAATATGACATCAACATGTTAGATGTTACAGTGAATGTTGCATCAACATGTTAGATGTTACAGTGAATTTTGCATCAATATGTTAGATGTTACAGTGAATGTTGCATCAACATGTTAGATGTTACAGTGAATTTTGCATCAATATGTTAGATGTTACAGTGAATGTTGCATCAACATGTTAGATGTTACAGTGAATTTTGCATCAATATGTTAGATGTTACAGTGAATGTTACATCAACATGCTAGATGTTACAGTGAATGTTGCATCAACATGTTAGATGTTACAGTGAATGTTGCATCAACATGTTAGATGTTACAGTGAATGTTGCATCAACATGTTAGATATTAATAAAATATGACCAAGAACAAACGACTTAGAGGATGGACTTAATCGTATTAGAATTATCCCATATTCGCACCGTCCTACTCAACAAAGCAATATGTCGACTGCAGAGAGCACCACTCATAGCACATAACTCCGTAGTTTCAATCGATAATCCTTAGGTATCTCCCAGAAACCCTTTTACGATCATCTTTTCCCAGTGGCAACATATGGATGCGAGACTCTAACTTTAAACAAGGCAATATCTAAAAGAATAAATTTATTTTAAATGAAGTACTACAGAAAGATCCTACGAACATCATAGACAGAGAAAATGAAGTTATTTAAATAGTGAAATTACTGAAACTAAATTAAGATTGGATTCTAAATAACATCATATAAAGGACGCTTCAGTATTTTGGACACTTAAAGAGACCTGATGGTATTGAAAGGCTGATTCTGGAGGGCAGAGTGCCAGACGAGAGACGAAGAGGCAGACCAAAATGACGATGGACCAGCAACATCAAATAATGTAAACACTTGTCTCTGGCCAATGCAGGCCTACTTGCCCAGGACAAAGAGGCGTTCAGAGTGTCGACGATGACGACAACGTTCTGGCAAAAATATGCCACTTTATATACATATATCCCAAAGAATCCACTTTGGGGAAAAAATAGTACGTCTCGAGCGCAGTTCGAACCTGCATATTCTTGAGCACAAAATGAACTGCTTAACAATTATTTTAAACATTAACGTTCCGTTTTTCAATTCATACAAAGTTCTTGAAAATTATGTTTCAAACATCTTATCTTTGAAACCACAATCGAGTTATATTTCAAATTTTCTGTTTTTATTTGTTTTACAGAAAATGCAATATCTATTCTTCTCATAGAACTTTCAATCTTCATTCTTCTCATAGAACATTTAATTTCTATTCTCTTATGGAACATGCAACAATCTATATTTTCAAATAGAACATTCAATCTCTATTTCTCATAGAACAGTCTATATTCTTCTCACAGAACATCCAAGCTGCATTCTTCTCAAAGAACATGCAATAACTATTATCTTATATAATAGTCTATAGTCTTCTCATAGAACAAAGTCCATATTCTTCTTATATAATATAATATACAATCTCTATTCTTATTATATAACAGACGGTCTTCTCTTTTTTTCCATAGAAAGTATTCATTCTCTCATATAACAGTCCATATGTTTCTCAAATAACAGATTCGATATTTTATGGAACAAAGAGCTTATATTGGCTCATATAACAGACTATCTCTATTCTTATAGAGCAGACCATCATCATCATCACGAGACATATTCTTTCCAGAATGTTGTCTTTGCAATTGATGTCTTGAATCGGACTCTATCCTGTGTCGATCTGCCTGCTTCCTCCAATGATATCTTCATAAGTCTTTGTTGTCATTTGTCCATATATTTCTAGGTCTACCTATTCTTCTACTTCCCTTAATTCTGCCCTCTAATATTTCCATGCCATTGTGTCTTTTAATATGTCCAAAATATTTCAGTGTTCTATGTAAAATTGTATTCATCAGCCATTCTTCCTCTATATTCAGCATACTCAAAGTCTCACTATTTCTGATCTTTTCTGTCCAGGAAATGTCTAGAAAAGACAATGTATTGTACTGACTACTACATTCTGCTGTAATCTATAACACAACGCATTGTACTGACTACTACATTCTGCTGTAATCTATAACACAATGTATTGTACTGACTACTACATTCTGCTGTAATCTGTAACACAATGTATTGTATTGACTACTACATTCTGCTGTAATCAATAACACAATGTATTGTACTGACTACTACATTCTGCTTTAATCTATAACACAACGCATTGTACTGATTACTACATTCTGCTGTAATCTATAACACAACGCATTGTACTGACTACTACATTCTGCTGTAATCTATAACACAACGCATTGTACTGACTACTACATTCTGCTGTAATCTATAACACAATGTATTGTACTGACTACTACATTCTGCTGTAATCTATAACACAACGCATTGTACTGACTACTACATTTTGTGGACCTGCAGGACTTTTAGAATAAGTGAAGAAGAAGTCTGAATTATAGGGGAAATCTTGCAAAATTAGATGGCTAATCGAGGAGGCTACAAAATAAATGGTCGCGCACTGAAAGTAACGGCAGCTGAACTTGATATAATGACATCAGGATCTAATGAAATGTCTGGTCTTGACTGCAAGCTAATGTCATGTCGAGACTGCAATGTTCTACAACATAATTTTTCCTAATTGGAACTGACGTGTCACTTCCGTGCATTGTCTAGGAATTCCAATTTAATATCGGTGATAAGAAATGTATTAAGTTTTTATGACACAATGTGAACTAAGTTCAAATAGGGAAGCGTATGTTTTCTATATGCATTTATATACACACAAACAATACAAATATTGCCTATTATGAAGAATGTAAATGTGATATAGGCTAGAATGATAATATATTCTGTCTAGACTAGTGTCTGAGGTTATAATGTTTCTTTTCAAGAAATAGCAACATCGGAAACGTCTCTTGGCATAAGATAATGTCTCAGAAAAGGCGAGAAATAGATTACAAATGACTACAAAAATATCACAGACCACAATTTTCTCGCAAATCGACACATGTGAACATAGTAACAACTATTATGAAGCCGTAGTTTAGCAGCTAGTGGTATATAAGTATGAGATTTGGGCAAACACTTCCGTAATTGAATTGAAAATATCAGAATTGGGCTGTCCGTAAATTGCAGCAAAAATATTCTGTCACTTTTTGACCATCCCTTCAATTGTCAACAAGTCAAAAATGAAGAGACCCACCAGCTTAATTTTGTCAAAATTGTTTAATAACAAGTACACTAAACAAAGTTGAAAGTGGTTTGGAATTACTGCCTAAATATATGATTATTTACCACGGTTATGTTTATCAGTTTATGTTTATCAGTTTATGTTTATCAGTTTATGTTTATCAGTTTATGTTTATCATTTATTAATTGAAATATAATTATATTTAGGGTTAGAATTAGTTATGTACAATATAACTAACCCTAAAATCTAACCATAACCCTAAAAAATGAATATTTAAAACAATTATTGATTAATAATCATCATAAAGTGCCGTCTACGCACGAAGGTTGGCTGCAACAGACCTCTAACATCCCCTGTCTCTTGTTTTTTTGGCGCTACGTATTTATAGCCTCCCGCCGCCCCTAGGCAACCCTTGGAAAGGAGGGGGGGCTCTCAGAGCGTAGTGTGCAGATCGATGCAGACCTATCGCCGTTTTAATCTGAGTTCAGGGAGTTTACGAAAGCTGAATAAAAATACGCGTAATATTTAAAAGTTGAAATTTGACCACTTTTCACCGTAATGAAACCAGAATAAATTCTACGTTACGATGGACGGGCCTTTATCTTGAAATAGAGTTATATGACAACATAAATCCATGCTAAAGTCGGATCTGTCAGGCCGAAAGGCGCAGATATCGCAGCAATGCTGTAAACGATGGCACAACGCATTCCGTTCTCTGGACTACATCCTGCTAATCTGCAGGAGTTTGAGAACGAATGAATAAAATATATACTGATATTATTGTGATCACAAACATCAGCTTCAAAATTATCACCATAACCATTATTATCCTGATGGTAATGTTGTCCTCATTCTCACAATCCCCATACTCCCTACTAACTCTCTGTTCTCTGACATTATCAGTATCATTAGTAACTTCAAATAATCTAAATTTTCATTAAATCAAAAACTCTTTTTTTTTTCTGCAGGTTATCAAAATGTTACTGACAATAGTATTTGTGTTCCTGCTCTGTTGGGGGCCAAAGCTGCTTTTTTCTGTCTTTCAAAGAATTGGATTCAGTTGGATTTACAATCAGTGGACATATACGTTGAAGGTATGTTCCTGTAATTCTTAAGCATAATTCTTCATTTGATTCTGTTATTCAATGTTATGTTATGTTATGTTCCTCCATGGCCATAGGCGGCGCCTGTGGCAGAAACCATAGCTTTCCATTTCTGTCTTTGTGTTGCCAGGTCTTTCAATTGTTGCGTGTTGTTTAGGTTCATTGACATGCCTTCTCTATTAATGGTTCTTCGTAGAGTTTCTCTTGGTTTCCCTCTTCTTCTTACTCCGAGTATCACCCAATATAGGGAATATAGGTAATATAGGCACTGATAGGGAATTCTTAGGCTGTTCATTCTGATAACATGGCCGATGTAAGTGTTATTCAATAAGATTTACCGTATTCATAGTAGTATTCTAAATGATCAAATATGAAAGAGTAAGTAAAGTAAATAATATAGTATTTTTTTTCTTCATTTTCCACAACATTTAGGAGTTTGGGGAAATTAGGATTCAGGTTCGTATTTTTCAGGTCGCATAACATACCTTGGGATGGCGAAGTTAGCATCAAGCCTCCTGCAGTATTTACTTCCTAGAAAATATAGATGCGGAAACTATAATTAAAACGCCCTCCCAGTACACATCGTGGTGACTGCTATGGCAAAATCTTTATTTTCTACAGGAAAGCATAATGTGATGAAAAATTTAGAAGTCTTTATTTCATTGAACTCAACGTTGATAGAAGCACACAAAGTACGAGAGTGGAAACCTTGTTACGTATGCCAAGAGGGGTGGAGTTTTACTTTTTACTCAGGGATAATATTATTCGGACATTCCTGATAAATGGGTAGGTTATCCAGAACTGTTACACATCACAGATGCTGTTTTTTTTCCACTGAATGTAGCAATGCTGTGCACTGCCATTAGGCGGATTGTCTAATACTTTGGTTGTGACTTTCTTGCAATTCTAATGCAAGTTATCGATAAAAGGCTTGATTCCCTCACAACAATTATGTGCCTTCAGCAGGATTAATCAGAGTGGAGATCATGAGATAACACAATTAACACAACAGTCTTCCTCCTTAATCTAATCGTACAACACGCATGTCATGTTGTATTGTTACTATTCTTAGTTCCCCACCACACTGGTAACACATGGGTACAAAGTACTTGAATTACCCATTACGAATTATTTTCCTATGAACAGAGCAGCAAGTTCTTGATCCTGCTGTCTTCGCTGATTTCTACTGCCTTGTCTATGATTAATGTTCTGCCATCGAACAGAATGCTATCTTGAAATGGAAACTATTTGGAATGAGTTGGTGGTGCTGACACAAGGAGGCATACGCGCTGTTAGTTTTTATAATATGTAAGCCACATAAACATATATAATACATAGGTATCCAAGTATGTAAATATATTTTCCTCGCCCCTGGGGACGTATTGTGGAATACGATATTAGACCCGCATTTCTTATTGGTAAACGACATACCAATGGAAGGTGTGGCGGTAGAATCACACCACATCCTTCATTTTCCCCACAAGATTTGATATTATTTGCTTTACAGTAGTCATGTAGTGTAATGTTAAGCTGTTCTCACACTGACCAGTGAACGTGGGTTTTGATTCCACTCATTCTGTCGAAGATCGAGGTCTCGGGATATTTAATGCAATAAGCAAACGGCGACACAACGCATTTCAGTTCTCCGAAATACATCCTGCTGGAAATATAGTAGGATCATTGTCCTGCTAAAAGAGAATTCAGAGGGAGTTTGAGAATGAACGCAGAAGAAGAAGAAAGAAGATTCCACTCATTAATTTAAGTTTGACAATTACTCTCGTGGTTCACTCATCCACAAAGAAGTAGAGTAACAACACTGAAGAAGAAGAAGAATCCACTCATTATTTTATTTGAGGTTCACTCATCCACAAGGAAGTAGCGTACCAGAGCTCATGCTCTAGGAGATTCGAAGAAATACTCCATCACTATTGAACATAGACGGCAGGCGACGCTTGTCAGTCTATTTTTGTTCAACCAGTGACAACGAAGCTGATCACATATAGGAAACCGTCTGTTAGAACGCTGGTCCATAATACATATTGCCTTTACCTTAGCCTGTGTTTACATAATAAATTGATTTGAGAAAATATTTTCAGGTAAAGCAGTGTTTCCAGATTGGGGGCCCGTGCCCCAGAGATGGGCAGTTTTATTGTTCGGGGAAGGGGCAATTCGAACAAGTTTCTTAAATAAGACTTCATTTAGGAATAACACAATTTTTGAATTTAAAAAAAATGTGTATATGTTACATAGGGGGGTCGTCAGAATTTGAGAAAAACTTTGGAGGGGCATGTTAAAAAAGATTGGAAACAACGAGCTAAACTGAAAAATAGTCAGCACTAAGATACCCTTGAGGACACGCGTTCAATCCACGGTTGGGAAAGGATTTTTTCGGAGGCACAATAAAAATCCTTCCTGTACATTTCGTGGCATCTGCTATAGCAAAGCGACCTTTATATCAACACCCCATATAAAGTCTTTCTGCACTCCTTCACAGGAACACATTCAGTAGCGTAAGTTGTTTTTCTAAAACTTGGATATTCAGCTGACTATCACCGGTTTGGAAAGCCAATGCGCTAACCACTGACCTATATTATATGTCCTAAATAAATACATTGCTTTTGTCAACGTGACTTACACATTATCTTGTTATTTTCAATGATATTTACACATCTTGTTATTTTCAATGCTACTTACACAATATTGTGTTATTTTCAATGCTACTTACATAATATCTGTTGTTTGTTTCTTCTTCAAGATCGTGATAGGATTACTTCCATTCATCCATTCATGCCTGAACCCAATAATCTACGGCTTCATGTCTAAAAACTTCAGATCTCGAATGAAGTGTGCATGCAAGACATTACTGTGTCAGAAGAAACAAATAACAACAATAACGGACAAGAAAGTAACGGCCAGCTCAGACCATGAAATGGACTTACGTTCTACAAATGGAACCATCCACACAAAAATCAGTCTGCGACACGCCAACAGTAGCCAGTCTGAAACCTGACGCCAAGAATCCGCTTGCTGTAGCTCCTTCTCCTGCTGTTGTTGCTGCTGCTGTTGCTGTTTTATTATCGGGTCTCTTAAAGATTTCAGAAGAAGCAGTGTAGCCACTGTGGTGCCTAGACTAAGGGATGAACCGGTCCACATTAATGAGGAGTACCATTTGAGAAACTTGGATGACACAATCATTGATCCAGAACACAAAACAGATCGATATCTCAAGAATGCAGCGAAGTGGATGAAAGAAAGCGAATGTTGATACTATTTATACATGTACTTATTTATTCTTTGCTTAAGCTCCACTGATCCGAGCGCTTGGAAAATCAACAATATGTACTCATTGCGCAAAACTAAAATCCACCAGCGGTTCTCAAGCGCTGTATATACGAGGGGGAGTCAATAAGTAAGTCACAAATGGCTCTTTAGAAAAAAACTGAAGACGATAAAAACCTGAAAACTGTTTATTTTTACACATACATTATCCCTTTACTTCTCAACATAATTTCCACCAACATTGATGCATTTATCCCATCGTTTTATGAGTCCTCCCAAACCTGCTGCGTAGAACTGCGTGCTCTGCTTTTTAAGCCACATTTTCACTTCACATTCAACTTCTGCGTCAGTCGCGAAATGCTTCCCGCCAAGGTGGGTTTTTAGTGGACCAAAAAGGTGAAAATCACTAGGTGCTAAATCGGGGCTGTAAGGAGGATGTTCCAGAATTTTCCAACCAAGATTTTTTATTTTCTCCTGAGTTAATCGAGCCGTATGTGGTCTAGCATTGTCATGAAGGAGTAACACTCCTCTAGTCAGCAGCCCTGGACGTTTTCTTCGAATTGCATCCCGAAGCACTGATAGAACTTCACAGTATGATTCAGAATTCACATTGTCACCTTTCTTTTTGAAATTGGTTAAAAGCACTCCTTGACAATCCCAGAACACTGTCAGCATAACCTTCCCTGCTGATGGTGTAACCTTGAATTTTTGGACACAAGGCGAAGAAGGATGTTTCCATTGCATTGAAGCACGCTTTGATTCAGGCTGGTAGTGATGCACCCATGATTCGTCCCCAGTAATAATCCTGTTCATCATGTCTTCTCCTTCATTTGCGTATTGACAGAGATGCTCCAATGACAAGCCTAATCGGTTCATTTTGTGTTCGTCCGTCAATTGTCTGGGCACCCACCTTGAACACACTTTCTTAAATTTCAATCGGTCATGCATGATGCTGTATGCTGAACCATGTGAGCACCCTATTGCAGCTGCTACAGCGTCTATCGTTACTCGTCTGTCACCTCGAATCATCTCCTCAACCCGCTGCACAGATGCGTCTGTTGCAATTTCAACAGCACGACCAGATCGGATTTCGTCAACAATTTTAGAGCGTCCTTGAGAAAATTTTTTTACCCAGCTGTGCACCGCTTTACGGGACAAACAATTGTCAGCATAAACAGGAAGCATTTCTTTATGAATGTCTTTTGCAGGCAGTCCTTTTGCCCATAAAAAACGCACAACAGCACGTTGTTCATTGATTGTACACTCTGTAAGTACAGTAGCCATTTTGTTTTTTGTGCTGCGCATGCGCAAGGTACAGCTAGCGCCATCTAGCGAACATAAACATAAAGTTCTATGATGATATCAACTATAAACAGCTTTAGAAACCACCTACTGCATTTTCCTGCCATCCAACATCAATTTGTGACTTACTTATTGACTCCCCCTCGTATATATATATTTGGCACCTTTGAACCTTTCGGGATCAATGTCCGCCAGTAGTATATATGATATCATGTTGGTCCGTCATTTCTGTTTGTCTCATTTCACATGTAAGTGGTTGTGTTTTGCATATTTTCTTTTTGTGTTGTTTCACCTCTGGCCTAGTTTTAATTGTTCCGGGTTATCTCCACATTTAGCTATGCCATGTGAACGTCAATAGTGCTGTTCTTTTTCGTCGTTTTTGTTGTGCATGTAATTCTGATAAAGACCTTCTGGTTGAAACGTCGATTTGTGTTTGTTATTTCGTGTTTTTCCAGTGATTATAAAAACTTCATTATCCTGTTCCAAGTTTTGTATCTTGGTTCGTTCACAACTCTTGATTGAACAGCCTGGTATGGCCCGATAAGTGCGGACATTACAACTTTTTATAGAGTAGAATACTGTGGGCAATCAATAAGAGGCAGAAAGAAATGAGAGGTCAGACACACATCTCAATCCATTATTATTCCTGTTCACACTGCAACAGGGTTTTTCTGGGCACGGATTGTATTACTTAGTCATCATTACTTAGTCATAATTACTTAGTCATCATTACTTAGTCATCATTACTCAATCATCATTACTCAATCATCATTAAATTATTAAAGGAAATAAAGATCAAACAAATAAAGTATTTTTGACATATTAAAATACATATTACCTTACTGAAGACCTTCTTGAGCTTAAATTTGAGGGGTGACGAACAAGAGGTAGGCAGAGATACAAGTGGAAGAGTAACACCGCGAGATGGACAGGTTACAGTCTAGCAGAGTGCACCACCAAGACAAGAGACAGGGACTGTTACAGGTGTATTGCAGCCAACTTTCGTTGTCACGTACTGATAGTGATCGCCCGTTGTTGAAATGTCCGACAGGGAGCAAGGAATAACAGCCCCCTCTTTATCTTCCATGCATGTCGTTAGAGGCGACTAATGATTTTATGGGGCGGAGATAGCTGTCACATTCCTATGGTCAAAATGATCCAGAAGTCATGAATTCGGATATGTTAAGCCCAAAAGCGCAAATATCACAGCAAAACTGTAAACTATGACACATCGCATTTCGTTCTTCGGACTACATACTGCAAATCTGCAGAGGTTTGTGAGTGAACACAGCAGAGGAATAAGATAATAAATAATTGAAGCATGTACAATAAAGAACTCAGCTTTTAATAGTTTTTTTTTGGTAACCTAGCGCCAAGTGTAACCGCTTAACTTCAGGTCCCGAAGACCTGGCTACTTTTGTGGTCCTTGTGACTATTTGTTTCTGTCATGAACACATGTGTCACGTAGATACTATTATGGATGTTGTATACTGTCTGTGAAATTGTAAGCTGTCTATGAAATATGGATGTTTTAGGCTGTCTATGAAATATGGATGTTTTATGCTGTCTATGAAATATGGATGTTTTATGCTGTCTATGAAATATGGATGTTTTATTCTGTCTCTGAAATTGTATGCTGGCAATGAAATATGGATGCTTTATTCTGTCTCTGAAATTGTATGCTGGCAATGAAATATGGATGCTTTATTCTGTCTCTGAAATTGTATGCTGGCAATGAAATATGGATGCTTTATTCTGTCTCTGAAATTGTATGCTGGCAATGAAATATGAATGCTTTATTATGTCTCTGAAATTGTATGCTGGCAAAGAAATATGGATGCTTTATGCTGTCTGTGAAATAGGGATGCTTTATGCTGTCTATGAAATATGGATGCTTTATGCTGTCTGTGAAATATGGATACTTTATGCTGTCTATGAGATATGGATACTTTAGATTATCTGTGAAATGAAATGTTCATGCTTTATGCTGTCTATGAAATATGGATAATTTAGATTGTCTCTGAAATGAAATATGGATGCTTTATGCTGTCTGTGAAATATGGATGCTTTATGCTGTCTATGAAATATGGATATTTTAGATTGTCTCTGAAATGAAATATGGATGCTTTATGCTGTCTGTGAAATATTGATGCTTTATGCTGTCTATGAAATATGGATGCTTTATGCTGTCTATGAAATATGGATGCTTTATGCTGTCTATGAATATGAATGCTTTATGCTGTCTATGAAATATGGATGCTTTATGCTGTCTGTGAAATATGGATACTTTATGCTGTCTATGAGATATGAATACTTTAGATTGTCTGTGAAATGAAATATTGATGCTTTATGCTGTCTATGAAATATGGATACTTTAGATTGTCTGTGAAATGAAATATGGATGCATCATGCTGTCTGTGAAATATGGATACTTTAGGCTGTCTGTGAAATGAAATATGGATGCTTTATGCTGTCTATGAAATATGGATATTTTAGATTGTCTCTGAAATGAAATATGGATGCTTTATGCTGTCTGTGAAATATGGATGCTTTATGCTGGAAATGAAATGTGGGTGCTTTATGCTGGCAATGAAATATGGATGCTTTATGTTGCATATGAAAAATTAAATATGAATGCTTTATGATGTCTATAAAATATCCTTTATGCTGTCTGTGAAACATTGATGCTTTATGCTGTATATGAAATATGGATGCTTTATTCTGTCTCTGAAATTGTATGCTGGCAATGAAATATGAATGCTTTATTATGTCTCTGAAATTGTATGCTGGCAAAGAAATATGGATGCTTTATGCTGTCTGTGAAATAGGGATGCTTTATGCTGTCTATGAAATATGGATGCTTTATGCTGTCTGTGAAATATGGATACTTTATGCTGTCTATGAGATATGGATACTTTAGATTATCTGTGAAATGAAATGTTCATGCTTTATGCTGTCTATGAAATATGGATAATTTAGATTGTCTCTGAAATGAAATATGGATGCTTTATGCTGTCTGTGAAATATGGATGCTTTATGCTGTCTATGAAATATGGATATTTTAGATTGTCTCTGAAATGAAATATGGATGCTTTATGCTGTCTGTGAAATATGGATGCTTTATGCTGTCTATGAAATATGGATGCTTTATGCTGTCTATGAAATATGGATGCTTTATGCTGTCTATGAAATATGAATGCTTTATGCTGTCTATGAAATATGGATGCTTTATGCTGTCTGTGAAATATGGATACTTTATGCTGTCTATGAGATATGAATACTTTAGATTGTCTGTGAAATGAAATATTGATGCTTTATGCTGTCTATGAAATATGGATACTTTAGATTGTCTGTGAAATGAAATATGGATGCATCATGCTGTCTGTGAAATATGGATACTTTAGGCTGTCTGTGAAATGAAATATGGATGCTTTATGCTGTCTATGAAATATGGATATTTTAGATTGTCTCTGAAATGAAATATGGATGCTTTATGCTGTCTGTGAAATATGGATGCTTTATGCTGGAAATGAAATGTGGGTGCTTTATGCTGGCAATGAAATATGGATGCTTTATGTTGCATATGAAAAATTAAATATGAATGCTTTATGATGTCTATAAAATATCCTTTATGCTGTCTGTGAAACATTGATGCTTTATGCTGTATATGAAATGTGGATGCTTTATGTTGTCCATTAAATTAAATATGGATGCTTTATGTTGTCTATGAAATGAAATATGGATGCTGTTCAGGATGCCCATCGTATAACCCGCGCTTCGGGTATGTCCATAAATTACGTCAATAACTAAGAGGGGGGGGGGGAGAGAATATCTGAAAATTCCTGATGTTTACTGATAAGGGGTGGAAGGGTGGGGGTTGACAAAAGTTAACGGTAACAATATCTTTGTTTTTAATCCAGTAATTATATTGTATAAATTTGAAGATTTTTTAAAAATACAGAATGTGAACATATCGTGGTAGTTGTTTGATACGTTTACAGCTAGATATTTTTATGGGATGGAGGAATGATTCATTCTATCTATCTATCTATCTATCTATCTATCTATCTATCTATCTATCTATCTATCTATCTATCTATCTATCTATCTATCTATCTATCTATCTGTCTGTCTGTCTGTCTGTCTGTCTGTCTGTCTGTCTGTCTGTCTGTCTGTCTGTCTGTCTGTCTGTCTGTCTGTCTGTCTGTCTGTCTGTCTGTCTGTCTGTCTGTCTGTCTGTCTGTCTGTCTGTCTGTCTGTCTGTCTGTCTGTCTGTCTGTCTGTCTGTCTGTCTGTCTGTCTGTCTGTCTGTCTGTCTGTCTGTCTGTCTGTCTGTCTGTCTGTCTGTCTGTCTGTCTGTCTGTCTGTCTGTCTGTCTGTCTGTCTGTCTGTCTGTCTGTCTGTCTGTCTGTCTGTCTGTCTGTCTGCCTGCCTGCCTGCCTGCCTGCCTGCCTGCCTGCCTGCCTGCCTGCCTGCCTGCCTGCCTGCCTGCCTGCCTGCCTGCCTGCCTGCCTGCCTGCCTGCCTGCCTGCCTGCCTGCCTGCCTGCCTGCCTGCCTGCCTGCCTGCCTGCCTTTCTGCCTGCCTGCCTGCCTGCCTCTGTCTGCCTCTGTCTGCCTCTGTCTGCCTCTGTCCGTCTCTGTCCGTCTCTCTCCGTCTGTGTCCGTCTGTGTCCGTCTCTGTCCGTCTCTGTCCGTCTCTGTCTGTCTCTGTCTGTCTCTGTCCGTCTGTCTCTGTCCGTCTCTGTCTGTCTGTCTCTGTCTGTCTGTCTATGTCTGTCTGTCTCTGTCTATCTGCCTGCCTGCCTATCTTATCTATCTTATCTATCTTATCTATCTTATCTATATTATCTATACTCTGTGTCCCTTGTTTGCCTTGCGGCGTCAGTGGTGGAAAGAGTTCTCTGGAGATGACCTTCTTGTGCGCTGTTTGTAAGCTTGTTCCTGTGGCTTCTTTGATCCATCTTTTACATAATGATACATTGTTTTACACAATTACGTAAGTTGGGTTTCTGAGTTGTTGACAAGGGGAGGTAGAAGTAAAAAATAGGCACACACAAAAAACTTTGTGTAGCCTCTTGCCCTTTTAAAGGTGCGTAACTCTTGCTATGATTCCAAGTATTAATTATAAGTTATGTTTTAGGTCAAAGTGAATTCTCCGTGGCCTTTCATCCTCGTGTAAAAGTGAACATTTATTGACAATTTTTTGTTTTCTGACAAATGACTTATTTACTGATATGACATGTATATATTTAGATACATGGGTATATTTTATCTTTAAAATAGCGAAAAAGATATTCATTGCTATATCGGAAGTCGTATTTCTTGAATAATGACACAAATTAAGAAAGAGCACGTGAAATGTTTATATACATGATTTAACACCCCTCTAGAAGGTAACGTCCATGATCTGCGGGGCACACACGAATTATGAAAAGCACCCACATATATTATTATAACGAGATATACTGCTTCTACTTCTTCTTCTAGTATATGTAGTGGCGCGTTGATTATCATGTCTGCCCACAACTTTCTGACTGGCATAATGTCGATGATTTTCTTATGCATATATTCACCGATGTCAAAATGCTAAGATGTCTAGCATCCTCTCTCTTGGACTCCCGTACCACTCTATAACATCAATGTGCCAGTTTCACGATGTGCTCGTATCATGATACATCTAAGAATCTGGACTGTCTTCTGCTAAAGCCATTGAGCATATATTTATAGTTAACTGCTCTCTCGCCGAAGACGAATATATCGGACTTTGGCGCAAATAAAGGCGACACAACGCATTTCCATTCTCTAGACTATATCCTGCTGGAAATCTAGCATGGCCATGGTCGTGTTACACGGGAGATCCAGTGGGAGTTTGAGAATGAACACTAAAGAAGAAGAAGAAGTTAACAGCTCTGAAGACATTTTCATTATGTTTTTTATCTGGCTACGGTGTTCTTAAAATTTTATAAAATCACATCTCTATTGCCTCTATATAATTTATTACTGTTCACATCTCTATTGCCTCTATATAATTTATTACTGTTCACATCTCTATTACCTCTATATAATTTATTACTGTTCACATCTCTATTGCCTCTATATAATTTATTACTGTTCACATCAAAAGCCAATATCAAAAGCTTTTCCAACCGGGAAATACTCCTCTAATTTTAGAGCAGTTGCACTCCATCAAGCACTCTAAGCCTTCACTGAATCAGGACTGCCAAGACCAAAGAAGATAGCCATATTCACAGTTTGCAGATCTCTACTGGAATCACTCCAGAGCAACAGAAACGAAAGCCTTCTGTACAACATCAGACATGAGCTAAGACAGATCCAAAAATCAACAGCTATTGCCCTTCAGTGGATACCATCACACTGTGGAATCATGGGAAATGAGAAAGCGGATGCACTGTCAAAGGCAGGAAGTGAAATGGAGCAACACAGACACCCACTGTCTTACGGAGAAGTAAAAACAATAATCCGCAACACATACTCAGCAAAGTGGAAGAAACAAATGGAAGGGGAATACGAATATGATGCAATACATCTCCTCCAAAGATATCAACAGACCACAATATTTCGCCTTAGAACAGGCCACTGCAGACTGTTGGGTCACCTTTATCGATTAAGGATCTCATACACAGATGAATGTCCATGTGGATTCGGAACCCAGACTAAAAACACATACTTTAGGACTGCCCAACATACAAAGAGCAAAGACAACCGACCTGGCCAGAGGATAAAGACTTGAGGCAAAAGCTATGGGGCAGCCGCTCTGACCTGGAGAAGACAGTGGACTTCGTCTTGATGACAGGTCTGACGGTATAGCATGACCACATGCTGAACGCAGAAGAAGAAGAAGAAGACTGTTCACATCTCTATTTCCTCTATATAATTTATTACTGTTCACATCTCTATTGCCTCTATATAATTTATTACTGTTCACATCTCTATTGCTACAATATAATTTATTACTGTTCACATCTCTATTGCCTCTATATAATTTATTACTGTTCACATCTTTATTGCCTCTATATAATTTATTAATGTTCACATCTCTATTGCCTCTGTATAATTTATTACTGTTCACATCTCTATTGCCTCTGTATAATTTATTACTATTCTTCTGATTGTGCAAGATTGTTGTGACAGCACAATCAGTTCTATTCAACTTTCGAATAACTCTTTCTCACCTCAATCGACAGAGATATATTTTTGTAGAATGTTCTTGTAAAATGTTGCCTTTGCCTAAGTTATTCTACATTTCACTTAAATAATCTTCCATTCCATATTTATCGTGGCGACCAAATATTTGAATATGTTGACGTGCTTCAGAATAGTTGAATGTGTATTCCGAAGGACAGTTTTCTTTGTTTCTTATTACTAACACTTTAGTATTGTTTCCGCAGCTCAAAGCTATGATTTAATTTTGAATTTGAAACAATATTTTCTGAAATATACTTCGATGGATAGTGTTTAAACTCACAATCTAGATATTATTTATTTTAGATATTTCAGTTAATGGATGTTTCTGGCCTTCCATGTCAGGGTATCATGGTCAATCACGGATGTGTTTGATACTAAGGTTGCTGGCGGAAACCATTTCTTTGATATGTGGTTGTAACATACATATGAGATCTAGAAATTGAAATTTTAAAAAGAGGTTTGATTTATATATGCGGGAATTCAGAAGATGAATATTAGAAAATAAAGAGGTTTGATTTATACCCACGGGAGTCTGGGGATGAATATTTGTAAAGGGAGGTTTAATATTCACGGTTCACTACGGCCGTTTGTCAGGAGTGTGGATCCTAGTTGATAATGAGCTTGCTATCACCGGGTTACAGTGTGTAATATTCGAAACCACGTCCGACATAACAATAAAAGTCGTGATTTCTCGCATGACACCACTCTTCCTGTCGACACAGCTGTAAATGGGTACCTGATGCATGAGCTAGGAAAGTAATGTACAGCAAGGAAGAGAACTGGTCACACCACCTAAAAGTTGATGTAGCTCAGTACATAAGTGTTATTTTTATCCCCGACTGCAGGTTTCTGTAGCTCAGTACATAAGTGTTATTTTTATCCCCGACTGCAGGTTTCTGTAGCTCAGTACATAAGTGTTATTTTTATCCCCGACTGCAGGTTGTTGTCATGGGACATACCTTTAAATATTTACAGGTATTGTGGAGTTGAATATTTGATATACGAGATTTAGTGTCCGCGGAAAGTGACGATCTGAATAATTGATATACGAGGTTTTGTGTCCACGGAAGTTGTGGAGCTGAATTTTTGAAATACGAGGTTTAGTGCCACGGAAGTTGTGGAGCTGAATTTTTGAAAAAATACGTTTAGTGCCACGGAAATTGAGGATATCAATATTTGAACAACAAGGTTTAGTGTCCACGGAAGTTGTGTAGTTGCAAATTTGAAGAACAAGGTTTAGTGTTCTCGGCAGTTTTGGGGCTGAATATTTGAAAACAAACAGTTCTAATCACATCTTATTCTGAAATATTGAGAATGTTAACATTTAATAAAATTGGTTTAAAGATAATTGAGTTATACATTTATATGTTTCCCGTGAAAGGTAATTGAGTTATAGACTTATATGTTTGCTTTGAATGATAATTCTTGTTAATACGGAATCATTTGATGTGGTTCGTATATGGATAATTAAAGACTTGCCATTGTAGAGTTGTTTTAACATTCATTTGCTTAGTTTTGAAGCCTTATATACTTTTATAGATGAAAACTCGAGCGTTGAAAACACAAGACCATGCCGTGGGGGTCATTACACAAAGTTGCATACAATATTGGCATCAGTGATTGTCTTCATATCCAGCAATGTTTCGCATTGTTCCTTATTAACGCAGATAATATAGCAGTGGATTGTAAAACGGGACCCACCATGCCATTTTTCTGGCCCGTCAAGCAGATGTAAAATAATATATATAAACCTCTTGTCTCAGAGTTCAGAAAAGACTACGTAGATGGCACCAACTCGCCTTGCAACTTGAGTCAACACGTATTTTGTCTTCGTGCACACAGTGTCCTTATAAAGATGCCATTTTAGTATACACTTCAAGCGTATATATTCTCAAGCTACAATGGATATGGACTGATTGATCGACACAAAGACAACAACAACAACAACAACACACACTGCACAGGTATGTAAATTCCTCGAGAACAACTAACATTTAACAGTTGTACGTGCATTTGTAATGTTAAATCACCATCGGGCTTGAGTAAAGACATGTATACAGAAAGTAAATATGTTCAAAACTGAAAATTTCTAAATTATTCCGTGCATTTCTTTAGTCATCCTAGGCTATTTTTGGCATGCAACTCTGACACTACTAACAAATGAAAATCTCGACAATAATAAAAAATGTGACGAATGAAGGTTTGTTTTGTTTCAGCACACAGTCATTTAGCTCATCAGAATGCTCACGACTCGCATCCATATGTTAGAATATGTCTTTTAGCACAGAAGAATGTCCACTACTCGCATCCATATGTTAGAATATGTCAATTAGCTATGAAGAATGTCCACGATTCACATCCTTATGGTAGGATCTGTGTCATTTAACTCAGCAAATATCACTTATAAAGACATGAACATTTTTCAACCTTTTTTTTATTTTTATTGACTGTTTATTCTGTTTATGACCTCTGTTGAATTTCTTTCATCTAATTTCATCATTGCTGCCAAATCATTGAGCTGGTGTGGTTTTATTTACTTATTGAGCCACTCACTTTGATCGTGCATACTGGTGCATTTTATTTCCTACAAACAACCATCTCTTCTCACTTCTTGTTATTTAAGAAAATGCCATTCTGTAAGGAAACATTCCATAAGAAAGGTATTCTTTACGGACAAATTGTTGTAAGAAAGATATTCTGTAAGTAAAACATTCAGTAAGAAAGATATTCTTTAAGGAAAACATTTTCTAAGAAAGATACTCTGTAAGGAAAACATTCTGTAAGAAAGTTATTGTGTAAGAAAGATATTCTGTAAGGAAAACATTCTGTAGAAACATATTATGTTAGAGACATATTATGTAAGAAATATATTATGTAAGAAACATATATTGTAAGAAACATTATCTAGAAACTTTATGTAGAAACATTATGTAAGAAAGATAGTATGTAAGGAATGCATTATGTAGCATATATAGAAACATATTATGTAAGAAACATATGTAAGAAACATTTTATGTAAGAAACATTTTATGTAAGAAACATTTTATGTAAGAAACATATGTAAGAAACATATTATGTAAGAAACATATTATGTAAGAAACATATTATGTAAGAAACATTTTATGTAAGAAACATTATGTAAGAAAAATACTATGTAAGAAAGACACTATATAAGAAAGACACTATGTAAGAAGACACTATTAAAGAAAGACACTATTAAAGAAAGACACTATGTAAAAAAGACATTATGTAAAAGGTGTAACTAGCAATAATTGATTCTAATTCATGAATTCCTGAAACCCCGTGCGACAACCAGAATCTGGTCTTCTGTCTAGTTCAGGGTGCAAAGAATAAGACCACTGTTTTCTTTCTAGGTATGCCGTTAGAGGCGACTAAGTAAAGCAGGAAGATATGCTGACAAGCTGTCACATGTGAATAGATCACCACTGTCACATCGTGCATCAATTTCTTAATTGTTTCTTCTATCAAATAATTAACCCTCATGGATGAAGGCCAGCGAGCATTGCCAATTTGCCTTTTTTGTGGCAGATTTCCAGGTGAAAATGAATGTTATAAGTGGCATCAAAGGTCAACAATTCTGACAGAGGAATGATGAGATAGCTGACCCATAAGTGTGTTCTGTACTCCTGACAGGACGTTATAGTCCTGGGAAACTAGCGAATTGTAATTCTTCTCTTCAGTGACTAAATATGCAACCATGAAGCTCACGTACACAACCATGAAGCTCACGTACACAACCATGAAGCTCACGTACACAACCATTTCTTTTGGACAATCTTACATGGGTCAGTGTATCACCTCAGTTAGCAAATAAACAGAATATGTGCCTTCTTCTGAAAGATTATGGGTTTTCAAGAGATTATGGGTTGTCATAAATTCACGAATTAAATCTTCCAGAAACGTGTTCAAGAACATTCAGTTTAAATAGCTCAGTGTTAGCACGCTGGCTGAATATGAACAAATTATAAGTTCATTATCTGGAGATATCTATCCAATCGTCGTACTAGTAGAGTACATGAACAATGCAGTCCTATGGACTCACTAGGTATACCCGTCTAAAGTGAGACTATTTTGGCGTCACGCAATTGTAATTGGCGATCACCACAAAGTGACTAATTACAATAAGGAGATATGTCAAATAGCGTCAGTTTCGAAATCTGATTCGCGAAATATCAAATATTTAGCCCCAGAACCCCCCCCCCCCTTCCCTTCTCCCCTCAAATCCCTGGACACTCAACCTCGAGTTCACATGACTATATTCTCCAGCGACTTGAACTAAGCATTGCAAATAGACGTATATCTTAATCAAATTTGACAGCAGATTATTGTCATAACATGCCGTTTCATTCATCCCCTACAAACACACACATGAGAGAAACACACACATGAGAGAAACACACACATGAGAGAACCACACACATGAGAGAAACACACACATAAGAGAACCACACACATGAGAGAAACACACACATAAGAGAACCACGCACATGAGAGAAACACACACATAAGAGAACCACACACATGAGAGAAACACACACATAAGAGAACCACACACATGAGAGAAACACACACATAAGAGAACCACACACATGAGAGAAACACACACGTGAGAGAACCACACACATGAGAGAAACACACACATAAGAGAACCACACACATGAGAGAAACACACACATGAGAGAACCACACACATGAGAGAAACACACACATAAGAGAACCACACACATGAGAGAAACACACACGTGAGAGAAACACACACATGAGAGAAACACACACATGAGAGAAACACACACATGAGAGAACCACACACATGAGAGAAACACACACATGAGAGAACCACACACATGAGAGAAACACACACATGAGAGAAATACACACATGAGAGAAATACACACATGAGAGAAACACACACATGAGAGAAACAACAATTCAAGAATAACACTCTTGGCTAAGAATCAACGGTTGTTATTATTATCATTATTATATTATTATTAATTATTATCATCATCATCATTAGTATTATTATTATTATTTATTATTATTATTTATTATTATTATTATAAATGGGTACAAACTTTGCGCATTTAATATTGTAAAATAAAATGATAAAGAACTCTGGCCTTTCACCTCAAAAGAATAATAATGTCTTTTCCTATACAATAGAATGCTCCGCAGTGCTCACACCTTTATAATATGTTCAAATTGCAGCTTGCACCCGTGTAGTAAACTAAAGAAATAAATACAAACACTGCTTGTG
Source organism: Meghimatium bilineatum (assembly GCA_034231615.1). Classification (NCBI taxonomy): domain Eukaryota; kingdom Metazoa; phylum Mollusca; class Gastropoda; order Stylommatophora; family Philomycidae; genus Meghimatium; species Meghimatium bilineatum. Next base: position 27,725,576 of record CM067315.1, read on the forward strand.
GGGAAACTATATTTATTATCATAAATATTTATTCCATATTAGCCTAGACATAAAGCGCATACAAATATTGTTACGTAAATTAACAAAGCTTGCTTATAGTTTTTAATACAAAAAGTGAGATTTCAGAAAATTATTTCACAGTGACATGAATTATGCGCGTATGAAATATTGGTAGCGTATCCTATTCAGGACGTAGCCATCAACCCAATATTTTTTGACTGCTGTGAATTTATAGGAAATATAAAAAAAGCTCAGTAGTTTGTCATTCCTTTCCGAAGGGCCCATATACACAATTGCATGTGGCGGAATTCGAACCTGGTATCTTGGCCGTCACAGACACGCTCTGTACCAAGTAGCAACAGAGCAGAACGTTTTAAATATATATTTTGTGTATCAATGCACTCGTAACCACCATGCAAATGCCTGACGGGAATAATGCAGTATTTACAATTTTAAATATATCTCCTGTTAGTCATCTCAGCCAGCATCATTGAAGATTATTGTGTCTTGTTATAGGATGGAATTCTCGCCAAAAAGATAATATATGTGGAGAATTGACATCAAAGAGCAGAAAGTTGAAACTTATGTCGCTGTAAAGACATCATTAAGGAATCTATGTGGCATACTGTTTAAGATATTTACTTGTGTTCAAGTTGTCCGGCACATGAATCCGGATCGTGAGGTCTTGCATACAAGTTCATTATTGGAAGATCAAGGTTATCACTTTACGCTACGGAATTGCGTGATATTAGTGATACTTTGGACAAAAGAGTGTCATTTCTTTGAGAGCGATAGAGTACACAAAGGAAAATCACAGTATAATGAACTCAGTTCTCTACACCCCTTGAACATCAACGCTGTCATAAAAAGAGATCTGAAGACATTATACATAAAAGCAGCTGACATTGAGGGGCTTACTATAAATAGACATGACTGAAAGGAGGTTGCGCAATCCTTTATGAACACTAGATACGATAGATAAGTGGTTAGCAACCTTCCTAATGCAGTGATTCTTTAATACAGTTCCCCATATTGTGGTGACCCCAATCATACAATGAATTTCGTTGCTACTTCATAATATGTGTTTTCCATAGTCTTAGGCGACCCATGTTAAAGAGTCGTTTGACGCCCCCCCCCCCAAGGGGTCGCGATCCACAGGCTGCGACTAAATATATAAAATAATATATTTTCCTTAATCAGCCTCATTAACATCGGATGTGTACAAATTCCAGAAATTAGATACGTAGACAACACAGTGCTTTTAACAACAAATGAGAAAGACTTAATAAAAATAATAAAAATAGCAAAAAGCTTTAGCGAAAAACACAACCTGTTTCAAATTATGGAAAATACGAAGAAAATGACAATTGACAAAGTGGAAACAAGAAGCATCTAAAACATGCTCAGAAAAATCAACGTTCAAGAAGTCTGGTTTTTAAACATGCTCAGAAATATCAACTTTCAAGAAGGCTGGTTTCTAAACACCATATTAAATCTAGTAGGACCATGGTCCTGCTACAAGAGAAATTCAGCAGGAATTTGAGAATGTACGCTAAAGAAGAAGAAATACCATATTAAGAAGGAAATTAGGTTTTGTCGGACATGTAAAGAGACACGTCGGCATAAAAAGAGTGTTGTTGAAGTGGACGATAGAAGGCAAAAAGGGCAGAGGCTGAACAAGACGTCATTGGATAAGAGACATTCAAAAATGCATGCACATGCCGCTAGAGGAAGCGGGACAACTTGCCAGAGACCGCGGGGAGTTCAGGAGATTCATAAGGAAGACTATGTTCTGGAAAGAAAACGTTACATGATATATATTTCCCTGGTGTTTTTTTTTGGTAAGGATGTTGATCCAATCGTTTTCTTGGATAGCTCTGGATGATTGCGGCTGTTCTGGGGAAAATTATAAATTAGAATTTTAGATAATTCACCGTGTTATGTCTTTCCAATTGGATGAAATAGGATGTGTATTTGGAGAATGTAAAATACACTGCCATTGTGTATTTAGAATGGTTCTAATATGTGTACACGTGAGATGTTGTTGGTCGGTCGAAGTCCACGATGACCATTCAGTTCAACTGGGATGATGATGAAGATGGTGATGTCTGCAGTGTGTCCGACTGTGACTATTGAGTCATATGCGTGCTTAGAATTTATGTGGGACATTGAACAGCTCTTGCTATTTTACTAGCACGTTTCGTTGGGCAAGATGGCGTTTTAGCTTCTCTACAACTGCTACACCACTCTTGATTCTGAGACGCCATTCGGAACTGTCTTGTACAAGATTCTATTCTGAGTTTGTGTCTATGTTAAAATGAGCCAGTTATGTCTTAAGAGTTTCTTTAAAACGATTCTTCTTTCCCCCGTCCTTGCAGGAACCAGTCTAGAATTATCCATATAACAGGTTTTTGGTAGAAGATGATCTTTCATGCGGACCTTGTTTCCTGCCCAGCTTGTCTGCGCCTTCATCAACATTGTATGTGTGCTTGTAGACTTAGATTTCATCAGTACTTCACTGTCTGGTATTTTATACAACCAAATAATGGTGAGTATTTTATGAGTTGGTGGTAGTTGTTCTGTCCCATATTTTATTTCACAGTCTTCCAAATTCACTAGCTTTTGCTATTCTGTTGTTTACCTCGGTGTGGATGTTTACATTCTGTGATAGAGTGCTGCGCAGGTAGGTGCAACTATTGACTGAGGTTTGTCTTCTGTGATGCTTATGTGGGGATTTAAGCGTGATTTTCTTGGTGCAAGCTGAAACATGACATTTGTTTTCTTTCTATTGATGGTGAAGCTAAAGTTGTCGCAGGCTTCAGCAAACTGGTTTAGGAAGACCTGCGTACTGTCTGCAGAATCAGCATACAATGCGAGTCATCTACATAGATTTCCATAACCATTGTGTGTTACACCTTAGTTTGGGAGCCACGTCAGCGCAGTGGTTAGCTCACTGATTTCGCATATGAGTGGTCTTGGGTTCATTCCCCAGTAGAGGCGGAAATGTTTTTTCAGATCGCAACGGCTCCTGGGTCGACCCAACCTTAAATGAGTACCGGATTAATCCGGGAAGTAAAGACTGCAAGGGAGAGGAGATGGCTACCGCCCTCATTTGCAGAGCCTCTGAAATGTGAGATCGAAACATCTCACACCCCTACGGCATTAATAAATGCTATGGGTTACTTTACTTTTACACCTTAGGTTTGGCCTGTAAACGCCGAAGAGTGAAAAGTTTACCGTCTGTTCTGTATTTTATTAGTATTCCTGCTTCACTTGATCTAGATGTGTCTGTCATCATGGCAGGAAACGTCAGGCTAAACAGTGTTGGAGCTAGAACGCATCGTTGTTTGGCCGCATTTGTTACAGGGATTGCTGGTTTTACAAAATGATAAGTGAGAGAAAAAATAATGATGTAATGAAGGCACTGTTAATTAACACAGTGATCAAATGAGAAGGGGCATTTCTTGGTATAGTGATAAAATGAGAAACCCAAGAACTTGATACACAGATCAAAGAAGAAGGCACTTTTCTTAATACAACGATTAAACAAGAAGGCACTTTTCTTAAGGGGGCAGTATCACCAGAGGAAGGGTGATGTTAGAAGAAAATTCATATAAAATTCAATTTTAAAGATAGAAGTCTCAGATTTTCCCACATGATAGTTAAATCATAGTAGTATCAGTAAACATACATATCTCTAAGGTATGTTCTATACATGTAGTACATGAGACTTTTGAAATGAAAAAAATATTTTTTACATGTATGAAAACTGAATGATACTTCTAACAACTTTGTTAGTAAATGGTTCAGCCAGATTCATTACAAATTAACCAGCATATGCACAGATGGCTTGAGTATGGCGGGAACTACAGACAATTGTATAGATATTATAGATTTTTTTTTACATCGCATGAAATTTGTCTCTTTTTGAGGTTTGAAAATGTAATCTTTAAATGAACATAAAATAGACAAGAATAGAGCAATTGCATTTTCCATAGAATGTGACAAAGACAGGTATATTGTAAGCAAGCATGCCAAATTTCAGGCTGATTGGTTAATATTTGACAAAGTTATGATGTTAAAAGTGATAAGAGTGGTTACTTTTCGGACAAAATTTGAAACAAAATTAACCGTACTTTTTTACTCCAAAAACAGATTGCGCTTACCTCAATGACCCCCTGCCAGGTATGGGGAGTCTTCCAATTGAGCTTGTGCCTCCACTAACTCAATCCGCTTCATCCTTCTGGCTCTTCTAGCTTCCAATGATGCTTCTGTTGTTGCCCTTTGAGCATTCTGCAGTCGGTCAGCATCAGTTGAATTGAGATAATGCGATGTGAATCGTCCACATAATAGTTGCATCGCTGCAAGAGGCCCTTTCAATGCTTTTCCTCCATCGTTGAAAATGAGGGTTGCAATGCCAATAGCAATCTGAACAGTAACTAATCCGTGGTATTTATGCTTCGGGCAATATTGCCATATTGTACTGTTGAAGGATTCATTAGCATTTTGTGTGTAGCCATTGAGACATTTTTTCAAGAGATCAGGGTGGGACAAATCTCTGAAAACTGGTTTGATGACATCCATAATGGCAGAGGGCAGGTTGCTTTTGTGCTTATAGTCCTTGTTGCTGGCAGCAATAGCTTTTTTATATGGACACCAACTAACTTTACAGAGGTAGTGGACAGGCCTCTGGTCTGTGGAAAGCTTATGAAAATATATCGCCCAGATAGCTTCTCGCATACCTTTCAAGTCATTCTTATTAGCCCTAATTGCATTACCATAATATTTCTGGATACAATTTATTTGTGTGTCTGTAAGCCTTCCCTTTCCACCTATATGCTTTCCATCTGACAATTTTTTTCCAGCCATAGACGTCTTGATCTTGCGCAGACGAGTACCCATTCTCTTTTGCACGTGTCCGACGCATTCTATTTTTTCAACAGGAACATCACCATATGGCTTTGAATCACACACTGTCTTAAAACTCCTTGTGTCACCATCACCAATGAAGCTTGTATATCTCAGTTTATACTTTTCAACTGATCTAGAAAATAGTTCTACAGCAATTGTTGCCTCCATTGATCCCGATGAACCACTATGTGTGGCTGTACACTGTGACTTGTGATGTTGTTCCCATGCCTTGTAGCCCTCAGAATGTTTGTCTTGAGTGTTCCAGTAGTCACATGATTTGCATACTTTTGAGAGTAATCCAGTGTCAAGAACTTTTCCTGTGACACAGCCAATTAATGTTGTTACTCCTATTGTTGATGTATGTCCGCGTGTCATCCAGGTTCCATCAACAGATACATCTATATTGCGACAATCATCACCTGACTTGAACTCCCCTGCTAATTTGTACTCTGTTTCTGCTGCTTTCTTCATACTAGCAGCCTGTGAGAGAATAACAGCACTTTCTATAGTTTTATTTATTAATTTATAAGTACTCTTCTGGGCAGGTGGGGGAAGATTCATCATTCCACAAAAAGTCTGCAAGTCTGAAAGGCCACCTCCTGCACATCGCATAGCAAAAATGGCTCGTCTATTGATTGAATGTATCTGTAAACTGTTGCTTGTATTGACACCAATTTGAGGGTTAGAAGGAAAAGTGGTTTGTTGTTTGCACCTATTATTACTGCAAACAAATTTAAATTTACTGCCAAGCCCCTGTCTGCAATCTTCAGTTAGTCTGGTTTGACTGTGGCAAAATGCACAAACTAGCTGTGTTGAAATTTGGTTACACAAAATTGCAAGATCAATGATCCTATACCCTTCACTCACCATTTGAGAATGTTGATCATTGAATGCTTCATCAACATTTGTATTATGATCATCGTCATAATCTTCATTAATAACGTCATATAGGTCTTGTATCTTCATTGCTGACCGACTATTTGTGGGCGTGGCACTAAGAGTTTCAACTGCAGGAATATTTTGAGTGTGTGTAGATGAAGATGGTAGGTCTAGAACCACGAGGTCTTCTACAACATTGTCAACAACATGACGATGCGATTGTAATGTTATTCTTTTCCCACTACTAAACCTATTACCGTGAAACTTACGCTTTGTGGGTCGTTGATGATGTTTCTTATCACTTGACATTGTAAAAATTCACACTGATCAAAGAATATTTCACAAATTCGTAAATCAAATATAAATAACAACTTTTTATTGTAATGCATGGAAGTTGCCATTTTGTAAGGAAGTCACGTGATCAGTAGGGATCATTAATTGAGAGGGTAAAAACAGGGAGGTTACAATTGTTAGTGCTCTGAAAATTTTGTTGAAAATTTTTTTTTTTTTTCGCAAATCAGGCAGACCTTACTCTCTTTCAGTCTTCATAACTCTGAAACTAATGCGGCTATTCTAAAGCAGTTTTCAGAAACGTATAGAAAAATGAATGATCTTTAATTTGATACCATGTTTGTGTTTAAATTCACAAAATCATATTTTTTCAATTTCTCTGGTGATACTGCCCCCTTAATACAACGACTAAACAAGAAGGCATTTTTCTTAATACAACGATTAAACAAGAAGGCATTTTTCTTAATACAACGATTAAACAAGAAGGCACTTTTCTTAATACAACGATTAAACAAGAAGGCACTTTTCTTAATACAACGATTAAACAAGAAGGCACTTTTCTTAATACAACGACTAAACAAGAAGGCATTTTTCTTAATACAACAATTAAACAAGAAGGCATTTTTCTTAATACAACGATTAAACAAGAAGGCACTTTTCTTAATACAACGATTAAACAAGAAGGCACTTTTCTTAATACAACGATTAAACAAGAAGGCATTTTTCTTAATACAACGATTAAACAAGAAGGCATTTTTCTTAATACAACGATTAAACAAGAAGGCATTTTTCTTAATACAACGATTAAACAAGAAGGCATTTTTCTTAATACAACGATTAAACAAGAAGGCATTTTTCTTAATACAACGATTAAACAAGAAGGCATTTTTCTTAATACAACGATTAAACAAGAAGGCATTTTTCTTAATACAACGAATAAACAAGAAGGCACTTTTCTTAATACAACGATTAAACAAGAAGGCACTTTTCTTAATACAACGATTAAACAAGAAGGCACTTTTCTTAATACAACGATTAAACAAGAAGGCACTTTTCTTAATACAACGATTAAACAAGAAGGCACTTTTCTTAATACAACGATTAAACAAGAAGGCACTTTTCTTAATACAACGATTAAACAAGAAGGCATTTTTCTTAATACAACGATTAAACAAGAAGGCACTTTTCTTAATACAACGATTAAACAAGAAGGCACTTTTCTTAATACAACGATTAAACAAGAAGGCACTTTTCTTAATACAACGATTAAACAAGAAGGCACTTTTCTTAATACAACGATTAAACAAGAAGGCACTTTTCTTAATACAACGATTAAACAAGAAGGCACTTTTCTTAATACAACGATTAAACAAGAAAGTACTTTTCTTAATACAACGATTAAACAAGAAGGCACTTTTCTTAATACAACGATTAAACAAGAAGGCACTTTTCTTAATACAACGATTAAACAAGAAAGTACTATTCTTGGTTCAGTGATCGCATTAAAAGACACTGTTTTAGAACAACAGTGAAATGTGCAAGTACACGCAGGAATCAGTGCTTCAAAATGACAACTATGTCATTGTACAACTAACAAAAGTGAATGTATTGTCAGGATCAATAATTATCTGTACGCAGGAAGACATTTTGTGTATACATGAAAACAGTGATTTTTTGTGTAAGCTCTTGTTTTAAGAAAGTGGTAATGAATAGAAACACTGTAATGTGTAAATAATAGCATGTAGGTTTTGTATAAGGGAAAATACAGTATTAACTGTAAAGACACCTTTTCAAAAAAAATTAAAATGCCGTATAATAAATGTGATGTAATGTGAAAACACCATATAAAAAATGTGAAAATTATCAAATGTGAAAATTCCATATATGTTATCGAATGTGAAAATATCATATAAGAAATTGTATTTAATGTGAAAACACCATATAAGAAATGTGCTGAATGTGAAAACGCCATTTACGAAATATTATTCAATATGAAAATACAATATTTATTGTTTTTAATTATTCGTTCTCAATCTCTAGCCGGATCTTTCTTGCCGCATGACAATGATCCTACAAGATTTCTAGCATGATGTAGTCCAGACAACGCAGGTGTATTATGTTAGTGCGATATGTTCAGACAAATCCGACTTTCGTTCAATAATAATATGTATACATTCAATATCTTACAATTGCACTGAACAGTGCACGTGTGCAGCTATATACTGGCATACCTCTCACTAGTAGGTGAACCTGCAACTCACAACCTGTTTGTCAGCGTCACTTGCACAACACAGTCACTCGTCCGAATAGTGTTCACATTCTTCGTAGCGTCACCTTTCTAATGCTGTTTTGGTGGCTATGGAGTTTACCACAGGAGCTCAGAAAGTTACCATATGAATGAATATGAATGAAACAAAAGGGTAATATTTGAAGATTGTATTGAACTTTAACTAAATGTGAAGATTCTCTAAGATGCCAATGAATTTTAACTAAATGTGAAGAATGTCTGATAAATTCTACTGAACGTAAACGTTGTTTTTTTTGCACATTTTTCTGATAAAATATTAATCAACTTCAACCAAATGTAAAGATTGTCTCAGAAGTATTAATGAACTTTAACCAAATGTTAAGAGTATCTGAGAAATGCTAATGACTTTTAACAAAATGTGAAGATTGTTTGAGAAATGTTAATGAATACATTGCTTATATCCTTGCAAAAATAATTACAATAAAATATAAAAACTGTAGAGAAAAATGACCCAACGTAAAAATATTTTATATGAAAAATGATTAAATTTGCAAATAGATACGTTCTACGTAATTCAATGTAATGTTTGCATACATTAATTATACTTTATGACAATGTGGTATAGTTTACTAATTTATCACGTAAACGTCGTTTGTAAGTAAACCATATTCGATATATATATATTCGTGTGATAAATCCTATACAAAAGCATGCATATATTTATATATGATATAATTTATATACATTTGTTCGGAAAATGGTTTATGCTATACGATATCACTGCAGAAGATCTATGATGTAAATATGTATACATAGAGCATGCATATAAAATTCTCAAAATGTATCTCTATCGCCAAAGAACGACACAAAACGTTGTTAAGCGAACTAATAACGTTTCGATTTATTTTCCTTCATCATGGAATATTGTGCATAGTGCAAGAACAAGTGATCTCAAGTTTGAGCGATGTGATGCTGCTATGTATAGTTCTTGCATGTTGTTGAAGCCATTAGTCATGCCATTCTTATTGGTTATTATATGAATAGTTTCTCTTGGTTTTCCTCCTTTTTTGTTTTGCAATCTGCTACCCATTTTAATGCTTGTAAAGTAGTCTTTTTTAATTCATTCAAAATTCAAGTCCGATATAAATCTAATATATTTTTCTTATTGTTGTAGAAACATGTTGCTGTTTCGTGTCTTCTTTTACTTGCTTGTTTGACTTGAATTATTTGCCAACCAATTTTTAAGCATTTTCGAACACACGAATTTTCAAACCAATTTAATTTCTTATCCAGTATTTTTGTTATTTTCCTACTTTCGCAACCATATGTTAATACAAATATTCATCATCATCAAGTGCCATCTCCGCAACGAAGGTTGGCTGCAACGTATCTCCAACATCTCCTGTCTCTTGTCTTGGTGGTGCACTCTGCTAGACTGTAACCTGTCCATCGTGTAATGTTACTCTCCCACTTGTATTTCTGCCTACGTCTTGCTCGCTTCCCTTTGACTTTACCCTCAAGTAAGGTCTTCAATAGGGTGTCATGTCTTTTAATGTGTCCAAAGTATTTTATTTGCCTGATCTTTATTTCTCTTAGTAGTTCTTTCTTCATATTAAGTGTCTTTAGCACCTCTTTATTTGTTTTCTTCTTTCCATGATGTTCTCCCTATTCTTCTATATACCCACATCTCAAAGGCATCAATTTTGTAATACAAATATTATGTTGCAGTTAAACAGTCGTAGTCTAGTATATTTACTTACTGTATTTGATTTCCCATGTTTCTAAGGTGGTTGAATGCACTTGAAGGTAATTATTGTAGAAATACATTTTGGGAATCTGCATTTTGTCTCAATTTACTGTCTAAATATGAAAAGTTATCAACTCTCTGAATTGATTCTCAACTGAGAGTGATATTACAATTAAAACTAATTCAATTCATGATTTTCTCTTAGATAAGTGTTCAATTGTTCTGAAAACTGACAAAGCTCATCAATGTATAACTTATTAAGGAAGATGTATAATGACAATCGCTGAAATGGTATGGCTGTACCGTAGACAACTGTTGCATAAATGATACTCTAAACATTGAAATAATGGTATAGCTCTACCAGAGACAAGTGTTGCATAAATGATACACTAAACATTGAAATAATGGTGTGGCTGTACTGTATACAACTGTTGCATAAATGATACACTAAAAATAATGGTATAGCTCTACAGAAGACAACTGTTGCATAAATTATACACTAAACATTGAAATAATGGTATAGCTCTACCGGAGACAACTGCTGCATAAATGATACACTAAACATTGAAATAATGGTATGGCTGTACTGTAGACAACGGTTGCATAAATTATACACTAAACATTGAAATAATAAATATGTATATTTCTGGCACAAATTTTCTTCTCAGTGATTGGTCCTTCCTGATTAGAAATCATCTAAATTGCAAACGAGGCATTTCCATTTATTCTCCACCCTCTGCTTCAATATCAATCCAATGTAAGCAAATTCAAATTCTGTCAAATGATTATGTGATATTCGGATCTTCCCAGAGAGAACACACTCTCTTCCCTCAATCATCGGAACTTCAAATTATATCGTTCAGTGTACGTTTAATTTATCGCCTCCAGTGTCGTCCTTGCCGTTTTAAATCCATAACTGCCACATAAGGGCAGTCCTGCCCACCAATTTATTATATTAGTGAACGTGAATGAAATAAAACGAAGATTATAAAAAACTCAACTTTTCTCAGAACTATTTCTTAAGCCAGATAATGTCCCTCCAATGAGTTTTCTCTAATTAAACTCAGATCTGAAATTTTAAACTCAGATCTGAAATTTTTCCTCCGTGGAACACAGCCTATCAAATATTTTTACAGGAATTTTATCTATGTGCCATAATCATTGAGACAGCATGACTACTGTCATTAGTATTGCTATTAACCACTAACTATTTCTGTATGTCATTATTTCTTCGGATTAGTACACGACATTATTATTGGAAACAAGTCCATTATGATTATATTGTGAAAAATTCCATTAGATTATTATTGGAAACAAGTCCATTAATTTATAATTGTAGACTAGTATAGTACATTGATACTACAGATTAGATCAGTATGATCGCCCGTGTATGTTGTCGGGGCCCGAAAGAGAGCAAAGAATAGCAACACTGTTTACCTTCCACGCATGTCGTAAAAGGCGACTAAGGAGGTTATGGGATGGAGTTTGTTGTCCCATCCCATATAGGGTCAGTGACCCAAAGCCATGCTAAAGTCAGATGTGTCAGGCCGAAAGATTCAGATATTGCAGCAATGCTGTAAACCATGACACAACGCATTATGTTCTCCGGACTACATCCTGCTAATCTGCAGGAGTTTGAGAACGAAAGAAGAAGAAGAAGATCAGTATGGTAAAAGCAATTTTAAATATGTATTCTCTGAGAATAATACATTTAAATGTTATCTGTTGACGTGATAAGAAGGGATGATTGACAGAAGCAAATTATAAGTGTAACCAAGCTTTAATCAATTATAGGGTATATATTATACGTAAATAATAACTGGGACGCATGTTATATATTAACATAGTTACTTAACGTTGTTGTGTAACATTGTTACACAACAGTCTGTATATTAACATTGTTACATAACTGTCTCAGACACATGTTATATATTAGTATTGTTACATAATAGTCTCTATATATTAAAGTTGTTACATACATGTTTCAGCTATACATGTTATATATAAACTTTGTTACACAACAGTCTCAGACGCTTGTAATACATTAACCTTGTTACATAACCGTCTCAGAAACATGTTACATATTAACATTAATACCTAGCAGTGTCAGACACATGGTATATATTAACAATGTAGCATAACTGTCTCAGATACATGTTAAAATTTTACCATTATTGCATAACTGTCTCAGATACATGTTAAAATTTTACCATTATTGCATAACTGTCTCAGATACATGTTAAAATTTTACCATTATTGCATAACAGTCTCAGGCACATGTTATATATTACCATTGTTACACAACAGTCTCAGACACATGTTATATATTCACGTTTTTACATGACAATTACTATTACTTAAGTGCTGAGATGGGCAACCTTATTTAGTCGATGGATCCAATTTAGCCTTTTCAGTGTGGTATAAGTTAAAATAACTTTTTTGGCCTTGGTGTTTAAAGTAGGTCTGGGGGTCGGCGGTCATACTAGTTTAAGATCATCTTGTCGGGTCTGAAACAATAATGCTGACAGTATTTGGACAGTGGATCGTACTTTGTTCATCACTGGTTTAGTGTATTCGAAGAGTGATATGTATAGTTCCGTACATTTGTCGACTATACCCAAACAATAGGAGAAAAGAACTACAGCAGTTACTATCACGTGTGTCGTACGCGGGAAGTGAGCAAGTTTTAAGGTGGAGTTGGTTGTTCCATCATATAGAGGGTCAAAGTGTTGAAATTCTGTCGAAAAGTGCAAATATCGAAGGTAAGCGGTAAACCATTGCAAAAAACATTCTGTTCTCCTGATTACATAATACTAAACTGCGAGAGTTTGAGAACGAAAACAAGAAAAAAATGCATTGTTGAGGAGATTTACTCTTAGTTGTGAAGGTTGAAAATCATGGTTATAAGAATAATTTCTCTTAGATTGTCTCACAGTCTTTTTTTTGTGTGACGTTGTATAACCAGACTATGGTGCGTGGCGTCATTTATGAGTTAAAAATTAAAAAAAAGATAAATATTTCTTACAAGTATTCAAACATGCCCTAAAAATTAGATACATGTGTACAATAGAAGCATACGTCTATATACAAATATATAAACAAACCATAAGTTGTTATGCCATACAATGTCATACACATACAGTAATCAAATAATTGCAAATGATTACATATGCTGCAAATCTTTCAATAGAAGCAATACAATTAACCACACGATGATTGCTCAATGAAAAATATGGGTAATTTCACAGCAATTTGTTAATCTTATATCTATATACAATATTGGTGGGATAAATAATTGGAGAAATATATATATATATATGTATAAATATATATATGGAGAAATCAACATGCATAAATGCACAAGACCTGCAATCCCTAGCAACTGACCGACAGGCATGGAAAACTATCACATCCGCCCTATGTGCCAAACTTGGCAAAAGAGGAACTGACTGACTGACTGAATGACTGACTGATATTAGAAATAGTGTCTAGCTAGATCAATGAAGAGACAAGTAACAATGGAATAATAAATGTGTTGACATTTTGTGGTTAAACGTTATTTCAACAAGCAAGAATACTCATACAGATATGCGTACAGACTGTTTACATTTCCTGATGTCAACACCAGTTCGGAGATAGTGGCATGTGAGATGAAATGCTTGAGGAAAGCTGCAGGGGTCACCAGACTCGATAGATTACTAAATGAAGACATCAGGAACAGAATAGTTATAACACCTTGCACAGAAGACATAGAAAAGCAGCAAATGAAGTGGTTTGGCCACATTATGAGAATTCATCATGACAAGTTGCTCGTACAGGCATATAACCAACTGGGATTAGTATACACAGCCAGAGGAAGACCACGAAAAAGATGGATAGAAAATGTCAGGGACATCCTGAACAGACAACGGTCATAGCACAGCCGATGCCACACATCTGGCTTTTTAACGCAAATTTGAGCTCCTATCACACCTTCGCTTAACGACAAGAGTGGACAAACAAACCACCTGGGGAAAGACAGTAGACAATAGACTCAAGACATACATGTGATATAGTGGACTTTATCACCAGACAATAGACTTAGATAATAATTAAGACATAGTTAGTTTGTTAGTCGTTAGATCATCGTTACTGCACTCCGGACAAGTCCATAGGTGCTCATATCTCTCCATGAGTGTAGCCGCTATTACAAGTTGACTGACGGTCCCAGTACGCAGTTGATTGACCATCATCCTTTCCTGACCACGAAAACGCTCCTTTCTAGCAACACTACATTTCAAACCACATTCCTTTATTCTAGTCATGGAACAAGAGTCATCGCCACTTATGCAGTCATTTGCTCGTGTGTTTTCCTATAGGGCGTTCAAAATGTCTGCTCGATCCATCGCTCCAACAACAGCCGTAGTAGCAGCGTGTGCCGCCAACCTATCTGCTCTCTCATTACCCTGGACTCCCGCATGTCCCGGCACAAAAATTAAAGTCACTTTACGCATATAGGAACTCTTCGCTGCATCAGTAAGACATAGTGCGGATGAGAAGTAAAATGTGAGATGTTATTACCGGTCTGTGAAACTGTGTAACTAGATGATTGTGTATCAGGATGTACACTACAACAACGACTGGAGTGTAAGTTATATAAATAAACTTTCACAGTAAGGAAAAGAAATATCATAGTCCACAAGTCTATTACTATACGCTGTATCCCTTGTTTGCCTTGCGGTTTCAGGATTAGAAGAGTTATTTGGAGATGGCACTGACTTCTGAGAACTCTTCATGTTTATTTCTTACGAGCGATATCCTACGAGTCGACAAGTAAATGTCGTAAACTCATTAACACATATATGAAAAAAGTAATACAATGCAATCAAATTCCAGTTTCACCGAAAGAAACACAATTCAAAGTATCTTAAAGGAAAGGGGGAAAAACACACAAAAAATAAACACCCTTTTTATATCAAAGTTCCCCGCCGAAGACGGATGTGTCGGGCCATTGGCGCAAATAAAACGGCGACACAACGCATTTCCATTTTCTGGACTACATCCTGCTGGAAATCTAGCAGGACCATGATCCAGCTAGATCCAGTTGGAGTTTGAGAATGAACGCAGAAGAAGAAGAAGAAGATATCAAAGTTCACACGAAGATCTTGCCATAGTAAAGTTCACTCGTAGATGTGGCTATAGCAAACTACAGGAAACTGTACAGTAGCAGAGATATTGATAAATAAATAAATAATTACCATTGTAGTATTTCAGTGGGCAAAAGTTTTAGCTAGTGGTGCCCGTCTCCTCTGCAGCTGTCCTTATGATGTGGTAACATGGATGTGTTTTCTCTCTCCATCTCCATCGCACTTTGCTGATGTTGTCACTACATCACGTTTGAACTTCGCGCTGAGCGCATATCTACCGTTTCACTAGGTAACAACCTTACTTCGTACGCATCCACATTAAGACTTCTAAACTTGTTAATACCTACGCTATGTTGTTATCTTTTAATGGACAGGGCAAGATATTTCCACACTCATCCGCATCGCTGAGGATAGAATTCGATGGAGGACTGTGTGCTGAGGCATCTAATGTGGTGCCCCTACGACCCTGAAGGGTTACGGGTTTATTGATTGATTGAAATAATCACAATACAAAGTTCGCGTTATTGTGCTATTATTTATTATTTTATTTATGTGAAGTTGATGTGATATTATGTAAAGATGTGTGATGTTCTGATGTGTTATGCGCTGTTTTAATGTGTTATGCCATATCCTGTTTTAGCAAGTGACGTCATGTTGCTATCTTAAACAACATTGACGATGTTGCCAATGAGACTGAAAACGTACACATATAAAGACAGACAGAAATGGAAGTGATTAAAGTAGAGCGGATAGAATTTGATCATGTTGGAAAGAATCGAAGATCACGTAATCAACACTTGACTGGGACTTTGAGTCTACATACACTTGAATGGCTACCAAAACGGAACACTTAAGGAATGTGCCGTGTGCTATGATGCTAGTTTCTAATCAAGAATCATGCGATGTCATGTAATCCTCGGTTATATTCTGTGCTGTTATCTGATGTTCCGTGATGTCATGTGATTTTACGTGGTGTTCTCTGTAGTTAGTTTATGTCATGTAATGTAATGTTATGTTATTCCTTGCCATGTGATGTTACTTCATGTTATGAGATGTTATATGATGTTATATCATGTGCTGTTTTGTTATGTTCTATGATGCCATGTCATGTGATGTTGATTCTGTATTAGGAACAAGCGTCATAGCACTGGGGGCATTCCCATATATGCTCTACTTGCCGTTCCGTCAGTCAGATAAAAGAGTATAAGCTCAGCGTCTCAGTCATTTGCTGATTGTGCGTTCTTCTGATCTTTCCGGAGATAGTGTACTTTCTCCGGTCGGCTCTAGTCCTTCCCATTTCTACAATTCTCCGAATGTGTACATTGTATTGTTCGACCTCGTGTTGGGTATCCATAACTACTCTAATCGCTTCAATCCTGTCTCTTCTTATTTCGGTGCCGTTTACCAAGGTACCAGCCAACACATCAGCTATTTCGTTTCCCCTCACACCAGCTTGACCTGGACAGTAGATCCATGTAATGCTTTGCGCGTTGTTGAGAAGAGTGACCAATTCAGATCTGATCGTACACTTTTCTATCTTGCGCAGCAACTTTAAGAGTCAGATAGAATAACTGAGTCTACTGGTGGTTGCGTTGCCAGCCAAGTAAGAGCTGCTGTCACCGCCTCTATTTCCATTCTCATACTTGAAGTTGTATAGGGGTACACAGTTGACATCTCAGCCAATTTCTTGCCATTTTGGTAGCCAGGAAACGCCAAACACGCCCGTTTGTTTCTTATGTTACTGATCATTTGTGTAAATGATTACATCGTGTGGTTTCAAGTGCTGGAGGGTGAGTTATTGGATCATTCCTCTGTTCTGTTAGCAGCCCAGTCGCGGAACTATTATCCATGTTGTATCACAACTGTTGTTGATAACTTTCTATCTTTGCTAAACGCCACCCATTCACAGCCTCTTCCCACTTTCTACAGCTGAAAAACTTTGAGTATGGTCTTCTGCTTCTGCAATTCAAAATCTTCTTCTCCTGATACGCCTTCCTTGTGCGTTGTCTAGAGATTGATGTAAAAGATGATGTTCATTGTTGGCGACTTTGAAGTATTTTCTAACCTGATCTATTTTATATCTTGTTTTGGTGCTCGGTAGGTCTATGAGAATCCTAATAGCAGCTATAGTTGTATCTCTTGTGCATCATAGGACAGTTCCCATGGCTTCGTTTTGAACTTTCTCCAGTATGTCCACCTGTGGTTACGACAGTGAAAGTAAACATAGAACATCATAGTCTAACATAGATAGACACCACTGCTGCATCACCTGAAAAAGTGTTTGTTGCGGCATCTCTGCAAATGTCATAATTTTTACTGCACTGTCACACTTTAAAGAATTATGAATGATACTATCCACATGTTTCGCAAAATTAGACCTATATCAACAGTGATGCCTATATATTGCATAGTGCTCCCTATCAATGTTGATGTCCATGCAGGTGACTGCTGGTGCTGTGTCCATATCTATGTTGTTGTTCAGCTAGAACCAGACGATCTTTGCCTAGGTGGGATTGATGACTGTCTTGTAGTCAGTGCACCAGAGCGATAAATGTTCTAGATTACTCTGAACACCGCTATCAATCATGTCTCTTCTGTTTCTGTTGTGCTTATACAGAAAGATGTCGCACGCATATGCTAGTATCCTGCAAGGTCCAGCTTCCTGAAGCTGCGCTATTTTGCAAGTGTAGACGTTAAAGAGCACAGGTGATAATGACGATCCCTGTGGCAATCCCGGTACTATATTTCTGTTCTCTGACATCCATGATCCTAATCTCAGGGCACTGGGTCTCGACATTAGCAACATTGCAATCCATCGAATTATCCACGAGTCGATTCTGAGTTCACCTAGCAAATGTATGAGCTGACCGAAACAGACTCTTTTATATCAATCTTCCAAGTCGATCGTTACGACCACTGTTTCCTCCTTTGCTTGAAAGCCCTCGTAGATGTCATAGGCGAGGATTGCCGCATTACTGTTCGTGTCTCTTCCCGGTCTGTATGCATCTAGAGTGTCAGGAAGTAAGCGTCCATTATTAAATTCGAAATCTAGTCTTCTAGCGATGATCCTGTCCAGCACCTTACCGTAAACATTTTGTAGGGTAATGATACGATAACTCTTCATGTCATTGGTGCCCTTCCCTGGCTTTGACTTGGGAGAGAAGGTAGCTGTGTAACCACTCTTCTGGAAAGCGTCCTATTTTTAGACGTGTTGAAATCATCGACAATTGTTTTAAGTTGGTCGTCTGTAATATCGTTTATGAGGCTGTAGCGTATTTTATTGGGACCTGGTGTACCATCTGATGTCTTCTTTATAGTTTCTCTTACATCCTCTAACGAGACCAGCTCCTCTTCTACAATATCGTTTGTTTCCAGAAATGTAGCTAGATTGGCCACATTAGTCTTACATCCGCTTAAACATCACATCGGCACATCGAGACATGGTAGCTTTAACGTTGATCAACACAAGTTTTAATCGAAGATAACAAAATAACAACTGTCGCGAATCTACAGAATAGTGAAACACGACTTGTCAGAAGGCCATCTTAAACCGGAAACCATGTGATGTGTATTGTGAGATGCTATGTGGTAATTATGTCCTGCAATGTAATGACAATCGTTAGTTAACACTTACGATCAAATCAAGAAGAGAGAACTACAATTTCAAGCGAAAATATGAAAAAATACTTAATATTTTATAAGAAATATTTGTATATCATCATTGATCATCGAATTATCTTTATTTAGTTTGTCCTTGAACATGCCTACAGTTCTCCTCTTTGAAAATATATCTTTTACATTTTTTCTTTTGAGTTTATATTTATACTGCAAGCCATGATTGGGGTTATTCTAAGCTAGGCGAAAAACTGTAGAGCACGACATAAGTTCACATGGAATGCACTGGGGAAGAGAAGACGAAGAAGACGTAGAGGAACTTGGAGAAGAGAGAAAGACAATGAAAGTTGTTGATCATATTGACATCAGATAAGACATGAAGTAGAAATCTAACGATAGAGAGGACTGGAGAGTCTCCGTAGTGTGTGCTCTAATGTGAGTTAGATTGGTTAATGTAAACATAAACTATAAATATTCGTAATTGTACAATTAATGAACAGACATCACATATAATTTGGTTGTTGTTTACATTATTATTCAGATATATAAAGTGATAGATTGTCTACATAAAACAAATCGAGATTATAGATGTAATGGCGTCTTCATAAAGTGATAGATTGCCAAAAAAAAAAATCGAGCTTGTAGATGTAATCGCGTCTTTATCATGATGTTCCGTCTCCGCATCAAAGTCTGGTTTCAGCAGACCTGGAACATCTTCCGTCTCTTGTCTTGGTATTGCACTGTGCTAGACTGTAAAAATGTCATGATGTTTCCCTCCCGCGTGTATTTACCTGTACCTTACCTCATGATCGCCAACCCTTTTAAAGTAATGTCTTCAACAAGGTGTCATGATTTTTTTTCAATATGTTCAAAATATTTTATTTATTTCATCCATATTTCTCTCAACAATTGTTTTTGTTTACATGACGTATTGTCAGAACCACTATGCATGTCTCCTTCTCATTCCATGAAGCTCTCCCTATTGTTCTATATATCTACATCTCAAATGTATCAATTCTATTTTCCAGCTGTTTAATATCCATGTTTCTGAGCTATACTATAAATTTAGAAAAGATGTAATCACAGAGGAGTATAAAAAGGTAAACAAATTGCATATCACTTTCATTCTTAATATATCTGTCGTGCAATCTCTGTACGCATTAGAAAATAAACAACTTTTAAGATATTTAAAATCAGTAAAAAAACTGATGGCTAATTGAGTATATTATTAAGATTGTCAGGGTCCCTTAACAGTGTTTCTAGTAATTGGAACCGCATATGCAGCCTGGAGACCATAGTTGCAAAATTCACAGTATCCAGGAGGACCTGGGGGTCCAGGAAGACCTCTGTGTCCATGGATTCCTGGAGTACCTGGCAACCCTCTCTCTCCTGTCCTGCCAGGAATACCTTCTCCTGGAGGTCCAGCTTGACCTATTGAAACAGTTATATCACGTCATTTAAAATCATGTACAAGAAGAGAGAAAGAAGTATGACAGCGGTGATTATATGATGTCACACGTATCGAATCAAACACTGATACAGATTGTCACAAGTATCGAATCAAACACTGATACAGATTGTCACAAGTATCGAAACAAACACTGATACAGATTGTCACAAGTATCGAAACAAACACTGATACAGATTGTCACAAGTATCGAAACAAACACTGATACAGATTGTCACAAGTATCGAAACAAACACTGATACAGATTGTCACAAGTATCGAAACACACACTGATACAGATTGTCACAAGTATCGAAACAAACACTGATACAGATTGTCACAAGTATCGAAACACACACTGATACAGATTGTCACAAGTATCGAAACAAATACTGATACAGATTACGATTACATGAGTATGGAAGAAGGATAGATGAAGAATATTTTATTGTAAGAATGGGATGAACAGCAAAATATTAACCTTAAGTTAAATTATGCAGTATTTTCTCAAGATTACTAGTGTGAAAATAACCAAATGGTCGGAGGGCGTCCGACAAAGTGGAGGGTGCCGCAGTAACCAAAGTAACAAATAGTAATGTAAAATAAAATAAACAGGTTACTAGGAATACCTAACTATGAACATATCTAGATAAAAAGGTATATAAGAAATATGTAATAAAGCAAAACAGG
Organism: Meghimatium bilineatum; assembly: GCA_034231615.1. Classification (NCBI taxonomy): domain Eukaryota; kingdom Metazoa; phylum Mollusca; class Gastropoda; order Stylommatophora; family Philomycidae; genus Meghimatium; species Meghimatium bilineatum. Next base: position 27,746,530 of record CM067315.1, read on the forward strand.
ATCAAGTCATCTTGGCTGGTAATATATTTACGGTTTGGTGTCTTTTTTAGTTTTTTTTGTGTGTGTTTCTTGAAAAAGGTTCTAATAGGACCGCAAGTAGGAAAAGTGTCATGTTTTGTTTTATTGTATATTTCTTATATACCTTTTTTATCTACATATGTTCATAGTTAGGTATTCCTAGTAACCTGTTTATTTTATTTTGCATTACTAGTGTGAAAGAACATTAACACAAATATTCAGTGATCATTGTATAAAATAAAGTATATATGTGAGTGAGTTTGTGTGTGCGTGCGAGCGAGCGAGCGTGCATGCGTGCGTGTGTGTGTGTGCGTGTGTGTGTGTGCGAACCTCCTTCCCCAAAATAATCAAGCGTCTGAGGTAACAAATCTTATATTCGTACGTTTGAATGCCATCTCAGTTTTTCAACTAAGCAAAACATGTGCTTTCGTTCAGAAAGGTTATATGATGTTAAGAGCTACCGCTCACAGCTAAATGGATTTCATAATCAGCACCAGGATGATCTGAAGTGTTCGTTCTCAAACTCCTGTTAATAAGCTGAACATAGTCTAGATTACAGAATGTGTTGCGGAAAAGGCTAACCGACGAAGATAAAAAATATCAAATATTGCACAATCGTTTCTGCAACTTTAACACACACCAGAACTGTATACGGAACATTAATTATCTTACCTTGAGGACCATGTGGACCTGGAAGTCCCATCAGTCCTTCACCTGTTTCTCCCTTCTCTCCGTGAGGTCCTCTTGGTCCTAGGTGATTGGTAACAAATCGAAAGTATTGCAGTAAAACATGAACGTTTACAAAATGGACAAAAATACATGATGTATGCTAGTTTGTGATTTATGACAAAGGTTGCGAGTGACACGAAACGTTGAATAAGAGATATCTTAGAATTGAATAATTTATATAACTATCATTTATAAAGCTATGGGAGATCGACTTGAGTTATTGTTGTTATCTGACGCCTCCGGTACATAGTCCTCGCACATGTCTCATTCGTGGTATGTCTGTCTGTCCGTCTGTATATTTGTCTGGATCATCATCTTCATCATCATCCCAGTTGAGCTGAATTGACATCGTCGATTACGAGGGACGAAGAACATATTTGTCTGTTTAATAGTGGATTAAGACCTCTTGCCTAAGCATGACCTTGTCAAACAATGTATCTGTTTATGTGTTTGTTAATCAATATACTCGCTGTTGTGCAAAGTTTCTGCAATTATGCCAGCTCTCTCTCTATATATATGCAGTCGAATCCAGGACTGTACATGCAAGACAGCGTAATTCCTTTCACTAGAGGTGCCTGAAGAAGCTTCTTGGTGTTCGTTGGCAAAATCCCATTCTAAATGCGAAGGTCCTCGAAACAGACTATAACTAAAATGAAAAGCATCTACACCTTGTTTACCAGATCTAACTTAGTTGGTGTGGTCACACCGTCCGTAAGAAAGACAAACGTCTTCAAAAGAAACTGTTCTATAGTGTACTGTGTGCAGGTAAGTGTTCTTCTTCTTCTGCGATCACTTTCCTATTCTCATAAGACTATACAGGGAGGTGGACCGCCTCTATGAATTCAGTCATCAGCAGGAGATCCCCACGGTTGCCCCATAGCTTTATCTTTAGATCTGTCTCTTGGGGCCATATTTTAGTTTCCACGTCATTGAGGAGTGGGCATGTCTGCAGAATGTATTCTGGAGTCTGGGGACTCTTTTTAACATGGGCATTGTTCAGTTTGGACAGTCTTCATTTTGTGGAGATGTGCTTGTTGTCCGCAGTGTCCTGTGCTGAGCCTAAACATTGTGGTTTGCAGTGATCTGTTTATCTTTAGAATGGGGGGGGGGGGTCCTTTGGAAGGTTTCTGATTGTTCTCTGACTCCATGTTTGTATTTTCTTTTGATGGAAGTTTTTTCTTTCTTCAGTCAGTGATATTGTGTGCTGAAATTGTTCCTTTCTTGTACCTGTTTTTGCCAGTCTGTCGGCTGCTTCATTTACTGTAATTCGTTTCTGTGTGCAGGGATTCACTGCAACACAACGTTATTTTTAGCAGACAGGTTGTTTAAATGTTCGACAGTTGTTTTTGTTAGGAAATCTTTAGGTTCCTTTTGTATGATCTGGAGTACTGCCATGCAGTCGCACAAGAAGGCTATGTTAGCTCCTTTGAGTGTCTATTCCTCTAGGGCCGTTGATGCTTCTAAAATTGCTTGTAACTCTGCCCTGTAGTTTGTTTATAATTTGCCAGTAATGATTGAGAGTTCTAGTTTTGTGATGTTTGGTATGAGTATTAGTATCCCAGCTCCTCTTTTCCTTAGTGTATCATCTGATGATCCATCTTTAAAGATATGGATCAACTGTGAGCTGGGGTATTGGGTGTCTAGGTGATCAAGTGTTTTTGTCTTAAGAGCAGTTGGAGTTTCCATAGTTTTGCTCTCAGTACCTAAGATTGTAAGTTTTGCACTATATATAGGTGAGATGTTTGCGATATTGTAATATATTTTAGCTGTTCCCATTCATCCGGATTGATGATGGTTACTTCTTCAGGTAAGCGTTCAAACATCATCATCATCATCAAGTGCCGTCTCCGCAACGAAGGTTGGCTGCAACGTATCTCCAACATCTCCTGTCTCTTGTCTTGGTGGTGCACTCTGCTAGACTGTAACCTGTCCATCGTGTAATGTTACTCTCCCACTTGTATCTCTGCCTACCTCTTGCTCGCTTCCCTTTGACTTTACCCTCAAGTAAGGTCTTCAATAGGGTATCATGTCTTTTAATGTGTCCAAAGTATTTTATTTGCCTGATCTTTTTTCTCTTAGTAGTTCTTTCTTCATATTAAGTGTCTTTAGCACCTCTTTATTTGTTTTCTTCTCTTTCCATGATGTTCTCCCTATTCTTCTATATACCCACATTTCAAAGGCATCAATTTTGTCTTCTAATTGTTTATTTAGTGTCCATGTTTCTGAGCCATACATTAATATGGAATAGATGTAGCATTTTATAATTCTCATTTTTAACTTGTTTGTAATTTGTTTAGATATTAATAATTTCCTCATGTCATTGAAGGTACTTTTAGCCATTCCTATTCTCCTTTTAACTTCTGTTTCACTTCTGCCATCATTATAGCACATTAGTTCAAGCATAGGTCAGAATAAAAGCTTCAATGGTCCGTTTTAGATTGTCTTTTAGTATCTCTCAAGCACTGCAGGATTAACCCAACTCACTTGTGGAACCAAAGCTCTTGATAGCTCAGCCAGAACCACAGCTCTTGATCGTTAAGCCCTAACCACAGCTCTTGATCGTTAAGCCAGAACCACAGCTCTTGATCGTTAAGCCCTAACCACAGCTCTTGATCGTTAAGCCAGAACCACAGCTCTTGATCGTTAAGTCAGAATCAAAGCTCTTGATCGTTAAGCCAGAACCACATCTCTTGATCTTTAAGCCAGAACCAAAGCTCTTGATCGTTAAGCCAGAACCAAAGCTCTTGATCGTTAAGCCAGAACCACAGCTCTTGATCGTTAAGCCAGACCCACAGCTCTTGATCATCCAGCCAGAACTATAACTCTTGATCGTTAAGCCAGAACCACACCTCGATCGTTAAGCCAGAACCACAGCTCTTGATCGTTAAGCCAGAACCACAGCTCTTGATCGTTAGATTGGACTACACGTATATACCTAAACGGGTAAGTGTGTAACAACATAATTAGACTTGGCTACACGTATATACCTTCAGATCCTGGTTGACCTGGTGGCCCCGGAAGACCATGCAATCCCAGAAATCCCCTATCTCCTGGTGATCCAGGCAAGCCTCGTTCCCCTGAAAAAAAATGAAAATACAGAATATAATTTTTGACAAAACAATATTTAATGATTGTGTACACTATTTCAATATACCAGTACCTTAGTTTTTCTAGTCATGACTTTTTCCCTTCTTCACTTCGCCAGGCAGGCTGTTGATGAAAGGGAAGAGTGGGTCTCATAGTTTTCATGTCATTCTGAATGAATAAGAATGAATCTCTCAATTTGTGAACCTTCATTATATGAAGCGGAATAAATTGTTTGATTTACCTGGCTGATATGTTTCTTTTGCAGAGGACATCGTACGACTTGATATCAGTTTTGCTACACGCCGAACACACCCCAGCTAGTAATATACTGAGATACTGGAAAGATACTGGAAGCCAATAAGGTACTCGCGCAGAACACAAGATAGACTAATGTGGATGATGATTCATTTTCAATGGCTAGGATTAAAGATCAGGGATTGAAATGTGGTGTTGCTAGAAGTGAATATTTTGGAGGGCGCAGAAGAATGATGGTCAGCCAGCATAGGACCGGTACTCACAGCAGAAGTGTAATGGCGGATACACTCAAGAAGAGATCGGAGCAACTATGGACGTGGCCAGTTTGCAGTGATGATGATCCGACGACTAACTAACTAACAAGATAGTAAATTTCACTGTTCACAGATTTTAGCACACGAAAACATATATGTATATTGTCTATCCCCCAGGTGGTGTTGTCGCAGCTTCTATACCTGCAGTTGAGTGTAGGGTTTTGTGAAAGAGATGTAGTCTGTGTTCCAGTGCCAGATATGGTGCTCTGGTTGAGGTGTAGTCATGTTTATTCAGGATGGTTTTGATGTTGTCTATTCATCTTTCCCTATGTCTGTCCTTGGCTCTGTATCCTGATTCCATCTTGTTATAAACTCTCATGGGAAGTTGATCGTTCATCCTCATAAGATGTCCAAACCATTTCATTTGTTGTTTCTCTATAAATTCGATGCATGATGTGATGCCTATTATCTTTCTGATGTTCTCACTGCGCATTGTGACATAAATGTAACGATATTCTTTTTAAAACAGACTGAATTCGCGTTTCAATCAAAATGACTTTCTCAAGATAAATAAAGCAGTAAAATGACAAACAACTAGAATGTATAACAGAAAAATCAAAGGTTACGATGATGTCTAGTTGTGCTATTCCAATAATTGTGAGCTGGTTTAGAGATAGATAATTGAAAGATTAATTGTGACTATGTGAAGATAACGTTATAAAATGCTACATCTATTCCATATTAATGTATGGCTCAGAAACATGGACACTAAATAAACAATTAGAAGACAAAATTGATGCCTTTGAGATGTGGGTATATAGAAGGATAGGGAGAACATCATGGAAAGAGAAGAAAACAAATAAAGAGGTGCTAAAAACACTTAATATGAAGAAAGAAATACTAAGAGAAATAAAGATCAGGCAAATAAAATACTTTGGACACATTAAAAGACATGACACCCTATTGAAGACCTTACTTGAGGGTAAAGTCAAAGGGAAGCGAGCAAGAGGTAGGCAGAGATACAAGTGGGAGAGTAACATTACACGATGGACAGGTTACAGTCTAGCAGAGTGCACCACCAAGATAAGAGACAGGAGATGTTGGAGATACGTTGCAGCCAACCTTCGTTGCGGAGACGGCACTTGATGATGATGATGAAGATAACGTAGAATAGTGGTGAAGCTAGATATAAATTGATATCCCGCGATAGATTTGGATTAGATATACATGATAGACTCGAGTATCAGAATAGAATACATGTTCACTGACAGGTTACAAGAGTTACAATTTGAAATGGTTTGAAAATTTGGTTGTAGAAATTTATGAAATAGAAAACATAACCTAAAGATAGGAGACCAGGATTATGAGCGAAGGTAAATTATTTCACCAAGTATTATTGAGTAGGGGGAGTGAGAAATCTACATATTAGTTGTGTGGCTGTGACATCCAACAAGGATTCACTGGCAACTATCGTCATGAAACATATGTTGGTTTGTCGAAGACACCACAGATGGTATGTATTGGGAGACATAGAGGTCTTTGAAGAGTATTCCCTTAGAATTAATATCTCCAACAGGGAGAGTGTTGAATGTTGAAAATCAAACCAAATAATCGGAAGGGTAAGATTCCTTCCCAACGATTTTAACCGTTTTTAGATGTTAGATCTGCAGAATACGGATGTCGGGCCTTTTGCAAAAATAAAACGGCGACACAGCGCATTTTCATTCTCTGGACTACATCCTGCTGGAAATCTAATAAGACCATGGTCCTACAATAAGAGAGAGATCCAACGGGAGTTGAGAGTGAACGCTGAAGAAGAAGATTCTAGATAGATAATGAAACTTTGGTGTTCCTCCAACGAATATTTTTTCGCACAGTTTCAATGATAACCTTTGCCGAAGAAAACAAAAAAGTGTTGAGTGGTGCTATTCTACCAATAGAGCACTCATTATTCGTCTACTCTTGACAATACCCTACTTTGGGGTAAAATACATTTTTCGATGAAGAAGCTGCTGATAAAATCAACTCTTGAAGACCGGGGTTCAAGATTTAACATTCTTTGTGAATCCTTTTGCTGAACCATACTTATCGGGAGCCTGTTTTCCGGAGTTCTCTTGCTGAATCGAGTTTGCTGGGAACCACTCCACTGGAAGTCGTCCTTCGGAACAAGTCAAGTTAGGAGATAGATTAAAAGGGGTAGTTTTCGCAAACAGACATAGACATTGAACATTGTATCATCAAGCTCACGTTGTATAACGCTAGTCTTGCGAAACTCAAATTCGTGTGAATACCTTAACTTAACGAACTGAGAACACTGTGTTAAACCTACGCGTATTTACAGTTAAATTTCTTCTCGTAACTCTGCGAAGATTTATAAAACTAGGAGATGAACTAAAAGACAAATATTGAGACATATTATAAGGAACAATTGGCTTGTATTTCTTATGCTCATTTAGTTAATTAAGATTGTGCAATTAAGTACGCTAGGTTGGGGATAGGGCTTAATTAGAATAGAAGAACCCATAAAAGGGAGAGGGGGGGGGGTGTTTTCGGTTAAACGTTCGTTGAGGATGCAACTGATCTCAAAACCGTGAGTAACTGTGTGTTAATTCTGGTGCAGAGTGCTCAGAGAACAAATGTTTTGGGATAAACCGGACAATTAGCTTCCTTCTTGATGTTGAAAATCTTAATGTATTAAATGTCCACCATACCTGTAAAGTTAGGGTCGTTTTCCTTTTATGGATTTTGGATACTTATTTTTTTTAGTTAGGGTAGATAAGATAATGAACTCTGTTCAAAGTAAGCTCACACAACAAACAACTGAAAAAAGTACCAGTAACTACATCTACACTACACAGATAACGAAACGAGCCATGGCGAACTGAACAAAAAGGAAGTATACTACTAGGTCCAAAGGAGGAAAGAAGTATGTTGTAAAATGAATCTGCTAAAATGAATCTGCTAAAATGAATCTGCTAAAATGAATCTGCTAAAATGAATCTGCTAAAATGAATCTGCTAAAATTGATGCCTGTTATAAAATTGATGCCAGTCTTCCACTGTAATTGGCAGTTAAAGTGTGAATGTGTATATATCACTTGTTACCTGGAGGTCCAGGTGGTCCTACGCGACCATGTTTCCCCGGTCTACCTTGACCAGGTTGACCAGGTGGTCCTTGAAGACCTGCTGTTAAATCTTCCAGTTGCTCTGTGAACAGATAAACATTTATGTTTATGGGTAAAGCTGACATATGATAAATATTTTATAGCAGATGTTCTTAATATTAATGGTATCCTAGAGGGATATCCTAGATTGGTATCCTAGAGGGATATCCTAGAATGGTATCCTAGAGGGATGTTGCATCTTGATGGAATGGAACTTTGTTGCTGTTGTTTTTGCCAATATCCATTTTCTGCCGAGTAGGTCTACTCTTGGCAAATAAATATAATTCTTAAAAATGTACAGTTATCCTAAAGTTGATCTAACGACCCATATAGCGCGTTAGTGACTGTTGAGGGTGTCTCTAAAATATATTTTCTTGGCAGATGCAAGGAAAGGGCAGTCAATAAATTGTTCCGCTGTTTCGCAGTGATAAAGGTTAAAATTTTCAAAATGTGTAGAGGATCGACTTCACTGTACTCAGTTTATCATATGTACGCCGCCACTTTCAACGTAGCAGCACCGCCGCCTGCCGAAAGTACCCCTCATAGCACAAAACTCCGTAGCTTCAAGTGATAATCCACAGGGATCTCCGAAAAAAATCCACTTTGTGAAGAAGACGACACGAGTCCGATTCGAACTCATGACCTCTTGAACACAAGACGTACAGCTTAACTACTACGCTAGAGAGATCCCTACATCATATCTACTCGACGCCCATTCCTGACATCTTTCGACGTTTATCAATTGTCTAAACTGCTTCTCCTATAAGAGTGAATTTAAAGTTACAGTTAGTAAAATTCGTGTTCTTAAGTCTTGGAAATGTTGACCTGAAGGCCAATGTGTTCTGAAAGATGGCAAAGTCGATTCAGCATACCTAGTACCATACAATACCTATTACAAGGGAAGAATTGAGGAGAAGAAGTATGGTGGGTAATAAGAGTGAATAAGTAAAGTGTGTTACAAATAACTATCACTACTTATAAAAAGATGATAACAAACATAAATAAGAACAAAAACTGATGACGTTTCGATTTGAAATCTTCGTGTGAACGAAGTAATAATAATAATAAAATGAACACGAATTCAGAAACAAATAATATCTAATAAACATCTTTATAAGAAAATAATTTTAAAATGTTTAACATAAATAAAATAAACATCCTTTTTAAAAAAAATAGCTGATACACGTGCTTTTTTAAAAAGATGTTTATTAATGAATATTTCTTTCTGTATTGGATGTCGTTTTACTATATATTGGTTCAGACGAAGATCTTACATCGAAACGACAACCGTTTTCGTCATTATTCATTATATTATTACTGTTTTTATCATGTTTTTATTAGTAGTGGTAGGTGTGTGTATTACATGTTTACTTATTAATTTTTATTACTCTGTTATTTGTGTTACCGCGGCTCATACCTAATTGCTGGTTCTTCTTTTGGTTTTGCAACATCGACTTTTTTTATATTCAAGTAATATTTATGTTTATATTTAAGCGCGTGAGATGGCTGATAAGATATAGTCTTGCCTCAAAGATTCTTGAATGATTGGGCATGCAATGGTCACTTTAGATGGTACTTATCTACATGTGTAATTCATTCTCGCAAGTGCCCACTATTAAAATGTTGCATTATTTACATGTGCTATTTTCTATTGCAGAGCGTTCACGTATTTGATTGCAGAGCGCCTGTTTATTTTATTGCAGAGCGCCTGATTATTTGATTGCAGAGCGCCTGCTTATTTGATTGCAGAGCGCCTGCTTATTTGACTGTAGAGCGCTCGCGTATTTGATTGCAGAGAGCCTGCTTATTTGATTGCAGAGCGCCTGCTTATTTGATTGCAGAGCGCCCGCGCATTTGATTGCACACAGCTAATGTACTTGATTTCAGAGCGCCCGCGTATTTGATTGCACACAGCTCGCGTATTTATTTGCAGAGCGCCAGCGTATATTTTTGTTTTTAGATAAATATTTTCTTATGTATCATAGTTTCTGACAAAGGCATGTCTTCAGGAGATTCTGTGTTTCTACTGACAAAATTGAGAACGTATGCTTTTCTGCATCTATTCACAGGCATGACGCTCATGATGCAGGGACATACTAGAGCAATATGAATGAGTAAAACTCCAGCCTGCGATGTATGTCGTAAGAGTTGAGGATAAGAATGTTGAATGATAGTGGGCATACTCTCATCATATTCGCTGCAATGAGACTTGCTAAGAACGAGAGCTGAACTGCTGCGAGGAAATCAATACTATCTAACCATCCACCTATCCATCCACTCATCGACACAAAACACACTCGTAGCATTATAAACAATGTTTATATTCGTTATGGATTTTTGTTCTTAACTGTTTTTGTTGTCTTGATAAAGGTCCCAATTGGACCGACAGGTTGACAATTGTATTTGTTTTGTTTTTTTATGGTTATTTTCTATATTTTATTATTTTATATTGATAGTTTTCTAGTAACCTATTTACTTTATTTGCATTTACCTCACCTTGTAGCATTACCCCTTCATAGTAAAAATATCTCAGAGTCGTATAATTGCCCCTTCATAATGAGAGACTCTCAAACTTGTGGGCACTTTCCGATAATAGTGAAAGTCTCTCAAATTTGCAACATTACCCATTCACAGTGAAAGACACACACATTTAGCATTGCCCTTTCATAGTTAAAGACTGAAGTTTGTAGAATTACCCTTTAATATTGAAAGACTCTCAAAATTGTAGCAGTGTTCAATGAACAATGAAAGACTCTCAAACTTGTAGCAGTGTTCAACGAACAATGAAAGGCTCTCAAACTTGAAGCAGTGTTCAATGAACAATGAAAGACTTTAAAATTTGTAGTATTACCCCTTCATAGTAAAAGACTCTCAGACTATCAGACTCGTACTTTACCCTTTAAAAGTGAAAGACTCTCAAACATGTAGTATTGCTCCTTCATAGTGAACTACTTTCAGACTCGTAGCATTGCCCTTTCGCATTAAGAGACACTTAATCTCGTAGCATTGCCCTTTCATAGTGAAAGACTTTGCAATTTGTAGAACTATCCTTGAATAGTGAAAGACTCTCAAACATGTAGCATTGTTCCTTCATAGCGAAAAACTTTCAGACTCGTACTTTGCTCTCTAATAGTTAAGACTCCCAAACTCGTAGCATTGTTCCTGCATAGTTAAAGACTTAAATTCGTAGAATTGCACCATACAACCATATAGAGTAGAAACTGTCATTGGCGACTTGGACAATGTTCTGGGAAGCTTCCCTCTTAAAATTGTCCCAGTGTACGCCCTAGTGTTGTGCAGGTCTGAAAGACGAGTAAACGACAAACGACACTATTGACGTCGCAAGATGCGACTAAGATGATTTTGGGGTGGAGTTGGCTGTACCATCCTGAAGAGGGTCAAAGTTACCCAGATCCCATGGTGAAATGGGATGTCTCATGCCAAAAGGCGAAGACACTGCAACAAAGAGGTAAACCATAACACAATCCATTCCGTAACACAATCTTCCAACCACATCCTGCTAATCTGCATGAGTGTAAGGATGAACATAGAAGTAGAAGAAGAAGCGTCAGAGAAATACGAGCTTTTATTTAAAAGTAAAACTCCACTGACCAGCATAGGAACCAAGAATAAGAATCTCACAGTACCTCGGAGTACAGGCTGCATCATCATCATGAGCAAGTCATTACCACATCCAGTACATGTCGCTTGAAGTTTGTAACCATTATTTTCCTGGTAATAACAAAAGTTATGAAAAACCTACCTCTAAGGATTTTATAACATATATCTCGAACCTCAGACTCAGATACACTGCGACCCTGGTAAAAGAGAAAAAAATAATTGAAAGAACAACAGCTGTAAAAAAAAATTTGAAAAAACAGCTGTCACAAAAAATAGACAGAACAACAGCTGTCAAAAAATTGAAAAAACAACAGCTTTCCAAAGAAATAAACAAACCATTTCTTGAAAAATTAAAATGCAAAAAAAGTGTACATCGCGAAGTTAACAGAAGCGTGATGACAAAATTACCAGAACCTCGACTTCTACTATTTGTATGGTTAATAGCTGATATCACCTAACTGGATTACCATACAGTGAGTCAAAGAACATGAGCACAATGACCGCTTGACCAGTAACTAACCGACTAACATCCGCGGCTGAAAATAAAGTACTTTTTATAAGATGTTCTGTTTTTATTAAACTAGTCAAAAGTGTTGAACAATATTTGAGAAGAAATACATAGTATAAAAGGAAGATAAATTGCTTAAAATTAAAAAAAATAAATACAATAAAAACGTCGTGAGCAAATAATTAAAATAAAACTCCAGGGAAAATGTTAAAAAAATAAAACTATGTTAGCTAACTCGTATATAATTTTATTTAAAAATGTGTCTGAATTATAAACAATAAAATATCAGTGAAAATTGAAGAGAATTGTGAAGAGAAATTGGAAATGGACATTTTGTAATTAAAGAAAACATTCAGAAGGCGGAGAAATTACGAAATAATGCATTAAACCTACTAAGTAAAAATGTGAAAATGTGATTATGATTTCAAATAGGCAAATAATGTGTCGGTAATTAGATTAACGAGATGGAATTAGAAGACGATAAATCAATCATTTTTTTCTTGTCTTCGATACATCAGTCATTGAGCGCCAGCTTTTGATCACATATAAATTATTAAGAGAAATATGATTTGGCTTTAATACTCGGCGTATGTAAATATCGCATATCTGTGCCGACTGCAGCAATAAACCACTGTCCTCTCTCTCTCTCTCTCTCTCTATATATATATATATATATATATATATATATATATATATATATATAGTTTACAGCTACTGCACTACTGCATTGTAAATCCAGTTGGTTGTCGAGGAGTGTTGCCAAGATGCCATGTCCTCGAACCATTTCTCATGAGTACAGCTGGAAAATATATGTGCTTTGTTTATACTAAGTCCTTCTTCAGAATAGTCCAGAGTGCGGTTCTCATGCAACGACACTTATCTTTGTTTATTTGATTTGTTCCGGTTCTCTGACATCTGACTGTTTTTGTGATGTCGCAGTATGACTGATATATGTCTAGATGAACGTGGGTGAGATATCACACAGGACAAATCTGGATTAGTATACACGAGGCTCATATACGAAGCACAAGACTCATTCACGAGGCACATTCATGAGACTCCTACATGAAGCACGAGGCGCATACACAGGCCTCAGACACGAGACTTATACGTGAGGCTAACAAGGCTCATGCAAGAGGCCCACAATCGTGGCTTATACACGAGACATTCACGAGGTTCATACATGAGATTCATACACCAGACATACACAAGAGTTATACTGAAGCTCAAGAGTTTCATAAGCGAGACATATACGAGTCCCAAACTTGAGACTCATACATGACGCTAAAACACGGGGCTCATACACGAAACTCATACAAGAGACTCATGCACGTGATTCATTCTCGAGGCTCATCCATGAGAATCACGAGACTCGTAAATGAATAGCATTCACAAGTAGGTCCATACACGAGTTTCATATTTCATACATGAGGCTCATGCATTTTCCAGCTATACTGGTAAAGAATGTTTCGTTGATGGAATATTCTGGCAGCGCTTCTTATCAACCGACTCTTCTTGTACAACCGTAACATAGTTTTACGTCTCTGAATGAGCACTCATAAAAAAAAAATGACGTGACTCACAATTACACACCTAAAAAAAAGTCATAAATTCACATCCACAATCACAAACATTTTCATAATTATATTTTTAGTTGCTGTTTATTGATGGTTATCGTGTCCGAAGACTCCCCATCATTCTTCTATAAGCAAGAAGATTTGATAACTTATGAAAGTGACATCTATAGATAGGCATTAACGTTGTGGAGATATCCCCCACAGTTGCACTTGTCACAATAGCTTTAGAGTTCGAAGCTCTTGTTGATATAAACATATGTAATCTTATCTAGAATTTACCCAAAATTATCTGCCATGCAAGTCATAAGACACGACTAATGAAATTTGGGTTCACCTTGGCTGTCTCATCTTATAGATGAGAACAACTTAAAAGTCACCCTAACGTCGGATGTGACAAGTCAAAAGATATAGATATTGAATCACAGATGTAAACTATGATTCAATGACCTCACTTTCCAGACGCATTCTATTAACAGAAGTTTAAAACAGAACGCAGAAGAGGACGATAATAGTTTTGCGAACCACACGCAACAATTATGGTACCCATATCAAAACTTTCATCAGACGTAAACCTACCGGCTGTCCTGGCATCCCTGGCATTCCGGCTTGACCAGTCAAACCTCTTTGTCCAACTGGACCTGGTGGACCAGGAAGTCCAGGTACTCCGGGAACGCCTTGTGACCCCTGTATACCAGGTTTACCCATGGCGCCTCGTTCTCCAGGCTAGAAGCAAAAATGATCTTCTACATCATTATGGAATTTATTTTACACATACATAACATAATACAACCAAATTCTGCATCCATAAATTTATAAAATTGCTGACATTTGTGAAATGTTATAACTTTGGCTAGTGTTTCTCGAACTCTTTCAGAAGAATCTTATGGGCCACATATTTTTTTCTGTGGACCTGTGTAATTAAAACAAACCTTCTCAAATGTTTTCCGTAGTTTCATATTTCATTTTGTGTTAAACGTCATACTTGCATTGATATATCTTGGGAGCATTTTTACAGACGGTGTAAGATTGGATAGTAACATCAAGACAAGAATTGTAAAAAATCAGATATTTAAATTATGAATTTACAGCATTTTTGAAACACAAATCTATCCCGATGGAAATGAAAAGGCAAAATTCCATATTAAAACAATATTATGCTATCAATGTTAACCATGAACTCCAACTAAAGAACAAGAGAGAAAATTTACTACATGTGAAATGGTATGTCTAAGAAAAACAACAAACAGAACAAGAAGAGATCAGCAGAAATGAAGAGGCTACAAGAACTGTTGAAACAACATATGTGTTCAAATATAGTGAAACATATTTTCTGAGATTTAAATGGTTCAGTCACTTAATGAGAACAAGCCATTTTTGACCAGCGGAAAGAGCATATTATATGAAAATTGAAACAGGAAAGGGCAGAGGAAGACCAAGAAGAAAATGGATTAACGGCGTTACAAATACTCTGAGACGTCACAATATTACTGTATTTCAAGCCACCAAACATCGATCTGAAAATAGCCAGAAAATCGATAATTATTCAATCCTCGATGTCGTCTTCCTGAACGTAGTCTTCCTTATGGATTCTCTGAACATTCTGTGATTCTGGGCGAGTTGACCTGCTGCAACTGGAGACAGGTTTAAACAATTTTTAACCAATGCACCATCGTCGTCTTGGGTGCTCTATTTCCCTGTTTCCGTTAACTCGGCCTTCAGCAATTAATCTGTCCTTGCTGTTATGTGTCTTTAAACGACCAAAAAATCACAGCAGCTATCTTGTTAGGATGTTGTTAAGGAGCCAGCACTCTTCGACGTGTATTGATCTTAGCACTTCTTGATTTGTCTTTTTGCTGTCCATGGTATATGTACAATTCTTCTGCAATAGCTAGATAGATAGATTAAATGTCATACAAATATATATCTGTCAACTCCCCTTAACCCTGAATATGTCTCTATCTCTATGGTCCCCCCGACCCCCGCCCCCATTGATTTCAAAATTGTGTGTGCCAAGGACACACGCTAATTTTTCTATGGAGTACATTTGAAATATGTTCAGAAACACTTATTTAGGATAAACGAAATTCATTTTATTTTCAACTTGTTTAGATTTCTTTAACAGACCAAGTCCTTCTCCAGTATAGTCCTGCGGGAAGATCTTCAACAGATTCACTTATCTGGACTGATACCACTGATCACTGCTCACTTGTATTGTATTATTAACCAACGAAAAACATAAACGTGGTTTTCTGCCACTCTTATAACTGTTCAGTCTAAGAATGAAGTAAGGTAAAACACACCCCCACATTACTCCGCGACAACAGGTGATTTTTAAACAGCTGATGCCATGTAAAAACAATATCATTTAAAACATTTAAAAACAATATTTAAAAACATTTGAAAACGAAATTTAAAATCAATATTATTAGACACTTAACAATCGATTAATGCGTTCTGCGTCCAACAACACATCAGAAGCACTGACCCACTTCATTCTTAGAGTGAACACAGGGTATAGCTAAGCGTCAGTTGGTTTTCAAAGAGTACCACGCATATCTTGTAATTTAGTATCTCTAGGTGATAATCCTCAGAAATGTCCCGCAAAACTTACTTGTAAACTCCAAGTCTCGACAAAGGATCGAACAGATGGTTAAGTAGGACTAATGATATTTACAGATAGGTAAAGTGCAATAACCAATCAAATGTAACGTAACATTAGCTCATTTTCACATAATTCAGAAAGATGTATGAGATAATACGTCTTTGTTTTCTATCAATTAATTCTGGTGTATGAAGGAATACTGTGTTTGTCTTTTATTAAATACATCTCATGTATGAGGGAATACCGTGTTTGTTTTCTATCAACTACATCAGATTTATGAGATAATACCGTGTTTTTCTTCTGTGTACGAACTAAATGTCATGTATGAGGGAATACTGTTTGTGTCTTCTGTGTACCAATTAAATGTCATGTATGAGGGAATACTGTTTTTGTCTTCTGTGTACCAGCTAAATGTCATGTATGAGGGAATTCCGTGTTTGTTTTCTGTGCACCAACTAATTCTCCTGTATGAAGGAATTTCGTGTTTGTTTTTTGTGCACCAACTAATTATCCTGTATGAAGGAATTTCGTGTTTGTTTTCTGTGCACCAACTAATTCTCCTGTATGAAGGAATTTCGTGTTTGTTTTCTGTGCACCAACTAATTCTCCTGTCTGAAGGAATTTCGTGTTTGTTTTCTGTGCACCAACTAATTCTCCTGTATGAAGGAATTTCGTGTTTGTTTTCTGGGCACTAATTCTCCTTTATGAAGGAATTTCGTGTTTGTTTTCTTTGCACCAACTAATTCTCCTGTATGAAGGAATTTCGTGTTTGTTTTCTGTGCACCAACTAATTCTCCTGTATGAAGGAATTTCGTGTTTGTTTTCTGTGCACCAACTAATTCTCCTGTATGAAGGAATTTCGTCTTTGTTTTCTTTGCACCAACTAATTCTCCTGTATGAAGGAATTTCGTGTTTGTTTTCTGTGCACCAATTCTCCTGTATGAAGGAATTTCGTGTTTGTTTTCTTTGCACCAACTAATTCTCCTGTATGAAGGAATTTCGTGTTTGTTTTCTGTGCACCAATTCTCCTGTATGAAGGAATTTCGTGTTTGTTTTCTGTGCACCAACTAATTCTCCTGTATGAAGGAATTTCGTGTTTGTTTTCTGTGCACCAACTAATTCTCCTTTATGAAGGAATTTCGTGTTTGTTTTCTGTGCACCAACTAATTCTCCTGTATGAAGGAATTTCGTGTTTGTTTTCTGTGCACCAACTAATTCTCCTGTATGAAGGAATTTCGTGTTTGTCTTCTTAGAAATTTTAAATTTCAGTATAAAACTCGTCACTTCTCTAAGGCCGAGATAGGCAACCTTTGTGGGTCAGAGTTTTGTACAACGCCCGAGTTAACTTCTTTCGTGTGGTATAAGACTAGAAAGATTTTTTAGTCATTGGATCTCCATGTAATATTCAGTTCTGATGCCAGCGAAAAAGTAAATTATACTTTTTGATCAGCCTGGCCGGAAAGAATAAAAGCTTGAAGTGCCTGATGTGTCTTGCGCATCCTATTTTTCACTTTCGCTACACTAAAGGATAGAAGAGTCTTAGTGGTCATAGCTTCTGAGAATCGCAACAAACTATTTAATGTGTAACGCGGAATAAGCACGCCAGAATAAATCTTACTCGTGCTAGCAATACAAATCAGATTTAGATTAAACATTATGTTTATTGGAAGCTTAAAGATAAAACATGTAACATAGACATTAATGTGATATACATATAAGATCCAAGATTGTATTAATAAAATAATTTGTACGTGTCCTGTCTTATGTTAATCAATTTGTTTAATAAATCAGATATAGTTTCATGAGAATTTGTGTGGACACGAGTCTTGTCACATCAGAGATTCCAAATTAAAATTGAGAAGGCCAGCTAGATTGAACATTTTTCATGTAGCTGTGGGTAAAAAAAAAGGTTAACCACCAGTCAAATAACCTGACTTTAGAAATATGTTTCCCAGGTCAAGTAGTCTCAATTTGGAAGGATGGTTCTCAGTCAATAGCTTCACTTTAGAAGATATCTTACAGTTGACAGAAATTGATCCAGTTCCATTCTAGCAACACCGAATCGTCTTGCAGCTCAAGTAAACAGGGTTTCCCTGCATGACCAACCACATCCCAAGAAAAAATAGTTATCTCATCAAAACATTTAAAACGTGTACTCACGTCAAAATGTGAACTCATTTTAGAATACCCAAGTCAGACAGCCTCACTTTAGATGCATGGTGTCTAGTCAAATAGCTTCATTTCAGAGTGATAGTTCCCCAAATAGCATCACCTTATACAAATGGTTGACTAGTCAAATAGCCTAACTTTAGAAGAATTGTTCCCAGTCAAATATTCTCACTTCAGAAGCATGGTTCCCCAAATAGCCTCAACTTAGAAGAATGGTTGACTAGTCAAAAAGCCTAACTTTAGAAGGATTGTTCCCCAGCCAGTAAATTGGCCTCACTGTAGAATGATGGTTCCCAGATAAAATAGACTCACTTTAAAAGAATTGTTCCCCAGTCACATAGTCGCACTGGAGAAAATTGTTCCCAGGAAAATTGTTTCACTTTAGAAGGATGGTTCCCCAGTCAAATAGCCTCACAATACGAGGATGGTTTTCAGGTAAAATAGCCTCACATTAGAGGGATGTTTTCCCAGTAAAATAGCCTCACTTTAGAGGGATGTTTCCCCAGTAAAACAGCCTCACTTTATAAGAATTAGTTAGTTTGTTCCTTTCGTGCCGCAAGCGACACATATGGAAGAGGTTTTGGTTCTCCATTGATGCGGTCCGCTGCTTGCAGCTTTAGTTCCTGGATGGTCTCACAGCCTATTAATTCCCCTTCTTTAAGAATGGTGTTTTTCTTTTTCTTTTACCCTCAGGTGACCACATAAGTACTTGTTGGCTTATTCTGTTTACATCTAGTCGTAAAACGTGACCAAGGTATTTCCATCTTCATTTTCTTATGATGTTTGAAACATACTCTTGGTGTGTTTTGTCTCTTAGATCACTATTTGTGACGAAGAGGCTCCATTTTATGTTTATCATTTTGTGAAGACATTTGTTTTCGAAGCTGTTTAGTTTGTTGTCTGTTTTTTAGAAGAATCGTTCCCCAATAAAATAGCCTCACATTAGAGGGACGGTTGCCCAGTAAAATAGCTTCACTTTAGAAGAATGATTCCCCAGTTTATAGCCTCAAATTAGAAGCATGGTTCTCCAGTCATATAGCTACACTGTATAAGAATGGTTCACCATGAAGTCCATGACAGTAAATGACGTGATACAGGGACATACCAGCTACGTACACACGCAGACCAGCTTTGATGACGGATGTTTCCTCCCAATGAATTGAAAAGAGTGAAAAATGGTGGAGGTTTCCTCGCAAAGAATTGGAGAGTACAATCAGAAACATATTTGCACGTTCACTTACCATTCCTTGTGATCCCTGTGAACCTTGTGGACCCTAGATCAAAAACGGACAAGAAAGTATACTCTATATGACTGTAGAAAAATATTTCACGACATCTACCTTATCATTAATAAGCAAACACAGATATCTATCTTAACACGAACATACGCGGAAATATATTTGATCAGTAGCAAGTAAACTCGCCAACATTTATTTTATCGACTCAATACAATACCTACTATTTCAAAATTTTAATATTATGCACAGTTTCATTCCAACTTCAATATAGTATGCGTAATTTTGGTGTCGTCACTAACAACAAATCAAAAACAAAATGGCTAATTTAATCGGGGATGTCTGTTTGCAGAGCTTGCCAGCTACAGATGACGATTTTATATGTTTATACATATAGAATTATACATATACATACATTATACATTATACATATACATACGACTCTAATCTCGAGGGGTGCTACAAAATGAAAAGATGTGCGGCCATGGTCCTCGGATGGGATCACGGTGTGGAGTATCTCAATGTGTAGCGCACAGATCGATTCTTGCGGCAGCTAAATGCGTATTTATATTTCGTTTCATTAGATAACGTATTTTTTTAAGCTTACGATTCGTTTCCTTAAATATGGTAGATACTGCTGCCCGTATTGTATCATTTGATCATTAGAAAGTACAAACTCGAATACCTATTTTGTCATTAGAAAGTACAAACTCGAATATCTATTTTGTCATTAGAAAGTACAAACTCGAATACCTATTTTGTCATTAGAAAGTACAAACTCGAATACCTAATTTGTCATTAGAAAGTACAAACTCGAATACCTAATTTGTCATTAGAAAGTACAAACTCGAATACCTATTTTGTCATTAGAAAGTACAAACACGGGCATCTATTTTATTATGCACACTCTTCCTGATGTGTTGGCAGAGATCATCCATGGATTTTCCCAGAGTGCGTGGACGTCGATTATGAAAACTAAACAAAACGCTGAAATATTCTTGTCAACGACCATACCTTTCATTATTAGTTTTTCCATGCTGTTATTTCTCCTTACATTTTAAAAAATCTCAGATTTCTTGGTATAATGTAGTTTAAATCGGTCATAGGTTTAAATCCGGCTAGTGTCGTTTTGTGTTCAAGAGGTAATGAGTTCGAATCCTGTTCGTGTCGTCTTGTGTACAAGGTGGATTTAGTCGGAGATCCTTGTAGATTATTGCTTGAAACTACGGAGTTACGTGCTATGACTAGCAGTCTCGGCAGGCGGCGAGCCGCTACGATGAGTGTGGCAGAGTACATATGGGATACCGACTACAGCGAAGTTATTCCTCTACGTCTTTTGAGCCCTTTTTGGGTAAAATGTCCTTTGTGCGTCATCTGAGTGACTCCTAATTAATTATTTAACTGTCCAGGGGAATGAATCTTTTGAAGAACCACTTTTACGTGGACAGTAATTCCCTATATGTTTATGTATATGTATGTCCATGGTTCGTTTACATGTGACAAAAATGGTTCCATTGAAAGATTAAGTTATTTTTTTTTTTTACTTCACAATATGTAATCAAATATCTATCATTTAATGTAAGGACCAGCCATTTTTTTACTTCACAATGTGTAATCACATATCTATCACGTAATGTAAGGACCAGACATTTTTTTTACTTCATAATGTGTAATAAAATATCTATCATGTAATGTAAGGACCGGACATTTTTTAAATTAAAAACGTACAGTTCTAGTGTGAACGGACTTTATTATCATAAAATGAATACGAAAACCAATGAAACGATGAAGGAAGACAATTCAAAAAGAAATACCAGCACTTCTTACGGAAGAGCGAATATAGAAATATATTTCAATATAAATTATATGTTAAGTGGCATATTCTTTCCAGAACGTTGTCTTCGTCGTGGATATTCTGAATGCATCTCTGTCCCGGGCAAGCAGGCCAGCATTGGCCAGAGGCATGTGCATATATTAGTCGATGTCGCTGGTCCATCATCTTCTTGGTCTTCCTCTTCTCCTTTTTCCTGGCACCATCTAGAATCAGCCTTACTATACCATCATGTCGTTTTAAGTGTCCAAAATACTGTAGCTTCCTTCTTATGATGGTATTTAGAAGCCATCCTTCATTTCGTTTCAGTAATTTCAAAACTTCAATGTTCTTCTTTTTCTCCGTCCATGATATTCATAAGATCTTTCTGTAGCACTTCATTTCAAATGAATTTATTCTTTTGAATATTGTCTTGTTTCTTCTACTTCTTCTTCGTTCGTTCTCAAACTCATGCAGATTAGCAGGATGTAGTCCGGAGAACGGAATGCGTTGTGTCATGGTTTACAGCATTGCTGCGATATCTGCACCATTCGGCCTGACACATCCGACTTCAGCATGGCTTTGGGTCACTGACCCTATATGGGATGGGAAAACCAACTCCATCCCATAACCTCCTTAGTCGCCTTTTACGACATGCGTGGAAGGTAAACAGTGTTGCTATTCTTTGCTCCCCTTTCGGGCCCCGGCAACACACGGGAGATTATCTTGTTTAAAATTCAAGTCTCACATCCATATGTTGCCGCTGAGAAAACACATGATCTCAAAAGGGTTGATATATTAATTACGTAATAATATTAGGGAATGTAAATATATCAAGAATGATAGTCAAACTGTAGAGTAAAAAACATAATATGAAAAGTATGATTTATTTCTATAATAATTGAAGAAGGTTAAACACTCAAGATTTATTTAGTTGTTCTCTGAGATTTTTACAGCATCAAGTCCTTGATATGTAAGAAAACCTCGCTTGAGGGTAGAGTTGGTATAATGTGAGCAAGAGGTATGCATAGATACAAGTGGGAGGGAAATGTTACGAGAAGAACAGGTTACACTTTAGCAGAGTGTACCAAGAAGCAAGTGACAGAAGTTGTTGAAGGTCCATAGTAGTAATCTTCTTTATGGAGACATCACTTGGTGATGATGGAGCCCTTGTTCCATTAAGGCATTTACACATAATTACGTGCTAAGACCACGGACAATGATTTTTAATTTTATCTCTAGTCTTGGATATGTCTTGAACCTCATTCCATGTGATTTCTATTTCCATCAAGTCATTTATTTCTCTCTTTTCATTGTGTTATATGTCTTATCTGGTTCTTTTTATCCTTCCAGTTCCATGCCATTGATATTCTAGCAATATCTTTTAATTATTTTCTTAACGTATGTCTAATCTATGTTAATTTTGTTCCCGTGATCATTGCACCCACCAGATCTTGATTTTTATGCAACATTTTAAACGATGCAAGTATCTTTTCATAGACATATTAAAGATATTATAATCAATAGAGATATGAAAGAAGAACATGTTTCTAACAACTTACAGATGGCCCCATTGGACCTCTCTTCTCCCCATCAGTAGAATGTCCCGAAACGTAACCCTGAATAGAACAAATTCATAAAAAATAATTACTTATTTTTTAGCATAAACACTGAACATTCTTCACAAAATATTATTCTTTGTGAACATCAATTTTCTTCACTGATTCCTAATTGTCCATCATTTGCTCCAAAAGGGTACGATTGGTAAACACATTTTCCTCTAAAGTTAGCAATTAATAAAGAGTACATTTGATAAACATATCGAAGGATTCAGCAAACACCGATATCTGGTTGGTTGGTTGCTGATCCAACGGCCCATGGGCTCATGTCCTTTGACCCAATATCAGTAAAATAGCATTATATTGCTGCGAAGTCTGTGAGTTTTCGGTCTACCCCCGGCCATAGCCAGAGAATAACTATCACACCACCAGGAAGGTAGGTTTCAACCTATGAACTGATCCGAGCCACTGCAGCCAAGATAGGGTTAACTGTGCTCATTCCCCGCCACCAATTGACTACTGGTTATGCTGAACTACTGGTTATGCTGCAGGATACTACCAAATGTTCAAGTCAAAAGGATTGTCACGTCCTGAGTCACTTTGCCTCTAAGATGGGCCTCAGCCATAGGAAAAAAACAGTGTTGACCGTTTCCTCCTCCCATGTGCTGCACAGTACATCTCTGTCTCCCTCCCAAACACAGATGGTGCATACATGTATTCAAATAACAAAACATGAAACACATTTCAACAACAAAATAAAAGCATGAGAAGCATAATTGCATAGATGACGTACCAAGAAGATTCTTTAAGAAGATAACCTCATTATAACGACATGTCATCTACTAAGATTTTCTGTAGCATGGGTAGGTGGTCTAGTGGATCATTGGTGAGACCCACATAATCAACCGCATGCGTAGCAACACCGATAAAACGTGGTACTTGACAAGGCTAAAATCCGTTAAACTATGACTTACCGCTGCTCCCTTCTCCCCAGGAGGTCCTGGTGGCCCCTAATAGAAATAACAAGATTTCAGATGTTATCAAAAGATAAAGTAAATGTGTTGTTCTGCCATATGTGGTTTCTTCTTTGTGTTGTTATATCGTAATTCTTCTCTTGTTTGTGTTGTTAGTTTACTCCATTGCAGACAAGACAAAACAAGCAGACACATACATGCATAGAGTAGCGGAGATTAAAAACGTCAGACTCAATGGATTTCATCCGTAACTGATTGGTTTCAGAAGACATGTTATCTGAATTAATTAGGCCTTCATTTGTTCCATTTTTTTAATTATTCCTGTTTTTTTCCGTTGGTAAATGTTTATATACTTGGAATGGCATGCCAAGAATAGCCAAGGCTACTCCATGTATATAAATAGTAACCAATGGAAAACATGATAATAATCACAACGTACCGAATAAAGGCAGGTTTACTTTTTGCAGTTAAGTTAGGTCTTATAGTATAGTCGATGGTCACGATTTCATCTCACGCACAATAATATAATTCCGTACCAGAAAATGAGATCGCGCAAGGATATGAACCAAAAATTCCACATATAACTGAAATATACTCTTGTCTTAGGTTAAAATGGATAGCTAAGCGAATCCCATATACAACTAAGTAGGAAAGTAACCAGCACTAAATAAATCAGAAAAATTTGGCGGTTTACCACAAGTTAAGAAGTTACTCTTCTGCGGTCGCTCGCAATTTCTTTCATTATCAGGATGAAATCCGGATAGCACAATGCGATATCATGTTATGAACAATCTGGTAGAAACTGTGGTAGAGGTTCTGCTAGACTAAATCGACTACAATATGAATTTTTGAGTCAAACTGACCTCCATTTGGATGGGTCACTAAAGACCACCCTCTAAACCTCCTTCCATTTCAAGCCCCATGCAACACACTGGCAATTTGTAGAACTTTACAAATTGAATAAAATGACAACGGCAAATTGGAACAACAGTAACCGAAGACAGACAACTCTAACAGCCACACGAGACGTTTAACAGCACAAGTGGAAATGACAATAAATACCAACATAGAACAATTAGTATATACAAACACCGTCAATATTTGACTATGCGTTACTGACATATGATGTTTTTGCTGACAATAACAAATAGTACAGACAAGTTAAACACGACATTCAGACAGTGAAATTTCTGGAAGACAATATTTTCTTGTCCCTCATGATTTTGTTTTGAATTCACTCATTCTCATCATCATCATAAACATCATCATCATCAACATCCCCAACAGCACCAACATCATCAACATCCCCAACAGCACCAACATCATCAATATCCCCAACAGCACCAACATCATCAATATCCCCAACAGCACCAACATCATCAATATCCCCAACAGCACCAACATCATCAATATCCCCAACAGCACCAACATCATCAATATCCCCAACAGCACCAACATCATCAATATCCCCAACAGCACCAACATCATCAACATCCCCAACAGCACCAACATCACCAACATTATCAATATCACCAACAGCACCAACATCCCCAACATCATGAACATCAACTATCAAAATCATCATCCTCATCATTATCATCAGTATAATCATCATTAGAATTCTCATAATACTTATCAATATCATAATCATCTTCACACTCCTCATTAGCAGCATCATCCTCTTCAATATGACCATCACCATCATCAGTGTCATCATAATCATCACTGACATGATTGTGAAAGGGCACAAGAGGCGAGCACATAATATCTACACTGTTTACCTTCCATGCATGACGTAAGAGGCGAATAAGGAGGTTATGGCGTGGAGTTGGATGTCCCTTTCCTTTTAGGGTCACATTGACACAGAAGCCTTGATGTAGTAGAATGTTGTAGCCCGAAAGGCACAGATATCGCAGCAAAGCTGACATCTGTTACACAACATATTCCGTTCTCTGGACCACGTTCTACTAAACTGAAGAAGTTTGAGAACAAACGCAGAAGAAGATTCAGAATCACCGACATCATCATCTTCCTCATCATCATCAACATTATCGGTCTATAATCATCATCATTATTATCACCGTCATCATTAATATTGCTTGTTCTGTTTTTTAAAGTTGGTTCTCAAACTCCCGCTAGACATCTCATAGCGGAACAATAGGCCTAGATTTACAGAAGGATGTAGTCCCGAGAACGGTTATTTTTTCGTATCAACGTTTTATTTATATTAACGGCTCGACACATCCGAAATCAGCGTTATATTTATCATTTTCTCTGATGATCACTTGTTTACCACTTCTCTTCTTGCAAAAACACCAATATTCCTCACAATGGTGTGACAAAAAAAACAACAATCCTCACAACATTCTGACAAATAAAATAACAAGAATCCTCACAATTTTCTAACAAACAAAACAAGTATCGCCACACAAACTTTGAAAAACAAAACATTAACAATCTGCACAAGTTTCTGACAAACATAGTCATTCAAAACACAACTTACTGGTAAACCAATAATGCCGTGTGGTCCTAACGGTCCAACTGGTCCAGGAGGTCCTATTGGTCCTGGTGGACCCTGTTTGATGAAAAAGCAAAATTTTAATAAATCAATAGCCAGTAAGACGTTATTTGGCGTGAGGCATTCTATTAGCTGTATACAAATGTTCAATCAATCATTAAATCAGCTGTATACAGTTGTTCAATCAATCATTAAATCAGCTGTATACAGTTGTTCAATCAATCATGAAATAAATCAAGTGTCATGCAAGGTGTCGTGGTAGATCACACCTGTCTCTTGTTAATATGTCCGGTTGGTGGCGTTCGTGATGACAATCCCATCCAGCAACTTACCTTAGCAGATACTACAAACTTCCCTTAGCAGATACTACAAACTTTCCTTAGAAGATACTACAAACTTCCCTTAGAAGATACTACAAACTTCCCTTAGAAGATACTACAAACTTCCCTTAGAAGATACTACAAACTTCCCTTAGCAGATACTACAAACTTCCCTTAGCAGATACTACAAACTTCGCTTAGCAGATACTACAAACGTGTGTGATGTGTAGCGTACGTGTAGATTACATTAAGTAAAATTTCATCTATACTTTGTTGATGAAGTGTCATCTTTTTTGGGTAGATCAGGTCGTCCACATGTTATACGAGCATCTTCCATAGAGACTGTTCTATGTTCCCAGATAAGAGTTTAAGTGAAGTCCACAAATGTGTCATCGACAACAAGATGACACCTCTCTGCTTGTATTAACAATGATATTTAGAAACCAAAGCTCTTAACTGTCCAGCATCGGATGGGTAGATCTGTGTGAATATTAAAAACGAAATTAATGAAACAACTTACCATTCGACCGTCTGCCCCCGGTGGTCCCCTTGACCCATCTGACCCTCTAGTTCCTGGTTGACCCTGATAATAAAAATCATATGACATATGTATGTACACATACTCCCAATCAACGCAGGATATCAACATAGATGTAGACTTGAAGTAATCGTAAAAATATCATCAGTTTTCGTTCAATTAATAATTTTGTTTGATTCACACATCTCTAGAAATGTAGATTTGTGATACGCTATTGGTCATGTGACGTCACGAATAGGGGCTCGATGAATACAACATGTTCTTGGTTTCATTACATAGTGTACATTTTATTGCTATTCTGGTTGGATCAAGGGGCATCATCAAATGGATAGATGGATCAGCAACCAAGTTATACTGTTTAGATAAAAGGGCATCATCCCATGGATGGATGGATCTGCAACCAAGCTAGTCTGGCGAAAATTGGGACGAGAAAGAATATTAAACCCATTTTAAGCGTTGAAATTCTTCTTCTTCTTCAGCGTTCATTCTCAAACTCTCACTAGATTTCTCTTGTAACAGGACAATGATCCTACAAGATTTCCAGTTGAATGTAGTCCAGATAATGGAAATGCGTTGTGTTGCCATTTTATTTGCGCCAATGGCCCAACACATCTGTCTTCGGCGGAAAAAAATCGTTGAAATAATTAGTGTGAACTAGAATGACCGTCCAGGAGGGACGCCAATATCAAGATAAATGTCCAGTGGTGCCACAACTGAAATTAAGTAAGGTTATACCGAATTGCGAGTTGGTGGAGTTTGAACAGGACATCACATTTTGTAGTATCTGCGTTGACCAGGTTGACAAGCTGTCACCAGTATAACTAACAAAACCATCAAGGGAATGCATAGTTTTGTAAAGGAGCTCCTATAAATATGCTCGTTTACACTAAAACTTTGATGTGACATTGTAAAGCTCAAAGCATGTTCCTGCATCTAGAAATTATTTTCTTACAGTCCGATCTTATTGTCAGCAGCTCAGCCAAGTGTCAGCAGCTCAGCCAAGTGTCAGCAGCTCAGCCAAGTGTCAGCAGCTCAGCCAAGTGTCAGCAGCTCAGCCAAGTGTCAGCAGCTCAGCCAAGTGTCAGCAGCTCAGCCAAGTGTCAGCAGCTCAGCCAAGTGTCAGCAGCTCAGCCAAGTGTCCGTCTGTGTATAAACTAGATGTTTATGTCTTTCAGACACAAGAAACCATTTATATTCGTCTGTCATAAAGTCACACTCATAAACATGTTTACGAGGGTTCAAATGAAAACTTTAAAGTATGGTAGACATACGAGTTTTTATTGTATTGTCTTGTAACCGGTCGATATTATTGTGATGGGTGTCACGAGTGCACTGCACGTACTATCTTAGTGCAGCCGAGCTATCTGAAATCAATGGATGTTAAAGATGTCAGCCTTACTAAAAAGTTCTGTTGCAGACTTGGTCGGTCTTATGCAGTCTGTACGCCTACAAAATGTCTTAGCGTTGTGCTTGTCATTGTGAGCAATATAGTCTTCCTAGGGGCCACGGAGAATTGAGGGAGGGGCACTGAAAATAAATTTGAAATTCGGATGCGACAGACTTGTCCGGGGGTGGGGAGTCAGATGAAGATGACCCATTGAATGAAAAACAATACAAATTGTGGCAAATAAAGTCAAAGAAGAATTGATAAATTATAAAGGAAAGACATAATTTTAACCAAAAAAAAGGAAAGCACCATTGGGGGGGTGGGGTTGGGGTGGGGGGGGGGTTGTGCGGCACTAAATCGTCATTGTCCAAAAAGGAGGCGACGTGCCACAAAAAAGTTAGAATCACTGGTATAGTTTATGACCTACCTTTGGTCCTTCGATGCCTTGAGTTCCAGGTCGACCAGCTTGTCCCACAGGACCCTGAAAAATTAAACATAGAGATCAAGTTTAATAATAAATGTGTTGCCCAAATACTTAGTAAATTTTCTTGACCATGTTTCTCTTCTTGTAGGCACGTTTTCTATTGGAGCTTGATTTCATACTCAGAGAATAGTTACTTTCATCAATTGTGGAAAATCTACAGAAAAACTTGTGACTTAGAGAATCTTAGGTGCTAGGAAACATCATCTCCAAACAACGAGACCTTGTATTAAAAGAAATTCGGACACAGTAATCCATAAGTCATTTGCTTCCACATTGTTTACAAGTGGAAAATATTAAGCTTCATGTCGTACACTACCATAGTTCTTATTGCTTATCCCAGAATTCCCAGACTTCATGTCGTACACTAACTTAGTTCTTAGTGCTTCTCTCAGAAATCCCAAGCTTCATTTCGTACACTAACTTAGTTCTTGTTGTTTATCCCAGAAATCCAAAGCTTCATATCGTACACTAAATTAGTTCTTGTTGTTTATCCCAGAAATCCAAAGCTTCATGTCGTACACTAAATTAGTTCTTGTTGTTTATTCCAGAAATCCAAAGCTTCATGTCGTACACTAAATTAGTTCTTGTTGTTTATCCCAGAAATCCAAAGCTTCATGTCGTACACTAAATTAGTTCTTGTTGTTTATTCCAGAAATCCAAAGCTTCATGTCGTACACTAAATTAGTTCTTGTTGTTTATCCCAGAAATCCAAAGCTTCATGTCGTACACTAAATTAGTTCTTGTTGCCTTTCTCAGAAATGCCAATTTCACGTCGTACACTCAATTAGTTCTTGTTGTTTATCCCAGAAATCCAAAGCTTCATGTTGTACACTAAATTAGTTCTTGTTGCATCACCCAGAGAAGGGTAGGAAAGGGATGATCTCTCAAACGTATGATATAATGTTTGACTGTATAATCTATCTTGTCTCATTTTCTGTCATAGACAACATTTGAGACAATGAACTCAAATGTTAGAAAGGCTGTCAAAAACTACCTTGCAATCATAATCAAATCAATACCCTATCAAGGTCGTTTGAAACATCAACACACAAATCTCGCCAAAAAAAAATATGTTCTCATTTCCTTACTTAAAATGTGGATAATCAAATCCTGCCCAGTGTTTAATATTATAAATCCATACTTTCACTTGACGTTCTCTTCTTCTTCAACCTTCAACTGCTCCCTGCAAAATATTATTCGAAAGGGAATCGTGCCTCATCACGCAACCAAACATAAGTTTGCTATATGTTACAACTGCCATGAGAAATTCTTCTTGATGTTCATGATAATTTATTTTGTTTCTTAAATGTAAATGTTTGTTTTATGTTCTTTATAATAAATGCACAATATTTGTCAGTAACATTCGTTTTTAAAACCATGAACTCTCCTTTCCACTTTCGTTGTAATTATCCAATTCCACATCCGTACATAAGAATAGGTATTATTACAGATATTATTTACCTGCTCACAGATAAAGGGATTACTTTATCATCATCACGTGTCAATAACTACCTGCTCACATCATAACTATCAGGTAGCATATCCTGAACAGGATACAGCAGTCATCACATGCTTTCGAAACCTCTGTCCTGAGCCAGTCTTACTGCTTCTGTTATTGTCATGTTCAGGTGGTCTTTGATGTCTTGTGTTTTTTTTTCTTCTTGGTCTGCCTCTTGCTCGTCTCCCTGTCATCATTCCCTACACTATGGTTTCTCTAGGTCATCATGGCGTTTAATATGGCCAATATAATGTACGTTTCTGGAAAAAGCCATGTTGTTTAGCCAGTTTTCTTTCACATTAATTTCTCTCAGGATGCCTACATTGGTGATCATTTTGGTCCATGGTATACTGAGGATTTGTCTGTAACATTTTGTTTTAAACGCTGCTATTTTATTTTCCACTTTATTGGTGATTGTCCATTATTCACACCCATATATTACCACTGGGAATGTGCAAACTCTTATGAATGTTAGTTTTATTGCTTTGCAGCAGCTCAACCATATTTTTTTTCATTTGTATCAGCTTCTTTGACGCAAGAGTCAACCTCCTTCTGACTTCTTCATAGCAATCGCCATTACTGTTGATAAAAGAACCAATGTATTCAAAACTGGTGACTCTTTCTAAATCGCTGTTGTTGATAACTGATTGAGAACTTGCTTGTGGTTTTGTCGCTTGTCATAATCTTGGTCGTGTTTCCATTCAGAGATTGCTTTTGTTTTTCATTATGTTCTTTAATGGAGTTTATAAGATGTTGGAGACCTGCTTGACTGTGTGCCAATAATTTTGTATCGTCAGCATTTCTTAGTTCTGATATATCCGATGTTGAGTGCGTCGAAGTTATTTCTCTTTTGGTCACATCTTACGTTCCTCATTATGTTATTTGCATAAATCATGAAGAGATATGCTGATAGGACACATCCTTGTCTGACTCCTTCTCCCATCCTGAACCAATCAGATGTTTTACTATTTACACTCACGGCTGCTTGCTTGTATTGATATAATGTTTTTATGAGTCGGATAAAATGTAGCGGGAAACCCATGTCCTTCATGATATTTCAAAGTTTTTGATGTTGTACACAATCGAATGCTTTGGTGTAGTCAATAAAGCACATATAGATATCAACATTAAACTTTCTGCATTTCTCTATAATGTTCCACGTATTGAAAATATGGTCTCTGATGCTTCTGCCCTGTCTTAAACCCGCACGTGCTTCATTTAACTTCTTCCAGCGTATCTTGTAGAATTTTCATGATGATACCATGTTGTATTTTGCTTTCGTGACTGATCAGTGCAATGGTTGTGGAATTGATGCATAAGGTTAAATTCCCCGTGTTCGGAGCAGTATATACTGATCGTGTTCATTCCTTGGACCAAACTTCACATTTCCAGATCTTGATTCAGAGTGAGTGATGGTGGTTTCTCCTCCTGCCTGGATCATTTTAGCAGTAATATTATCACACCCTGGAGATTTACCTGCTCAATGCTAAAATATACACTTCATGGTCATCACGATGGCATAAAAATTCTGTGACGGCAAAGGTACCGAGTTTGATCCTCACCACAGGTAATTGTGCATCCGGACCATTCAGAAATCAATGGCAACCAACTGAGCGTATTTATATTGCCTATAAAATCACCACAGCCAACAAATGCTGAGTTGATAGCTACGTCCTGGATAGGATATGCTACCAATTTTTTAATTTTCTTTTACCATATAGCAAAGCTTATAACAATATCGATTTATATAATATGTTATCCTTTAACACAAATTGATTACCTTATCGATCTATATTATTCATTACTCTCTCACAATGTTTTATGTTCTTTCTTACCTGTATTCCAGGGAGACCTCGAATACCTGGCTCTCCTTGATTACCTTTAGTTCCCTGACAATTAAAAAAATTCAGGTGTCAAAACTTTTTCTATTATGATGTTACAATATGAGTATATTAACATAACCTAATATATTCGTCAATATAATTGCTCTATCAGATACTTCAACTCATTGAAAGCTCACTAAATATCGACTGCATCTGAACATGTGCGCAGTCCACTTTACATGTCAATCATGACCAACCCGCACACAAAATCACAAACCATTGTAATTTTTATGTTAGTCTAGGGACCGGTTTTAAGCTTGTCTGATGGTGTCATTTACTGTTTTTTATTGGTTCTCTTTATGTCAGTGTGTTGACTTTTATTTAAATCGCCTGAAAATGTCACTGTACTGTCCAATGTTATATATAAGCTAGTCATTTCGTAGATTATTACAACTACATAAAGATCACAGACATATGTGCCATATATGGTATTGTGTGGTAACAGATATCACAAAAGCATAAAAAAAGTAAAGTAACCCATAGCATTTATTAATGCCGTAGGGGTGTGAGATGTTAGCGATCTCACATTTCACAGGCTCTACAAATGAGGGCGGTAGCCATCTCCTCTCCCTCGCAGTCTTTACTTCCCGGATTAATCCGGTACCCATTTAAGGCTGGGTCAAACTGGGAGCCGTTGTGATCTGAAAACATTTCCGCCTCAACTGGGGAATGATCCCAGGACCACTCATATGCGAAGCCAGTGCGCTAACCACTGCGCTAACGCGGCTCCATATGCAGCACAAAAGATACATACATTTAAATTAACAACCTAGATAAATATGTGCTGAAATATTTCAGCATAATCAATTTGCTCTTTGACGGGTGCGTTACACTAAAACTATGCACAAATAACATACAGAATCGAAGTACAGTACTTTAAAGCCTTGTTCACAATGCACTTCCTTTCTATATTTGTTGTTCCTATTGGTATATTTATTTTCCAGTCAGAATTCTTTTTTATTTTAAATTTTGAGTCATATTCATTCCTGTTCCATAAAACTTGCCGACTGTATAATGCATCATTGTTTTTGTAAATAGTGTCACCTGTTTTGATTTTGTTCTCCGTAAATATATATATATTTTTGTTGTCCTCTGTTTTGTTATTTTCTTGAAAAAGACACTGTGCTCGAAACGCTAACAACGTGTATTTTATGTATTAACTGCAGAATACAATTCCTTTCTGTTCTTTTCTGTAAAATTGTACTTACTGCGCAAAACTTAAATCCAACAGGTAGATCCAGGAAAATGGTAATATAGTTTTTCTAATACTTGATAACACACATAGTGACATACACAAATCGACGTTTCGACCAGAAGGCCTTTATCAAGACAGACAATTGAAACAAAATTAAAACATATAACAGAAATCGAATAGTAATAACATCGACGGCCACATTGATATGCGTAGTATGTTCTTTTCTGTCCTTTCTGCGCTACCCATTACGAGCATCGTCAAGCATCATCACAAGTAAATGCACTACTTTTGACTCATTAACCAAACCAACATAATCCCTATCGTCTAGTATCACAGTCTCGACACAGTATCACCTTATCAAACTACTGTTATCATAACAACAGAGAACAGCAGTTATACTACGGATACGTCATCACGACAAACGTAACAATGAGTGCAGCCATCATTACCATAGCAACACCTGTGTTGTTATCACATTGACATGAAATGCATCTTATGTACCTGTACCTATTCCAAAAGTAAAACATAAAATTAAAAATATAAACTTACAGGGCTTCCAGAAGATCCTGTTAGACCAGGAGATCCAGACGGACCCTGAAATAGATACCGGAAATAAACATGTATTCGTATTATTCTCAAAGACATCTTTCATTTGATGATGTACAGAGGACAATGTATTTCATTAGCACTAGAGACGCCAAACACACATTAATTCAGCAGAGACAAGTATATGAAGAATCGTGTTGAGAAGAATATACTGCACTCGGATGTGTCGGATCAACTGCGCAAATAAAACAGTGACAAAACACATCTCCGTTCTATGGAGTATTACTTTCTGATGGCTCCTGCAGGTAGATTGAGAATGAAAAGGCACAAAAACAAAAGGAAAGATCAGATTCTTCTTCTTCTTCTGTGTTCGTTCTAAAACTCCTGCAGATCAGCAGGATGTAGTCCAGAGAACGGAATGCATTGTGTCATAGTTTACAGCATTGCTGCAATATCTGCGCCTTTCGGCTTGACACATCCGACTTCAGCATGACCCTAATGGGATGGGACAGCCAATTTCATCCCATAACTTCCTTAGTCGGCTCGTACGACATACATGAAAGATAAACAATGTTGCTATTATTTGCTCCCCTTTCGGGCCCCGACAACAAAAGGGCGAAGATCAGACTGATTTCTTTCATTTCAGGAAGTATTTCATTTCCATTCAAACATCAACGAATTTTTCAGAGCCCCGATTGAGAACAAGCAAATATTTACAGTTAACATAATTTACTTAACATAGTTCCATTCATATTCTCATGGTCATTTGTTTTCACATTCCTTCATCACATTTGTTAAATAATATAACACATCATCTCAAAATCCTATAAATTGGATTCACCTTGTCTCTTCACATAATTTTTGTATCACAAGATAAAAAGAATATGATATAATTAAATCCGAAAATTAATGTATTTTGATAAAAAGAAAGAAGTTATAACATTATCAAATAATATATAGCGATAAATTGTATTCAATGTTAATCTCACCTGCACACCTGGAGCACCGCGTTCCCCAGGTAAACCTGGATCTCCTGGAAATCCCTGAAAACGTTAAAGTAAAAAAAAGAGTAGATAATTGTTGTCATTTCTATGACGAACATACAATACGTGGTCTTATGTAACATGATTATGCACATCAATATATACATATACTTGTGTGTCTAACAGGAGGGATTCTACTTGCTCTTCTGTTTTCGTTCTGAAGTTGCTGCTGTATACCAGAATGTCGTCCTGAGAATAGAAATATTTGTGTAATTACCTACAGAATGACGGCCATATTTGCTCGGGAGTGACTGTCATATTTGCGCGGGAGAGACTGCCATATTTGCGCGGGAGAGACTG
Organism: Meghimatium bilineatum; assembly: GCA_034231615.1. NCBI lineage: Eukaryota > Metazoa > Mollusca > Gastropoda > Stylommatophora > Philomycidae > Meghimatium > Meghimatium bilineatum. The sequence continues at coordinate 27,781,803 of CM067315.1, forward strand.
TCATATTTGCGCGGGAGAGACTGCCATATTTGCGCGGGAGAGACTGCCATATTTGCGTAATTGTTTACAGAGTGACTGCCATATTTGCGCAGAAGTAACAGCTATATTTGCGCGAGAGTGACTACCATATTTGCGTAATAGCTTACAGAGTGACTGCCATATTTGCGTGGGAGTGACTGCCATATATGCGCGGAAGTGACTGCTATATTTGCGCAAACCACCTGATATATCTGACTTCAAATAGCTTTTCGAGTTACTTTGGTCGTGTCACTAGGAGTAGAAGATTGATTTCTTTGTACTCGGGTTATGCAATATGTATTCCGTCTCCTTCTATGAAGCGGTCCACCTTCTGCCGAGGTTTTTACTCAAAGCACGTAACACCATAGCTTCAAGTGATAATACCCGGAATCTCCGGCAAATACATTTTGTCAACAATACTTAGCGAGCGGAATTCGAATCCGCGACATCTTGACCACAAACCAAAACGCATTAACCACTTAACCACCACGAAGGGAGTGAATGTCAACTCATCTCCCAAACAACTTTACTTGTATAATATATATATATATATATATATATATATATATATATATATATATATATATATATATATATATATATATATATATATATATATATATATATATATATATATATATATATATATATATGCCGCCTCAAACCCGTATCAATTCGTGTTGAGGTGCTACGGGGAAGTAGAGCTTCTCATGACTGAATCTGCCGATCCCTGAACGATGTTTTCTGCCATAGAAGACACATGGGAATGTTAAGTTGCTGATTTGTTACTCGTTTCATCTTCATCCTTCAGCTCTGCTCTTTAGTGAATTCTCATATGTCGTAGCATCATAGTTAGTTAGTTAGTTAGTTAGTTAGTTAGTTTGTCAGTCAGTCAGTCAGTCAGTCAGTCAGTCAGTCAGTCAGTCAGTCAGTCAGTCAGTCAGTCAGTCGTCAGATCTTGGTATTCCGGACAAGTCCATATATCTTCCTATTATATATGCAGTATATCCTTCAACATGTGGTAATTGACTGTTTCGATTCTGTGGTGGTTGATAACTTTACTTTTTATTCATATATGCCGCTCGCTGGTTTCTTGTAGCACCACGCTTCACTTCCAGGTCCTGCATTCTATCCCTAGATCGGGAAAACAAAATAAGTCCCGTATTTTCCAACTGGACAACTCTATGATTGCATTCAAAATAATTGCAGAATCCATTGAACTGTCACTAGTCATTGTGGCTCCGCCGGCAAGTCTGTCTGCTATTTAATTTCTCTCAGCAACCACAAGTTCAAGTACAAAAACATTAAGATAACTTTTCAGCACAGAATTCATCATCAATTCATGCCTGTGACGGAGATGATAGCCTGACTGTATACAGTATTTCGAAACATACTCATAGAATCAGCAAGAAATCAGACATATGTAAAACTCTGTGACTCCAGTCATATTATTGTCTTCGTAACTGCCATCACCTCCAACGTCATACTACTAATAGATGTATAGTAATCTTCGCTAATAAACTTCATTCTGATTTGAGCCGTGAATGTCCAAGCACTGCGCACGTGTCTAACTCTAGACCATCAGTGTAGACAATACCTTCCCCATCCCCGGAATTCTCACTGACAGAGACCCATCAGTGTAGACAATACCTTCCCCATCCTCGGAATTCTCACTGACAGAGACCCATCGGTGTAGACAATAACAACCACATCGTAGGAATTCTCACTGACAGAGACCCATCAGTGTAGACAATAACAACCACATCGTAGGAATTCTCACTGACAGAGACCCATCAGTGTAGACAATAACAACCACATCTTAAGAATTCTAACTGATTATAGCCTGGTCGTCTAAATCTATATGTACTGGAATGTAATTATTTCCTGGAAAATGTGATTACCACTTCAATAGAAGTGGTCAACTTTGTAGACTTACTTTTTCACTTTTCTCCAGGTTCTATGCACCGTAATGTACATGCCCGTTAAATAACATCTGCCCTGCCAAACCATGGCATTCTCCCCTTTAATTTTGATCTTTTTGTTGCTTTGATCTTGTAAATATCATCATGTAGTGGACGATTCGAGTCAGCACTGATGCCTGCAGGTATGAATGAGCACATCAAATGTCTGCTATTTGCTTCATGGTAGGGTCATCCAGAAAGAAACGCATTGTCACTATGGATCTCTGGTACACTTAAAAATGATACGCATAGCTTCATTCTGTATCATGTCTAAACTATTAGTCTGCGATGTGCTAAGAGTATCCGTGGCATGTTCACCATAGACAAGACTAGCCCACGATATAACAGTACAAGAAGTCGTTGCTCACAAAGCACAGCAGCTAACACCATTATCGATGTCAATCCCTTTTAAGCTCTGAGGATAGTGTAATTTACAAGCTCATTACAATACAAACATTTGTGACAAAGCACTAAATCCCAAGTATGTTAAGGTGCATGATCTCACCCCCATAATGCAGAAAAGTTCTTCATGCAACGCAATCGTATGCCAGATTTTTCCCAATTTTCAGGCATGATAACAAAGGCACCCAAAGATGTTCTTGCAGACATCTTTGTATCACATCTTTAATTGCCGCTTTTTCTTGAACCCTGTGAAACTTTCCATATAACAGTAGTTTTGTAATGGGGTTTCTACTCATCCTCTGAATGTGCCCTAACTGTTTGAGACCTAGAAGCACTTTAAGAACAAAGTAAACAAATAAACACTGCGAAACAGTTCGAATACGCACAATAAATTCCATATATATATATATAAGCTACATTTATACATTAGAAAATGTACTAAATTGTTACCCACCGGTGATCCTTTGATTCCAGGCTGTCCAGGGGGTCCTGGAGGTCCCTTTAATGAGAGAAAAATACGCATAACGATATGTAAAGTGAGAAGACTTGTTACAGAATTAGTACTAGTTTGCAAAGACGTTGTCATTTACTGATATAAGTTAATGTCATAAACTACGATGTACATAAACAATATAATTTATGTGGTACCACGTTTTATTCAGGTACTAGCGATCAGCCCTTCATTGTTTGGTTGTAAAGAATTTCTAGGAAATATAAACACATGTTTTCTGAATTGTTCGGATAAGCAATTGTGTGTGGTGAGTTTTGAATTATGGTACCTCGATCAATTTTAGACGAGTGATTTTTTTTTTAATGTAGTTAATTTCTTGGAAGGGTTTACGTACAATGGTTTGCCATTGCTTACTGATAGGTCAAGATGCACAATTGCCTGCGCGCGAAATAATAATAATAATAATAATAATAATAATATTAATAATAATAATAATAATAATAATAATATATTTCATAATGGGGAGAAATCAATGCGCAGTTATCATCTGCTTCTACTCCTGAAGAGGTTTAGCAACTTAATGAACCCATGTGCACCATAGCTGCATGATCAGCAGAAGATTAACACCTTGCAAGTTGCACAATTTTGGACAGGTATGTCATTAGAGGCACCATGGAAATAGCGTGACATGGAAATATGACAGTGACTGGTAGGTAACACTCATGTCTGCATTTTCAGTGACTTATGAGTATGATCAAGATCATTCACCAGGCTTGTCCATAGGAATGTTATTCCCATGGGATTCCCATGGGAAACGTCCCATGGGATGGGATGGGATGGGATGGGTCAGCACATATTTGTATTTTCCATGTATTTAAAGGCTTGTCTAGGTTTTTCTCAATTTGACGGCAGCAGTAGAGCGCTTATTTAGTGCGGCCGGATTGTTGTTGAGTAAGTTACGAAAACGGATGTCACCAGCTCTCGTTATAAACTCTGTGTACATCAGATATGCATGTACGATGAACATTGTGGAAATGGTTCACGGATTACCCGAATTAACTTAATTAGTAGAAGCAGTCGATCTGCGGGAAATTGATAATGTGCTGAATGAGCAGAGTGACTCAGAAATAGTCTAATAAAATGAGAGTGTCAGAATGATACTGAATTGTCATAAAGTTCATAAATTTTTTCGTTTTGCATGTCTCTTTGTATATGTAGTCCTATTTAGTAGACACTAAACCTAAACTTTCATAAATTTCATAATTTTATTTTAAATTTATTCCATATTAATAATTATAATAGTAATCCCATGGGATGGGATGGGATGGGACAGGCATAAATTGCCATGGGATGGGATGGGACAGAAAAATATGTCCCATGGACCATGCTGTAATTCACGCCGGTTATATTCGTGAATAGTGGCTCGATGCTGTATTCGATGCTGTCAAAGGTTTCAGCTGGAGTGTTTCACACTCATTCTTGCGCCTGGTCATTCAGATATTCAAGTACTGTAAAGAATATTCAATAAACATCATAGAACCGGAGCTATCAGTCGTGTAATTTTGGATATAATCAGGGGGGAGATTGGAGTACCTACGTATGTGTCCTGTATGCAGTGATGATGATCTATCGACTAACCAATCACCTAGCTAACTAACTAGATAAATAGTTAACTAACTAATTAACTAACTAACTTATTTACTAATTAACTAGCTAACTAACTAACTACGATAGTACCTGTTGCAAGTTTTGGCATCCTTACCCTGCATCTGACCCCTTTGTAAGTCAGAGTAGGCTGGGGGTATAAATCTGTTCACTCTAAGAATGAAGTGGGTCAGTGCTTCTGATTGGTTGTTGGACGCAGAACGCATTAATCGATTGTTAAATGCCCAATAATATTGATATTAAATTTCGTTTTAAAATGTTGTTTAAATATTGTTTATAATTGTTTTAAATAATATTGTTTTTACATGTCATCAGCTGTTTAAAAATCTCCTGTTGTCGTAGTGCAATATGTGTGTGTGTGTGTTGTGACCAACTTTGTTCTTAAAGTGAACAGATTATACTAGTAAGATATTTCAGAAAAGCTTCATATGGAATGCTCCACAAAGACCGGATGTTGATTTCCCTCTACTAACTGTACAGTATCAATAACTCTAATCGCGTACGTATGTTTTCAGAGACAATATATATGTTTTTGCCTTATAACTTTCACAATATAATGGTGTAGTAGAGCATATTGCCACTGCCTTAGAATGTAACCAAATTATGCTGTCAGAAACGTATTGGCAATGAACGAACAGATATATTTTCCATCGTCCCATCGGTAACAACTTGCAGTTTGATGGATCGAATTGTAACTCAATGTACCTCGCTGATAATGGAGGATTTACCTATAAGCTAAACAAGCTATAGCTTAGGGCCTTTGTCTTTTGGGGGTCCCCAGAGAACTCATATTTGGCACTGACATATATATAATATATGTACTTACAAAGGGACCCACATCTCAAATAGCTTATAGCCTTATCAAGTTTAGATCCGCCGCTGATCGCTGATATTGTGAATGCAATAAATGAGTTATGATATTTGGTTGATGAATCTCATATTCCTGTCTCTATATCTGTCTTTTTATTTATGAATTCACGTTATTTGATCATATATTTTATTCATTCTCTTCTCTATAGCAAACATATTTCGTTAGATTATGTTTTCTAGGACATGCTTAGCTTATATATATATATATATATATATATGCAAGAACATTGGGCCGCAGAATAAATAAATAATACATATCATAACTTTTTCAGCTATTAAGAATCTAAAATTTCCAGCAGCGGCAACATATGATTGTGAAATGTGAACACTGACATTCGCAATGGAAAAGAACATATTGGCATCTGAAAATAAATGATATAAGAACAATTCTAAGAATATCATGGATAGAAAGACAATCCAACAGAGAAAGCCGTAAATACCTGAAATCAGAAGCAAATTTACTTCTGAAAATTAAAAAAAAAAGCAACACACGATAACATATTTTGAACATATAACAAGACACAATGGGTTGGAAAAAAATACTTATGTAGGGTTAGATTCTAGAAAAAGAGAACCTGTTGCAGACCAACATGATGGACACAGGGTACCAAAGATCTAATGTGACACTAGAAGAAACTGGACAGCTTGCACAGAACTGAGAGACTTACAGAGCAGCAGTGAGGACAAATTATCCAAAGGACGCATCTCATAAATGAAGAAAAAACATATACCATTATTTGTTTTTAAAAAATATCACAAGATCCATTCAACTACAGTTACCGATATCATCTTCTTCATCGTACATTCTCAAACTCCCGCTGGATGCCTCTTGTAGCAAGTCAATGGTCCTACTAGATTTCCAACTTGATGTAGTCCAGAGAATGGAAATGTGTTGTGTCGCCATTTTATTTGCGACAATTGCCCAGCACATCCGTCTTCGGTGGAAGTTAGATGTTCAAACCGCGAACATCTAGAAATACTAACACGGGAGCCAAAGTATAAAGTCATAGTAAGGGGCGGTTTTTAACAAACATTGTAATATACTCATCGGGATGTCACGTCTTGAACAAAGTATCACTAGTGTATCCAGAAAACAAGACGTTTTTTTTTCAGGAAAGCTCTGCAAGCTGATCCCAAACAGTGTCACTTATACTACCATATCAGACTTTCTTCCATGTTTTCACTAACTGTAAACTCACAGAAGCAAATGACTAGTTGTAATTGCGACGGAATGACTCACGCTGCGTGAGATAGACAGTCGTGCAAAATTTTGACGAAGGACTTGGTAAATAATATACGAGAAAACCCGGCAAATATTGCTGACAATCGCCCCATTCTGTAACATCCAAATTTAGTAAGTTTTTTCTTTTTTTTTAATTTCTAGATGTTCGTGGCGTGAACTTCGTTATAAACATGCCCGAGTACAGCGTCACTGCGAGAGGCTACACCACTTTATCCATACTTCTCATAGGCGATCATGTTTCTCCACGTCTCTCTGTCTCTTGTGTTGTCAATAAGCTCGGTTGGTGAGCTTTTACCGTGTCACAATACTAGTTCATCTAGTAACTTTTCTCTTTGTCATCCCCTATCTCTTCTCCCCTTGATCTTTCCAGTGGTTATTAAGTGTTCAAGCTGTGTTCATCTCAGCACATGCTCTAGAAACCGTGACTGTCTGCCCCTAATGTTTGATATGATTGATCTGTTTACGCAAGCATCAATGAGAATCTCTGCATTAGTTTTCGTGGCTGTCCATGGTATTTTCATCATTCTTCTCAGAAACCACATTTCTGTAGCCTCTAATTCGCATTGAATCTCTTTGTTTACATTCCATGCTTCACATCCATAAAAATGTAATTGTACTTTATGAAATGGACATCAAATGGCCGGACAAATCGGACTACCCTTATATTTTTATAGAATTGTTATATTGAAGTCTATGTCACGAACCATGTCCGTGGTCAAATCTCCCTTCCATTTTCCAATTGATCAGCGTATCTAACATTATTTTATGTTTATGGAATTTCAATTTGTCAATTCCTTGTTCTTACATCAAATGCATTCATCAGATTTATGTGAACCATTATATAATATATAATGACTTTTTATATTTATATGTTTTTCGCATTGCATTGTACGTTGCACGGTGTTTCAAATCTATGTATACCCGCTCATATTGTGACAATGTACTCTCAGAGGATCACTGCACAATATATATATATATATATATATATATATATATATATATATATATATATATATATATATATATATATATATATATATATATATATATATCCTGTTGAAATAACGTATTATCAAACACAACACATGCAGACAAATTATAATATAGAGGTTATTATTTAAAATATGTAGGTAGGTTAGGAAGGCGAGAAGAAAGGAATACAGAGAAAATATAGAAATAAGGAGAAGAATATTTGTATACTGATAAGACCATCATACAACAGCAAGTACTACTCCATCTCCTGGCAGGGTCAATTTGTTTGCTGTGGAATGAGCTAGAAAATGTATAATTAGTATATACATGTAAAATATTAGTTAATTACAATTGAGTTATTACATGAGTAGAGCTGTATCACGCTGAACACTGAGAGGCTACGACTAGGACAGTTTACGTATGTACAATGTAATTACACCAAGATATGATATTGTCATGTTGTTACACATGTGTTAGTACACGAGTCTATAATGTTATCACACTGAGAGATTATTTTAGTATAATATTTGGACTAGGTTAGTACAGGAGTGTACAATGTTTTCTCATGGAGAGATTTTAGTCATTACATTAGAATAGGGTGATCAGACGTCCCTTTGTTCTGGGACTGTTCCTTTTTTAGGACTTGTCCCATTGTCACAATGAAACTCAAAGGTGGCGCTATATTGTCCTCCCCCCTCCCCCATTTTGTCCCCTTATTTATAAGTGTGACATGACAGCAGCAGTTCTTGAATCTTTCAGCGTTATACAATTTTCAATTTTATCTCATGTCATATCGAATATTTGTACAAAATGGGAGATTATCCTCTGTGTTATATAAAAATATTTCCCGACAGTTAACATTCTTTACAGGATGTTTACATAATACTCTTCTGAAGTCAATAAAATTTTAGGCGCTAAGTCTTCTGTCAAAACTGTCAAATACTGCATGTTTCCAAATAAGGAGGGATTTTGTAGCCGTGAGAAGTCTTCTGCATTATTCCGAAAAGAAATTGTAGTTTCAGTAGAAACAGCAAAGATGAATATTCCATCTTGAAAGAAGACGCCACAATAATCAAGGTGCAAATTACTGTATGTCATTCCGTGTTTTCTATTGACAATAGACGTCGTTATGATGTAAAACAACACTTGAAGATGCAGAAACACAAAATGACAGTCGCTGCTATCAGTTCAAGTCAAGGTAGTGCATAATAATTTTGTACAAGAGATGAGACACGGCAGCTAACTGATGACAGTAAGCGTCTAACAGCCCAAGAAGCTCTTTCAGCATTCCAACAAGTGAAACATAACCTTCCCATGAGATCAATGGATTGTACGTCCGCAATAGTTAGAAATTTATTTGTAAAGAAATTTACATGTAGGCGAACGAAGTGCAAATCAATTCTAGTAAATGTCTAACACCTTTTGCAATGCGAGAAATAGACATAGAATTGAAAGAAGCTAAATACATTCCAGTTATGGTGGATACATCAAACCATATAGATTTGAAGTTCATACCAGTCCTTGTTAGGTATTCTACACTGGAAAAAGGCATTCGAATCAAGATGATTGAGTTTCAGAAGATAACTGGTGAAACAGCGGAACTGCTCGCAGATCACATTTTGAACATTTTTCAGAAACATCAATTGACAGAAAAGGCTTTTTTTCTAGTGATAATTGTAACACCAAGTTCGATGGATACAAAAGAGCGGGTTCCAACAATGTACTTGCAAAACTCAATAAAGTCTTAAAAAGCAAAATGCATGGTATTGGTTGTGCTGCTCACATTGTCCACAATGGTGTTTAGACAAGTGCTGATTTGTTGCTAGTGGACATTGAAACATTTGTGAACGTTTTTCAGTATTTTGATATTTACTCGGTGAGAGTAGAAGAATTGAAGAATTTCTGCGAATTTGTAGAAATAGAACACAAACGTGTTCTTGAAAGTGTGAAAACTAGATGTTTATCCCTACTGTCAACTGTTAGTAGGGTTATTGATATGTATGATGGACTCAAGTACTATTTTCTGTCGCAAGATAAATGTCCTACACTACTGAAACCATTTTTAATGATCAGAATTCATTACCGTTGCTCCATTTCCTCCAAAGCCAGATGAAAATATTCTCTGCAACAGTAATGAAAATAGAAGAGAATAATATTTTAGTAATTGAAGTGGCACAAGAACTGGACGTGTTGAGACAGAAAATAATGACCAGAAAAACTAAAAATGTCCAAACACTCAACATGACAACAATTATTTCTAAACTTAAAGATGAGGGTGATTTTTATGAAAAAGAGTTTTTGGACACCACACATTTATTCTACAATACTTTTCTAGAATATGTAAATATGTGGATTGACAATTTGCAACCTTTGAAAGCATTTCACTGGATTAAAGTGGAGACTATCAACAAGTTGAAAAGCCACCAGTGACGTTCATAACAATATCCTGAAATTTTTTGATGAAGGTGAACTTTTCGACGAAGCCCACCACATAAATAATATTGTGAACATCAATATGGAAGAATCGTAGAACACAAACGTTGAAGTGGATACAAAGGGATGTATCGTTTTTAAAATGTCACAGGAAAAAGACATCAAGTACAAAAACATAGTGCTTGTTGTTGGATTTGTTATGGCAATTAGTGGAAACAACGTAGATGTGGAAATATTTTGTTCACTGATAAGTTCTTTGTGTACGGATGAAAAGAACTGTTTAATCGCTAAGACAGTGAAGGAAATGATAGTGATAAAGACACACTTTAAGACTGTTTCATGCACAGAATTTCACGAGTGTATCTCTAGAGATGAGGAACTTTTGAAAAAAAACATTAATTTCTTCACATAAATATCTGAATGATGATGATGATGTTGATACATTGTAGTTCAGTTCTTAGTCATGTAGACAAGTCTTATTTCTGTAAGTTATTATGTCATAATACTGTTATGTCTATGCGAATAGTCTAGAATACACAAGTGTCATATATCTTGCAAGAAATAATTGTCTGAAATACTTTAAAAATGTTAAAGATACAGCTACAACTCAATAATACACCTCAGTTATATATTATAGGTGAGAAATAACTTGTTTAAATATGTTATATACTAATTGCATGCTATTAAATTTTTATGTTACTCATCCCTTTTTTTTTTAGGCTGGAAAAAGCCAGAAAGTCCGATTTTTGGGTCTAGGAAATATGCTCACCCTACTTTAGAAACTACGTCGGTAAGCGAGTGTACACAATAGGACTGAGATATTGTATTGTTATGTTATAAGAACTAGGTCAGTACACAAGTGTATCACACTGAGTGATTGTATTGTCATATCATTAGAACTAGGTCAGTACACGATTGTATTACACTGAGAGATTGTACTGTCATGACATTAGCACTAGGTCAGTACACGATTGTATTACACTGAGAGATTGTACTGTCATGACATTAGCACTAGGTCAGTACACGAGTGTATCACACTGAGAGATTGTATTGTCATGCGATTAAAGATTCTAATATTTGAGCAATCATTGTTACAAACCACACTGCATATGAGTGTCATTTCTGCTGGAATACACAGTTAGTGAGCAAGACAGTGTCAGAATGATTATGACGTGAAAGTGAAGACAGTGTCAGGTTTATCAAAATGACATCAAAAGCAAGACAAGGAAAACATGCAATGTTAGAAAGTTATGTTAGGTCAGTGATTCTCAATACTTATTCTTTTGGTGACCCCCGTTTCGTGACAAAATTTCTTCTGTAGATTCTTCCTTCTCCAATAAAAATTAAAATAAAACGCTTGTCAACTTTTTTGGATGTTTTATATTCAATATTTTATTATAAAATACCCAAATTGGGAGTTTCATAGATTCATCTTTATTATATAATGTATGCACGGTTCAGTTCTCTGTTATTTTGGGCTACCATAGTTTCACATATATAATGTATGCACGGCTCAGATCTCTGTTATTGATCATGCCAAAAAGTGTGAGAAGAAACTAACGAAGTAAAGAAACAAACATTTAACAGTGCAAAGAATAGCAACCATGCATGCCATAATAATCGGCTAAGAATGTTTGAGGGAGGAGATTACTGTTCCTGATTCTTGATTAGAAACCAGAAACATAGCACACTAGCAGGTCAAGCAGCCCTCCTAGTGTATGTAGACTCAAAGTTCTAGTCACAGCTTGATTATGTGAACTTCGGCTTTTTCCGGAGAGGACACACTTTATCCCCTAATATATCTGCTTATTCCTATGTTTGTCTTTCTGTGTGTATGTGCACGTTTCACCTAAAGCATCGTCTTAATTATTATGTTGTAACTCCATGACATCTCCCTTATAAGGTCAGCAGCATATGTATTCTGTCATCAATAACATTATTGCCTGCCAATGCTCCTAGTATTCTGTCATCAACCACAGAATTGCCAGCCAATGCTCCTAGTATTCTGTCATCAACCACAGAATTGCCAGCCAATGCTCCTAGTATTTTGTCATCAACCACAGAATTGCCAGCCAATGCTCCTAGTATTTTGTCATCAACCACAGAATTGCCTGCCAATGCTCCTAGTATCCTGTCATCAACCACAGAATTGCCTGCCAATGCTCCTAGTATTCTGTCATCAATCACAATATTGCCTGCCAATGCATCTGTCCTTTAATTTTCTCTGAGAAATGCATGACGAGGCCATTATCCATGTCATACGTTCTACATGTTAGTAGCATGACTCATTCTTTTTTTCACTAGTTTCTCTTTCTATCTTACGCAGCATGCTTTGGGAGTCTGAGAATATCTCAGTGTGAGTTAGTATTTCAGTCAGGAACAGAATACAGCCACCATAACTTCTTACACTTTCTATGCTCGATGTTGTAGCGGTGTAGGCAGACCATTTGCCATGCACCTTCCTGTCATTCTTGACAACCAAAAAAAATGGAGGCAACAAAACCCCCATTTCCACTTACTAGCTTCTCTGTTGATTTACGCCATCAATTCCTTGCATTTTAACCTCTACCCTGATACTAGTCACTCCAGACATACTTCCCCCAAATGTATTAGTACATTTGTTAAGCTATTGTCTAGTTGTCCACCTACACCCATTTACTACCTTTACCTAGTTTTTCCAATTCAAATACTCTAAGCCAGTGTTTCCAAACGTGTGGCCCATGCCCCACAGGTAAGGGGGGCAATTTGATTATTTAGGGGGCAATTCGAACAAGTTGTAATTAGTCCTCATTTAGGAAATAATTACATTTTTTAATATTAAAAAAAATGTATAAGTTACATACGGGGGGGGGGGGAGTGTTCGAATTTTAGAAAGACGTAGGTGGGGCATGGTAACATAAGGTTTGGAAACACTACTCTAAGCAATGTGTCCTCTGCTTCTGCCATCAATGCATTTTCACGGTTGATTCGGTTTTGCTGTATCGTTGTTAGATCAAATAGATATAAAACGCTTTCTGAAGTCAGATTTGTCAAACCGAAAGGGAATAGATCGCAGTTACGCTGTAAACTATGCCACACTGATGTGGATTATGTGGACTACATCCCACTAATTAGGAAGGACTATGACGTAGGAGATTTCATAGGAAAGTGAGAATTTGTAAAGATTTGGGATAAGATTGGCTTTCCGATGTAATGTAATAGATCAAATTAACTAAAAGGCCATGCTGAAGAAAGATGAATCGAACTGAAATGAGCAAATAGCTAAAATCACTCTGTAAACCATAACATAGACATGACATATTGTAGTCGGTGTACTAAATATTAACAACATGCAGAAATTAGGAACAGAACGCAGAGAGGATGCAGTATCAGCTGGAGCTAATTCAAACTGATATATGCATGGCCGAGAAGTTAGTGCATGAGTTTGGTGAATATGAGTTCAAGGGTTATGCTCCCAGAAACTACTTATTTTTTTCTGTTGGAGTGTAAATTAAAAATCCAACACTCAACATGTCAATGAGACAGCAATGAAGCGTAGTCCATTTCACACATCCCCATAAATTCTGCCTTGCAACTACTTAAGTGGAGACATGCAGTATGAACAGATCATTACTATGTAATTGAAATTAATGGACGCCACATGCAAGAAACATGCCACATAATGAAGATGATCACTGGTGAGCCTATTGTACTATTTATCAATAGGTCTGAACGGAGAAAACAAAAACACGTAGGTTAACACTTAGGTTGTGTTTTTGTAAAGTGTTACTATTTAAATAAATACTATAGTTCTATGTATATATGTTATGTGTGATAGTTCTCTCTATATATATATACACCTTGTTATATTTCTTTGTACTTTCTGTTCATATCTGTAACGCAGACTTGCCATGTTCGATTTTTAGTATACAGATTTTACCAGCATTAAATGTAACTTGTGGTATTATTTATGATTTGACAATTTGTTTTTAAATATCTTTCTTAAATTAAAATGTGACAATATAACTATTTTGTTAACATTGATGAAATATGAAAGGTTTGATCTAACAAACAAGTAGTTTTTGTGACTGTAGAATTCCCGCTTGCGTGAATGCTGTCAAAATAATAACAGGAACAAATAATACATCTTTAATCCTTGATTCAGTAAAGTTATTTTATTTAGAACTTTTAATTATATTTCACTAACTTCAAACTGTATTCGTTGCTGTCAGTAACTTGTGTGTACCTTCTTCCTCTTCTGCAGTTGTTCTAATTCTTGCATATTAGCAGGATATAGTTTGGAGAACGGAATGCGTTTCATTGTTTATAGCTTTGTTGCGATATATGTGCCTTTTGGCCTAACATATTCGAATTTAGCATGGCTTCTAGGTCACTTTGATAATATATAGGATGAGAGAATCAGGTGTACCTCATAACCTCCTTAGTACCCTCTTACCACATGCATGGAAGATAAACGGGGGTTCTAATATTTTCTCTTTTTTCTGGTAAACAAATGCGTTTTTTTGTATATAATTTTGGTATTTGGCTATTTTGTTAAAACTAAACTTTGACTACAAATAGGCTCAATATTCTGGCAACCCTGCTACGGTAAGATAACCCAAAGCCACGTATATTAGCAATTATTAATTCTTAGAATACTAGTTTTTTCCACCGAAGACGGATATGTCGGACCATTAGCGAAATAAAATGGTGACAAAATGTATTTCCATTTTCTGGTCTACATCCTGCTGGAAATCTATTAGGACTATAGTTCTGCTACAAGAGAGATCATGTGTGATTTTGAGAAAGAACGCTGAAGAAGAAGAAGAAGAATGCTAGTTTCGACAGTGTAATAGATAACATCAAACTACAACAACAACACAGTCTAGATGCAAGATTGGTACAACAAAGGAACGGTATACATGACAATGGATACTTGTAGAATTTTGTCTGGTAAATATTTAAAAACAAAATTGTGCAGGGTTAAATCAAATCGCAAATAAACATTTCAAGCAAAATAAGTTTGGTCTAAATATCTGGTGCAAAAGGGTGCCAAGGGTATGCTAATCTAGGTTGGTGCGTGGTGCACACTTCAAAGTTGTAGGAGTGGGAGTAGTACTTGCAGCTGCTGAATGATTACTGTCTCGTTTACCGCTGCCCCTGTTCCTGGGGTCAAGATGGCGGGCAGACCTGGTGGACCCGGAGCACCCTGAGGATGAGAGAACAAAATTCCAGATACACGGGGGTTGTTCATAAATTACCTCGACACATTAAGAGGGGGAGTTTTGAAAAAATGTTTATAGTTATTAACAAGAGAGAAGTGGTAGAGGAGTTCATCAAAAGTTGACGGTAACAATACGACATTTTATTACACCATTACAATTAATTTTCTATAACATACATTATGTAAACTGAAACCAATTTAAACATGCATCTAATGTTAATTTTCATTGTTAATTCTTCTGTTTTGACAATTGACAGTAAATTATTGATTACAATTTCATAACTAACATATTTTGTTTGATGTTTCTCCATGCTGTTACAAAAATTTTGCAAGAATCTTGTTCCGTTTTACTTATATCTAAAAATTGTATTGCAACCAGAATACGAAAATTTAGCTAATGTTTAAACAGCAAATAGTGGCATCAGTAATAGATTTGAATATCGCTGTCAAGTTGAACTATTTTTGTCTCATGCTTATAAGAAAGTACAGTAGTTAATGTCGCGAACAATTAAGAACAAAATAAATATGGCTTTTTTGTTGTTTGTTTGTTTGTATGGGTTCATTCTCAAACTCCTACTGGATCTCTCTTGTTTCAGAACTGTGGTCCTGTTAGATTTCATCCTCAAACTGGATATCTCTTATTGCAGAACTGTGGTCCTATTAGATTTCATTCTCAAACTGGATATCTCTTATTGCAGAACTGTGGTCCTATTAGATTTCATTCTCAAATTGGATATCTCTTATTGCAGAACTGTGGTCCTATTAGATTTCATTCTCAAATTGGATATCTCTTATTGCAGAACTGTGGTCCTATTAGATTTACGCAAGACGCAGTCCAGAGAATGTAAATGCGTTGTACATCCGTTTTAGTTTCTTTCAGTGTCCCGGCACATCCGTCTTTGGCGAGCCTTTAATGTGGGTGGGCTTCCCTAGTCTGTGACAGACTTTCTATCGGTCGGCAGACGGTAAGTTTGTATTGACTCTGCGTCAAGATGGTTGTCGTTCATGTCTATCTCGCACGAGGTGTTCCTCAGCTAGTAAACTTGTCTCATGTAATAAGACATACTTTGTCTGTGCCCATCGGATACTGAAACATTTCTCATCCACCAGCCTGGTTCCGATATAGGAAGAATTCAATAGACGATTAGGACCTGGCCTCGTTCGCCTTCTTAGCCGAGGTGACTTTCGCCAAAGTCGTGAACCCGTAGTCCAAACCTGAGCATCAGCACATGTTTCGCCCGTGTGTTGCCGTGGCCCGAGAGGGGAGCAAAGAATAACAACACTATTTACTTTCCACGCATGTCGTAAAAGGCAACTAAGGAGGTTATGGGATGGAGTTGGCTGTCCCATCCCATACAGGATCAGTAAACCAAAGTCATGCTGAAGTCGGATGTATCAGGCCGAAAGGCGCAGATATCGCAGCACTGTTGTAAACCAATGCACGACGCATTCCGTTCTCCGGACTTCATCCTGCTAATCTGTAGGAGTTTGAGAACGAACGCAGAAGAAGAAGAAGAAGAAGCACATGTTTAAGATCATCGTGGACTAGACGCGTCTTATCATGCTGAAAAATATTGTCACATTTGACGTGGTGTGCCTGTGCCCATCATATTCTGAAACTTTCTCTACACAAGCATGGTTTCGGTATAGGAAACAACTCGATAGTAGAGTTGAGCGCGGGCTGCCTTCTTAGTCGAGTGTCCACGGTTGGGTCTCTACCCGCAAGGAGCACCGGTAACTATACTGTCTCCAGCTAACAGAACTGTAGTTCCGATTTACTTGAAATATTTTCCTGTTCTATTTGCACATGGCGATGACCTCTGGCGCCGTGCTGCCCTCTCATTCGACTCAATATGTAATCTTTTTGTTTCTCACTATACATCTTGACATTTACCCATTTCGTGAAAATTTCATTGGCCGACCCTTCAATGTCTGGACCGGAATGTCTTGCGTCACTGTGTGACGACAATGACACTGCATGTGTTGGCACTAAGGTGTCTGAGATCATGTTTGGCTTTGCAGTTAATTCTCATTCCGTCTGTGACCTCCACATACATAAACACGAATCTATAAGTGTTAGCCAGGAATACAGTATGATCAGCTGTATTTCTGTTTTCAGGATACACCAACATGAGGTACTTTTAGGATCTTGGTATATGCTAATCCTGGGTCCGCATGAGAGCAATGCGATATCCTTTGCACTCCAAATATGATTTAATCTCTCATAATTCTAAACATCGAACAATGCATGTATATGTTTATATAGAAAGAACATGCCGAATATAAAAATGGCATTCATCGTCCAATTGTAAATATAAAAAGGGGAGATAACAAAATTAATGTGCCTGCTATGAGGACAAGTAGCAAACTTGTATCTAGTTAGATTGTGTGAACTTTAATTAGTCTTTACACATGCTTTACTGGGAAATCACATTCTTCAAATTACAATGTCACAAATTAAGGATCGGAAGATGAAAGTCGGAGATGTTGCCCAGATGAAGGTCAAAATGATTCCTTCTAGCCAGCAAACTCCATTTTATTATTTTAATAAAGGATGGACTTATTTGTTAAAGTAGTTTATACAGTAGTTTATAATTAATTATATTGTTAAAAAATACTGAAAATTAAAATATTTTTGCTTACCGGGTCACCTCTGTCGCCTTTGAACCCAGATTCACCTTTGAGCCCCCTGATGCCCTGTGGGTAATAGAAGCATGGTATAATTTCAAATGCAATAATCAGAAATAGTACTGAAAATTATATAGTAAGTAAAGTAACCCATAGCATTTATTAATGCCGTAGGGGTGTGAGATGTTAGCGATCTCACATTTCACAGGCTCTGCAAATGAGGGCGGTAGCCATCTCCTCTCCCTCGCAGTCTTTACTTCCCGGATTAATCCGGTACCCATTTAAGGCTGGGTCGACCTGGGAGCCGTTGCGATCTGAAAACATTTCCGCCTCAACTGGGGAATGAACCCAGGACCACTCATATGCGAATCCAGTGCGCTAACTACTGCGCTAACGCGGCTCTCAGAAAATTATATGTCTCATAACGAAAAAACTTAATATTTTCTCAAAATCTTTAAATCTTTTGTAGCATTGCAAGATTATAAAAGCAAAGTGTGCGGAAAATCAATAAAAGAAACAATTTACTGAAACATTCGCTAAAGAACAGTGATAACATTTGAACTGTCGGAGGATGGCTAGCAATCTTTTTTAGATAACATTAATATGATCAGCCTGAAAGGGGAGCAAAGAATATCAGCACTGTTTGCCTATCCATAGAAATGAAACAACTGTGGGTGGAGTGTGCTGTCCTAATCATATATGATTAAATGACGTAGAAGCTATGCTGAAATCGGATGTACCTGGAAGCTAAGCTATACAATGTGAAATAAACGTCATTACGTTTCCTGGACTAGGTCCTATTAATGTGTAGATGTTTGAGAAGGAACTTAGAATAAGAAATAGTGATCAGTAGGTGCATTTTCAGCACAAATCACAAGAAGAAAACTGAACAAATGTCAAGATATAACTGAAGGAGATTGTCAAATGATAAACACAATCAAACAGATGTTAGTTTTACAAACTTGTTGAAATTACACAATCAAATTGATGTAAATTGCAAAAACTTGATGAAATTATACAATCAAACAGATGTAAGTTGTACAAACTTGATGAAATTACTCAATCAAAAAGATGTAAATTGCAAAAACTTGATGAAATTACACAATCAAACAGATGTAAGTTGTACAAACTTGATGAAATTACACAATCAAATAGATGTAAGTTGCAAACACTTGATGAAATTATACAATCAAACAGATGTAAGTTGTACAAACTTGATGAAATTACACAATCAAACAGATGTAAGTTGCAAAAACTTGATGAAATTATACAATCAAACAGATGTAAGTTGTACAAACTTGATGAAATTATACAATCAAACAGATGTAAGTTGCACAAACTTGATGAAATTATACAATCAAACAGATGTAAGTTGCACAAACTTGATGAAATTATACAATCAAACAGATGTAAGTTGCACAAAATTGATGAAATTACACAATCAAACAGATGTAAGTTGCACAGACTTGATGAAATTATACATTCAAACAGATGTAAGTTGCACAAACTTGATAAAATTACACAATCAAATAGATGTAAGTTGCACACACTTGATGAAATTATACAATCAAACAGATGTAAGTTGCACAAACTTGATGAAATTACACAATCAAACAGATGTAAGTTGCACAAACTTGATGAAATTACACACTCACACAGATGTAAGTTGTACAAACTTGATGAAATTATACAATCAAACAGATGTAAATTTCATAAACCTGATGAAATTACACAATCACACAGATGTAAGTTGCATAAACTTGATGAAATTACACAATCACACAGATGTAAGTTGCACAAACTTGATGAAATTACACAATCACACATATGTAAGTTGTACAAACTTGATGAAATTAGCTCATCGTTCGAAATCCGACCATCCATATTGTACTGGATGTATGACTGAATGTATTAGTGCTGCCTAAATGTTCACAATATTTGAATGTCAATGTCCAACATGGAATATGTTTCAATTAATATTAAGCAAATAAACATTATTAAGTAAATGGTAATGATGATGGTATTGATGGTGATGATGATAATGATGTTGATGATAATGATGTTGATGATAATGATGTTGATGATAATGATGTTGATGATAATGATGTTGATAATGCTATAATCGCATTCGCTGTGAGCTTCACGACATATTGATAGATAGATAGATGACAGACAGACAGACAGACAGACGGACAGACGGACGGACGGACGGACGGACGGACGGACGGACGGACCGACCGACCGACCGACCGACCGACCGACCGACCGACCGACCGACCGACCGACCGACCGACCGACCGACCGACCGACCGACCGACCGACCGACCGACCGACCGACCGACCGACCGACCGACCGACCGACCGACCGACCGACCGACCGACCGACCGACCGACCGACCGACCGACCGACCGACCGACCGACCGACCGACCGACCGACCGACCGACCGACCGACCGACCGACCGACCGACCGACCGACCGACCGACCGACCGACCGACCGACCGACCGACCGACCGACCGACCGACCGACCGACCGACCGACCGACCGACCGACCGACCGACCGACCGACCGACCGACCGACCGACCGACCGACCGACCGACCGACCGACCGACCGACCGACCGACCGACCGACCGACCGACCGACCGACCGACCGACCGACCGACCGACCGACCGACCGACCGACCGACCGACCGACCGACCGACCGACCGACCGACCGACCGACCGACCGACCGACCGACCGACCGACCGACCGACCGACCGACCGACCGACCGACCGACAGACAGACAGACAGACAGACAGACAGACAGACAGACAGATAGATAGATAAATAGATAGATAGATAGATAGATAGATAGATAGATAGATAGATAGATAGATAGATAGATAGATAGATATGCAGGTATGTAGATAGGTAGATTAGACAGACAGACAGACAGACTGAGCGACCGACAGACAGACGGACAGACATATAGATATATAGATAGACAGACAGGCAGGCAGACAGGCATACAGATAGATAGATAGATAGATAGATAGATAGATAGATAGATAGATAGATAGATAGATAGATAGATAGATAGATAGATAGATAGATAGATAGATAGGTAGGTAGGTAGGTAGGTAGGTAGGTAGGTAGGTAGGTAGGTAGGTAGGTAGGTAGATAGATAGATAGATAGATAGATAGATAGATAGATAGATAGATAGATAGATAGATAGATAGATAGATAGATAGATAGATAGATAGATAGATAGATAGATAGATAGATAGATAGATAGATACATAAATAGATAAATAAATAGATATGAAGAGAGAGAAAGATATAAACTTAGATATAACACACTATTTGGAAATTGATAGAAATAGATAGAGAGATAGAAATAAAAAGAAAAGTATATGTGTAAAGAGATATATTTAAGGATACATGGGGATGGAGTGTGAATGAGGGAGACACAGAGTGTGATGTAGAGATACAGAGAGAGATGTTGTTCGTCCATCACAAATGATGATAGCCATTTGTTACATTCACTATTGAAAATTCAATTAGACTTATGTCCTTGATTATGAGTTCGTAGAAGGTTAATGAGTTCTATTCTAGCTGTAAATATCCTTGGACAATTTGGGCATGGAATGACCACTGTAGACGGATGTCAATATATACAAAAATAGTTAGATGTGTTACCAAAAATAAAATATAAGACTTAACAATGAGATACAGGGACAGACGACGTTTCGACTATAAAACTTTCATCAGGACAAACAAACAACCACAATAAAACAAATCTTACATGGAGACAAATAGGGTTTTAATAAGGAGGAGAGGAGAGTAATAGCAGATAGGTAATGGAGGAAGCACGCCTACCTATTTTTTGTATATCTTGACATTTGCCCAGTGTCGCCCTAGCCACCTACTTCCTGTTTAGGGTTGTTACCCTACACTGGAAGATTTATCTACTGTAGACGGATCCTGATATATCTGCGACTTTCTAGCTACTCTCCGCTGTTGAGCTGCTGCATTTCTCCTCTTTTCACAAGATGATACGTTCGTTTTGTTTGTTGAACGCCGTGTGGATCAATTTTGTGCAAGTTCTTCCCATGTATCTTTGTCTATTTCAAAGGCTTTGAGTGAGGTCTTTAAGAAATCCATGTAGCGTTTCTTTTGGCCATCTTCAGATTGTGTATCTTTCTCCAGCTCATTATAGAGAAGTCTCTTTGACAGACGATGGTCTTGCATACGCACCAAATGACCTGCACAACGAATCTGTCTGCATCAGGATAGTGTCAATGCTGGGGATACCAGCTCTATCAAGGACAGTGGTATCTGGAATCTAGTCTTGCCATTTGATGTTCATAACTTTTCTGAGACAAGTTGTGTGAAAGTGATTGAGTTTCTCACATGACGTCTATACACAGTCCATGTTTCACTAGCGTGTGAAAATGACTTGCACTGGGGATTTTGATTAAAGTGAGGAGGAGTTGTGCAAAGCGTCGTCCTCACTCTCTTGCCGGTCCTTATTTGAAACCAGGGGCAAGACGATCGAGACTATTGAAAGTGAAGAACAATGCAGTGGATAGCCATGGTTTTCTACGTGTTCCACCATGTCCGATGTGGTCTACACCGGGTTGCTGACGTTCGCCTACAATACCCGATTGACCGATAAACTATCGTACCTCGTGTACGTAAATTCGCCGAATATCAGACTTTACGTGTGTGGGTTGACAAGACAGTTATTCTTTTTGAGATAGTCTCAGCATGATATCACCTACTTTATAACTGCCTAACATGCTGTCAGTCGAGAGTGGAGCCAGAACACGCCTCGGGCAGTCCACTGGTGCTGTGTTCACACGAAACGTTAAGCCTGTTGTAGCTACATGGTGAATAGTGAGCGATTACAGTGTGTTATTGATACTGAAGTTAATTTGTTCATTACCTAAACGTCAAAATTATTTTATATAATCACACTTTAGAATCACATCAAGCAGATATATCCATTTGACAGCCTCAACTAGACTGTTTTAAGAAACACACATTGATGTTATCCAACGACTATGATATTAACACAAACTTTGAAAACAGTAGCACAACTGACACTGTGAAAAAATACAGCGCCATATTGGCGTGACGTAGAACGCAGAGATAGAGAGATATTAAAGGAGAGATGAAGACAGATAAAAATAGAGATATAAAAAGAAAAATATGGTGGTAAATAAGAAGGCTATTTTGTCACCATCTTTCTATTGCAGACTAAAATAATACAGAGAAAATGGCTAAACTCCGTAAAAACAACAGATAGATAACTACCTGTATTCCTGGAGGTCCTACTGGTCCTGGTGGGCCGACTGGTCCCTGCGATCCCTAAAGATAAATAAATAAGCGTAACACTAATGTTTAATTGTATTTATAGATGGAGTCAAATAGGACGTAAAGTGATACATTCGCTATAACCACTAGTACAATCTCTAGTACAATCACTAGTACAATCACTAGTACAACCTATAGTACAATCACTAGTACAACCACTAATGCAACGACTATTACAACCACTAGTGGAAACAATAGTACAACCATTAGTACAACCACTGGTACGATCGCTAGTACAACCATTAGTACAACCACTGGTACGATCGCTAGTACAACCATTAGTACATCCACTAGTACAATCACTAAAACAATCATTAAAACAATCACTAAAACAATCATTAAAACAATCACTAAAACAATCACTAAAAAAATCATTAAAACAATCACTAAAACAATCATTAAAACAATCACTAAAACAATCACTAAAACAATCACTAAAACAATCATTAAAACAATCATTAAAACAATCACTAAAACAATCACTAAAAGAATTATTAAAACAATCATTAAAACAATCATTAAAACAATCACTAAAACAATCACTAAAACAATCACTATTAGTATGATTATGGAGGCGATGACAGTGACCAGCGAATGATATAGCTGAAGACTCAGTTATGATATTGATGATGAAATAATCCCATAAGATGTGAGAAGCTAGCTCTTCACAGCCAATATTATTTCTGTCAAAAGTATAGCATAATATTGAGATATTCAGGATTTATTAATAATGAAACTAGATAATGAAACAAACGAGATTTGAACAATGTCTGTGATTTTAACAAGGTTCGAAGACGGTTCGAGGCGAGTGGGTGCCATCTGAGTGGATATGGTTTTAATCCCAATTGGTTTTTAACAGGTGATAAGTTGCCAGCCCATCTCTAACTGTACGTAGTGGTCTCCCTGTCCGTAGTGGTCTCCCTGTCGGTAGTGGTCTCCCTGTCTGTAGTGGTCACCCACGACACGACTGGAAAGAAGGTAGCGACCCTATTCTTTTCACTCTAAACTAGAAGTCCAGATCCTGATTGCCTCACAGCTAGTCTCGTATGCCACGCAGCTGGTCTCGATTGCCACACAGCTGGTTTCGTATGCCACACATCTGGTCCCGGTTGCCCACAGCTGGTCTCGGTTGCCAAACATCTGGTTTCGTATGCCACACAGCTGGTCCCGATTACCACACAGCTGGTCTCGGTTGCCACACAGCTGGTACCGGTTGCTCACAGCTGATCTCGGTTGCCCCACAGCTGGTCTCGAATGCCACACAGCTGGTTCCGGTTGTCCACACCAGGTCCTCGTTACCACACTACATGTAAAACAGGTAATTTTTTTTAATGATTGTATAAGTATACTCAGAAAGGTTTCGTCGGGCTATCAACGTACACCGTTATATGGTCAAACATCTTAATAATCTAGTATCAATACAGTATTTTTTACATACGTCCGCTCCATGTCAGGGGGAAAGATAATGGAACACGTGATGATTAGATTTGTGTTTATTTGTTCTCAAACTCCTACCGGATCTCTATTATAGCAGGACAATGGTTCTACAAGATTTCCAGCAAGATATTGTCCAGAGAACGGAATTGAGGTTATGTCGCTGTTTTACTTGCGCCAATGGCCCGAGACATCTGAATTATGTGTTGATAACTAGTATATTTAGTGTTTGTATTACTTCTGCTGAACGGCGGTCATCTGTTCCCATAGCGATATTATAGTCGGCCAGCTGTACACGAGAACTGGTTCATGTAGCTACCTGCTGGACACCATGTTCAGATAGTATAGTCGGCCAGCTGTACATGAGAACTTACTTATGTACCTACCGCCGGTCACCACTCTGAAATCTATCTACGGCCACAGATCCTTAATCTCTTGTTGATGTCTTGTTTCTCTATCGTAACAGCCACGGACATCCAATTTGGATAGATAGAATTTTGAGCTAGGTGAAGAATTTTGAGCTAGGTGAAGAATTTTGAGCTAGGTGAAGAATTTTGAGCTAGGTGAAGAATTTTGAGCTAGATGAAGAATTTTGAGCTAGGTGAAGAATTTTGAGCTAGGTGAAGAATTTTAAGCTAGGTGAAGAATTTTGAGCTAGGTGAAGAATTTTGAGCTAGGTGAAGAATTTTGAGCTAGGTGAAGAATTTTGAGCTAGGTGAAGAATTTTAAGCTAGGTGAAGAATTTTGAGCTAGGTGAAGAATTTTGAGCTAGGTGAAGAATTTTGAGCTAGGTGAAGAATTTTGAGCTAGGTGAAGAAATATAAGTGTGATTGACATTACAGTAGACAATAACTGACAAGATGAAAAGTAATGCACGGAATAGACCATTGGGAGATTTGAACTCACCGGTTGACCGTTGCTGCCCGTTTCTCCTTTCCTTCCTCTTTCCCCTTCCACTCCCTGTTAAAGTAACAAACATGGTATCAATACATCATCATAGCTATCACTATAACATAATCATTTCTATCACTATAACATTATTATTGCTATCACCATAACATCATCATTGTTATTAGCATAACATCATCATAGCTTTGCGCATGCGGTTGCATCTGTGGGTCTCACCAATGGCTCACTAGACAAACCAACCACGCAACAGAAAACCTTAGTAGATGACATGCCTTTATATTGAGGTTATCTTCTTATAGAAGCTTTATATGACACGTCATCTATACAATCTCGTAGTCGTAACCTTCTATAACAGTTACCATGTTGTTCCGACAGGCCGACGTTGTGCTTGAACTGGTTGCGGGCACCGCGTGGGTGGACGGAACAACAAACATAATCACCATAACATAATCATTGCTATCACAATGTCCTTGTGAAATTGTACTCATTATCCGACAGTCCTTTCCGGTATTGTTTCATAGATTGCTATGTATTCTTGGTCAACATTTTGTAAATAAATTGTATTTTGTATGCTTCCAATCTATTGTTGTTTTGTTTCTGTCCTGGCGAAGATCGTCATTCTGTTTCCTTTTCCAAAATTATCATTTTTTAATTAAATTATCTTTTCCATTTGTGCAGTAGTTTGAGTAACACGTGTTGACTTATTTGTGGCTGTCTGAAAATTAAGTCAATAATTACGGGGAAGAGAGGAGGGGAGCTGGACACGTTTGACAGATGCTGACAAGTTTGACAAAATGTGACGTCAACAATGCTGCTGTTAGTTATTAATTAAATCGTTTGAATTTGACACATTTTTGCAAAGAATGAAACAAAACAAGTATGTTTAGGTACTACTCCTGCTAAAAAAGTGTATCGTCGGAGAGTGATGGGGTAGGTGAGTTGGTCTACAATTGTTGACTTAATTAATTAAATAGGTAGAGGGATTCTCTGAATTCTTGACAACTGTTGATAAGCCGCTAGGGGTCAAAAATAGGATAAAAATTGTTGATTTTATCTATTGATATCCCCATTGTACACTCTTTCTGTCATGTGAATATTATTATTGAACTGTATCTCGGACAGTTGTGATGTTCTACTTCATATTTCATGGCACATAATAATGCTGTTCGTGTTTAGTCCACGATGACAATTGAACTTCATGTGAGGTGTTGATAAAGATAATGGTGACTGTGGTGTGTCCGACTGTGACAAATTAGTCTTATGCGGTTCTGGAATTGTTTTCCACACTCCTAGTAAATGTGAGCAATAAGTTTGTGAGACATTGAGCAGCTTATCCCTTTTGTCTTGCACATTTTTGTTGAGGTGAATCGTGTCTAAGGTTTTCTGCATCAGGAACACCACATCTCATTCGGCGATGCCAAACATATGTGTTTTGTGTAAGTAAAAAAAAAGTAAAGTGACCCATAGCATTTATTAATGCCGTAGGGGTGTGAGATGTTAGCGATCTCACATTTCACAGGCTCTGCAAATGAGGGCGGTAGCCATCTCCTCTCCCTCGCAGTCTTTACTTCCCGGATTAATCCGGTACCCATTTAAGGCTGGGTCGACCTGGGAGCCGTTGCGATCTGAAAACATTTCCGCCTTAGCCGGGGAATGAACCCAGGACCACTCATATGCGAAGCCAGTGCTCTAACCACTGCGCTAACGCGGCTGTGTTTTGTGTAAGACTCTCCCATGAATTTATGCCTACATTGAAGTGAGTCAGCGATGTAATACCTGTGTCTTTAAAAAGTTTCTTCTGTCTTCAAGTCATGCGTGAGTCGTGCATGTGAAGTTCTTCATATAGATGTGGTTTTTTTTACTGGCAGACGAAGGTCTTTCATGCGGACCAAATGTTCTGTCCAGTGTGTCTGTGCATTTATCAGCATTGTCTGTATACATTTTAGGGTCGTAAATGTCATCAGCATTGTCTGTATACTTAGAGTCTTAGATGTCATCAACATTGTCTGTATAGAGTTTTAGATGTCATCAGTGTCTCAGATTCTGATATGCTATCTCACTATACCTAACATATGTCAAGTTTCGTACGGGAAGCAGCTTAGATAGTGATGGTTGAGTTCCCTAGCCTTTATGGCGTTCATGTTTCACGAGTATAAAGACATTAGTATATTACTGTTGCTTGGTAAACTCTGAGTTTGGTGATAGTTATTATTCCCCTTCTGTACATACACTTTTTACGTAGTCTTCTATATGTGACACAATCATCATGTGACATATTTGTTCAAGAAAGTCGTCTTTCTTATGAAATCTCTGAACACGCCGCGATTCTTGGCGAGTTGACCTGCGCCAGCTAGAGACAGGTTTAAGCAATCTGATATATCACTGCACCATTGCCGTCTTGGGCGCCCTCTTCTCCTTTTTTCCGGTATCTCTGCCTTAAGCTAATGTGGCAAATTTGGCTTTTCTACTGTGCACCTCAGTGTCACTGTGTTGAACTTGGAATTATATTGACGAGACAATTATAATCATTTGCTAACATCATTTAATTATTCAAAATGGAAACATAAATAGGGTTCTATTGAACTGAAATGATAATTTCTATAACATTACGCAAAATTCAACACAGTGTAACATGCAGCAAAGACTTGATACAAACTACAGACTTGATACAAACCAAAGACTTGATGCAACCCAAAGACTTGATGCAACCTAAAGATTTGATGCAACCTAAAGATTTGATGCAACCTAAAGATTTGATGCAACTTAAAGACGATACAATTGAAAGACTTGATGCAAGCCAAAGACTTGATACAATTCAAAGATTTGATGCAACCCAAAGACATGATGTAACCTAAAGAATTGATGCAACTTAAAGATTTGATGCAACTTAAAGACTTGATGCAACCCAAAGACTTGATACAATTCAAAGACTTTTTACAATTAAAAGATTTGATGCAACCCAAAGACTTGATGCAACACTAAGACTTGATGCAACCTAAAGACTTGATGCAACCTAAAGATTTGATGCAACCTAAAGATTTGATGCAACTTAAAGACTTCATGCAACCCAAAGACTTGATACAATTCAAAGACTTGATACAACCCAAAGACTTGATGCAACCTAAAGACTTGATGCAACCTAAAGACTTGATGCAACCCAAAGACTTGATACAACCTTCCGGTGTGATATTACGAGTACTATTTCTCCTTCTTATGCGTTCGTTCTCAAACTCCTGCATCCTGCAGATTAGTAGAATGTAGTCCGCATTTCGGACATATTTGTATCATGATTTACAGCTTTTCTGCACATTTTGTCATGGCACATCCGACTTTAGCGTGACGTTTGGATCACTTTACCCCTATTTGGTATGGGACAGCCAATACGACCTCATAGCTTCATCAGTTACCTCTTACGACAGCCATTGAAAACAAGCAGTGCTGCTAACCTTTTCTCCCTTTTCGAGTCCAAACCAAAAAAAAACAAAAAAAAAGGGATAACGAGTAGAATCTGAGACTAGTTAACAGACAAATTCTTTCAGAACTCGACGAATCAAGTTTTTAAATGTAACTAGGTTTGCTTAAATGTGCCTGAACTGGAAATATGATCAAGCTTCCCTTCCATAGCAAAACTTGCGTTTAAACATATTTATTATTATTCCTGATTTCTCATAGTCCTTAACGAGTACTGGTTACTACATTTATTTGTGTGCATCCTTGCTTGTGAATTGCAGAGTCGTAGCCTCGAGTAATAATTGGTCCGTATGATACGCAGGTTGTATTTATTGCTAATAAGAGCGTTACATTTTTGGAAAATTGATTGAAAATATCGTAGAGAATTGACTTCATTGTATTCAGGTTGTCCCATATGTACTCATACTCACCGAAGCAGCGCGCCGCCTGTCGAGCGAGATTACCACCACTCATAACATGTGACTCCGTAGTTTTAAGCGATAATCCCCGTAATTTACAAAAATTAGTGAGGTTAAAAATCTTAAGTTGGAAATCAAGACAAATTTTCGAAGACGGATGCGTCGGGCCATTGGCGCAAATAAACCTGCGTCACAACGCATTTCCATTTTCAGGACTACACCCTGCTGCAAATCTAGTAGGACCATGGTCCTGCTACAAGGGAGATCCAGCGGGAGTTTGAGAATGAACGCTGAAGAAGACATTTTCTGTCTCTGTGTACTTATCCTAATGATTGTTACACAAGAAAACAATTTAACTGTTATCTCCCTTTTTTTTCTCATACGACATTTCGTAGAATGGTACAATACGACCCTGAAAAATGTTCTCAATGAAACAACACTGAAATCCAATATGCGAAACTTGTAAAAAGGTAATTAAGTGTTCATAAGCATTGGAAACGCACATAATAACACACACACACATCGACGTTTAGACTAAAAACCCTTATCAACTTCATGTTTACAACAGAAAACCACGAGTAAGAACGGAACTATTGACGTTCTCGTTCACATGGCATTGCTAAATATTCATAAAATCGCAAAAGAGTAAAAACTAGAATGCAAATCAGTGAAATATTAAAAACAGAAAATAGATAAAACACACCGATATATCTTGATTTCATTGACATGTAGGCGTGTTTTGTCTATTTTCAGACACTTTCAGTGTTACTGGTCAACTAACGTCCATATAAAAGATCTTGGAGGCGACCTCTACTTCGATCGAAAGACTTGTTCAAACACGATATTCATGATACAGGCATTGATACGGAAACATGATAACAGGTTACCATGGATAGTGTTGTTGTAGCGGAAATATCAGAAATGTTCTAAAGGCAAAGAATAAAGTGATATCAGTTAATTCAAGGGTTGAACATCTAAGAATACACACGATGGTACAAGCGGGTTTGTGGTTCCTTGTACATATATTGGAAGACTATATGTGGCTCATATTGGTCTTGTGAAACACATCCATTATTTCCATGGATTGATGATTATATTTCTTATAGTTAATAGTACTATCCTTTAGAAAGATGGTAAAGTGTATAGCAAGTGCACAAAACATTGTCAGAAGACTATACAAATAATAACAATCTTGACTTAACATCTTACAGGAGCTCCATCCTTGCCTGGTCTTCCGATTTGCCCAATCTCTCCTCGTTCTCCCTGTCAGAAGAAATATTTAGAGACAAATTTATAATTCGCTGACATTCTTTCTTCAAATGTTAGAGATAAAATTATAACTCACTGACATTCTTACTTCAAGTATTGAGATAAAATTATAACTCGCTGACTTTCTTACTTCAAATTTTAGAGACACAATTATAACTCGATGACTTTCTTACTCCATGTATCAGAAACACAATTATAACTGTCTTAGTTTTTACTTCAAGTATTACAAACATATTTATAACTGTCTTAATTCTTACTTCTTTTATTAGAAACACATTTATAACCGTATGAATTCTTACTTCAAGTATTAGAAACACATTTATAACTGTATGAATTCTTACTTCAAGTATTAGAAACACATTTATAACTATCTGAATTTTTACTTCAAGTTATACAACCACATTTCTAACTGTCTGAATATTTACTTCAAGTATTAGAAACACATTTATAAGAGTCTGAATTATTACTTCAAATATTAGAAACACATTTATAACTTGCTAACAGTTTTCAAACATTAGAGAAACATTATATCATGAATCGTTTCGTATGGAGGGGAATATAAGAGATTGTATATAGATAAAGGAGAAAGTGTTAGCAGATAGTTCATGTGTTCTACGTCTAAGAAAACACAGAAAAATCACACGATGGTACAATTTGTGCCTTTGATTCCTTGCAAATACTGTTTCATACTCTGCGGCTCAGATTGGTCTTTTCAATACTCTGCGGCACAGATTGGTCTTCTCAGTCGCATCCACCATCGTCACGCATTTAGATTACATTTTTTATTGTCCAACAATAATACTGTTGTTTGGTAAGACCGAAAGGTACCATGCAATTATTCAAAATATTTGAAAAACGCTGCTGGTGTTATTTGCTTATTCAAATATATTCTTCATTATAAACTGGCCTCACAGCACGTGGGGCATTCCCATAATTGCTCCGCCCTTTGTTCCAACAGCGATCTGACTCGATGGTGTTTCGAGTCTAATGCCGCTGAAACACGTCGGCATCAGGGCACAACTCTGGCCATTGCGACAGGTTTCTTTGTTGTTCCGTCCACCCACGCTGTACCCGTAACTAGTTCAAGCACAACGTCGGCCTGTCGGAACAACATGGTAACTGTTATAGAAGGTTACGACTACGGGATTGTATAGATGACGTGCCATGAAGCTTCTATAAGAATATAACCTCAATATAAAGGCATGTCATTTATAAGATTTTCTGTTGCATGGTTGGTTTGTCTAGTGAGCCATTGGTGAGACTCACAGACGCAACCGCATGCGCAAGTATATTGCGAAAGGCAAAGGGAAAACGAAACGTTGGGCAACAGAAAGAAATTTTAAGCAGAACAATAAACGAAGAAAGCTCAATATTAGACATACGTAAGAAAAACTACATCTACATGCAGCGAGATTATCAGCATGGGAAGAAATTTACTACTGTCCCATGTTCCACCTTAGTATCAAAAACAGATACCTATAATAGTATCTATGTTCTTGATTTATTGTCGATTAATTATTTTATTGATTAAAATCTGACGTCACTTCACTCCGATGAAACCCATAAATGATCACTCTTCTCAAACAAATATCGAAGTGCATGCATGCTTATGGTTCTTGTACTCGCTGGTTGAACACAATCCTTATACCAATATACTGTTACTGGGAATATACAAACTTTTAGGAATGTTACTTTTGTTGATGTGCAGCTATTCAGCCATATATTTTTCATTTGTATCAGCTTCTTTTACGCGATAGCCAACCTCCTTGTGACTTCTTCATAGCAATGACCGTTACTGTTGATAAGTGAACCAAGGTATTCAAAACTGAATAGACTGAATACTCTGAATATACTTTATTGAGAAGCCATGACTGCATATGCTAACTTATTTCGAATATTATGATGATGTATTGAAGTGACGATGCTGATGATGATGATGATGGTATGAAGTCTTTCACAATACACGTCAATACAAACCTTTGTACCAGGTAGACCCCTGTCACCGTGCTCGCCTTTAGATCCCTAAAAAAGTCAAATAATAATAATAATAAAATGCGTGACTGGAAACACTGACTCGTTATATCAAGTATTATTTTGGTTGGTAGAACCATTGTATTTAAAGAAAACTTTGATACGATTTTTTTTCGGAGAGGAGATGGTGGAGTAGAGGGTCTGAATAATGAGGGTCTGAATGATGATGCTGATTTTGAGAAAAGCAAATTATTTAACTAATATCCATAACGATTATGTTCATGTTAATGATGACAATGATGAAAGAGTGATCTTTCTTCTGCGTTCGTTCTCAAACTCCTGCAGATTAGCAGGAAGTAGTCCGGAGAACGGAATGCGTTGTGTCATGGTTTACTTCATTGCTGCGATATCTGCGCCTTTCGGCCTGACACATCCGACTTCAGCATGAATTTGGGTCACTGACCCTATATGGGATGGGACAGCCAACTCCATCCCATAACCTCCTGTCGCCTTTTACGACATGCATGGAAGGTAAACAGTGTTGCTATTCTTCGCTCCCCTTTCCGGCCTCGACTACACAAGGGCGATGAAAGAGTGATAATACTCATATTGATAATGATTATAAAGTCGGTGATCATATTGAAAATGATGATGATTATAACCGTTGGAAAACCTATAAAGAAACAATTATAGCAATGGTTAAGGTTAACGTTTGAGACAAATTGTCGCCGGTGGTTTCCCCAGCTGACTACATATAGTCCTTTAGAAGTCTTCAATGTTTGTTTTAAAGTTTTATAGCTATAATTCGTGTTGTCTATCGTCATAGTTGTTACCCTTCTGCCAAATCGATATTATGTACTCACTGCGCAAATTGAAATTCAACAGGAACAGCTTGAAATAGGGTGGTAAAGTTTTGCTAATCTCTAGAAATACACTTAGTAGCGCACAAAAATCAACGTTTAGATCAAAAGGCCTTTATCAAAACTAAATACACAACAGGAAAACGACGACCAAAAACCGCAAAACTGACGTGCACATGGCAGAGCTAAATGTGCTATAAAAGGACTTTTGGTGCAAATGTCGATTTGTGTGCGTTATTATGTGTGTTTCCAGTGATTAGCAAGACTTTATTACCCTGTTGCAAGCTTTACCCTTTCGGCCCGTTCTACGCCCGCTCCCCCCTCCAAATTAAAATAACATTCTCAGTGACTTCACTATATGCCAACGTATCACGTCGCGAAAAACACTCACGATTATAATGTTAGTAATGATTATAATTACAGCAATGATTATAATTACAGTAATGATTATAATTATAGCAATGATTATAATTACAATAATGATTATAATTACAGTAATGATTATAATTACAGCAATGATTATAATTACAATAATGATTATAATCACAATAATGATTATAATTACAATAATGATTATAATTACAGTCATGATTATAATTACAGTAATGATTATAATTACAATAATGATTATAATTACAGTAATGATTATAATTACAGTAATGATTATAATTACAATAATGATGATAATTACAATAATGATTATAATTACAGAAATGAACGATAATAAAGGCATGGATGTGTGTTAATTTTGACCATATTGTAGATCTGAAATCAGCTCCAGCTATAACGGGTGGTGATCATAATTGAGGCATGTTTTTGGTGAAATTATATCAGTGTGTTTGGAATACACCACACCATTTATCTCATGTTGCAGCGAAGCTCATGTGAACAGAAGACCTCCCGCAACACTATGCGCCTGCTTTTTATTCGTTTGATTTGAATCGCATGAATCACGAGCTATACAGTATTTTTTATATATGTACAATTTGGGGGGATATGGGAGGAAGGGGGGGGGGTATTCTTTGTTTTCTTTAAAATTCTGACCAAATTTCAGAGATTTTCAATTTATACTCTGAGGGGTTATGTCTATGTATATATAGAAACTTGTTCAACAGTTTTTGGATGCAGACATTGATCGCCTGAAAGGCATGAACTGTTTGCCGGCATCACCGATCATGGTATCGCCTGTGCCCATATTTGATAAATAATAGTATTGTATAACTTCTATACAGCTCCCTTAACAACCTACTGAAATTTTGTCTTTTCTTGTGTCTTATGGAAAGTCTATAAGAAAGAATAAAGGCAATGATAAAAATGACGTTTTCAAATTAATGCAGGACGTGAAAAATCACAATTTATATTCGTGCTTTCAGAAAAATATCCCATTTCATATGCGTGCTTTCAGTGAAATATCACATTGCATATGCGTGCTTTCTGTGAAATATCAATTTCATTTACTTGTTTTCTGCGAAATATCACATTGGATATGCGTGTTTTCTGAGAAATATCACATTTCATATGTGTGCTTTCTGTATAATCTTGAGGACAGATGACTAACTACGAACTAGTGAAAGAATCTTGCAATATATATTTTTTTAAATTTTGCGTTCGTTATCAAACTCCCACCAGATCTCTCTCATAGCAAGACAATGATCCTACAAAATTTACAGCAGAATGTACTCCAGAGAACGAAAATGCGTTGTGTTGCGGTTTTATTTTTTGTCAAACGCCCGGCACATCCAAAAACGACGTTGGTAACTAATACACTCAGTGTTTTTTGCCGTGGCCACTTAACGGTAAATGTCTGTAACCATATTGATAGTATAGACGCGAGCGTCGGTGTATATGAGACCTGTTTGCTTAAACGTAAACATAAACTAGTCTCAGATTTGTGTGAAATCTATTGGTTTGCCTTAGCTATGTTTGGCATGCGACTCCAAGTATGTAAATAGCGACCAATTGAAAGTTCAAGAATAATCAAGAACATAACAAAAGGGGTTAAAATTAATTCAGCTCGGAGACCTGTAATATCCGGAGCCACGGTATAGCCAGTCAGTGGTACAGGAGAACAGGTTCGTGTATCAACCCTCTGGTCACCACGCTAATTAAAACTATCTACGGACACCGATGCGGGATATTTTTTCAATGTCTTACGTCTCTATCTATCACCTTCTTCAATAGAAGACCTCTCAATAGACGACCTCTCAATAGAAGACCTCTCAATAGAAGACCTCTCAATAAAAGACCTCTCTATAGAAGACCTCTCAATAGAAGACCTCTCAATAGAAGACCTCTCAATAGAAGACATCTCAATAGAAGACCTCTCAATAGAAGACCTCTCAATAGAAGACCTCTCAATAAAAGACCTCTCAATAGAAGACCTCTCAATAGAAGACTTCTCAATAGAAGACCTCTCAATAGAAGACCTCTCAATAGAAGACTTCTCAATAGAAGACCTCTCAATAGAAGACCTTTCAATAGAAGACCTCTCAATAGAAGACCTCTCAATAGAAGACCTCTCAATAGAAGACCTCTCAATAGAAGACCTCTCAATAGAAGACCTCTCAATAGAAGACCTCTCAATTGAAGACTTCTCAATAGAAGACCTCTCAATAGAAGACCTCTCAATAGAAGACCTCTCAATAGAAGACCTCTCAATAGAAGACCTCTCAATAGAAGACCTCTCAATAGAAGACCTCTCAATAGAAGACCTCTCAATAGAAGACCTCTCAATAGAAGACCTTTCAATAGAAGACCTCTCAATAGGACCCCTTTCGTGGCGCTTTAATTACTCTCGTGGTTCTCGTTGGTCATTATTTAAATACTTGAAGTCGCATGCCAAAAATAACCA
This sequence comes from Meghimatium bilineatum, assembly GCA_034231615.1. Classification (NCBI taxonomy): domain Eukaryota; kingdom Metazoa; phylum Mollusca; class Gastropoda; order Stylommatophora; family Philomycidae; genus Meghimatium; species Meghimatium bilineatum. The sequence goes on from CM067315.1 coordinate 27,818,177, forward strand.
CGGCCGATCAATAGATTCCACGAAAAGCACCCCCCCCCCCCGTTATTTTTACGTTATAATTTAGAAAGCTCTTCTATTGAAGAAGATAGTATTCTATCGTCACACCCACAAGTGCCGCGAAATATATTGATTATTGGTACAACAGACAAACAGCATCTCTTCGTTTTAAACTGCTTTGAAAATATTCAAGATACTTAAGGTGATCTAGGACAGAGAATGTTCAGTACGTCAAGGGATAACCAGCAGTAATATTACGTCTCGGTACACAGTGTATACTTGTGTATTGAGAAAGTCACAGATATAGAAGGGAATCCAAACATGATTTGCTGAAATTGATTGGAAAGATAGAACAAATCAAGGACTTTCTGTTCAACTTGGTCATCATGATCATCATGATCAGGTGCCATATTGTATTTATAACATATCCATATAGCCACGATGTTTTGGCTGTAGTGATAGTGATGTGTTGCTCTAAGTAATATCCATAACTTCAGTTAGTTGCTATTATTTTCTGGAGGTAGAAATGCATAGTTGTCAAAGGTAGAATTAGAACGTTCCGGCCCCTATGTTGTCGGGGTTCGAAAGTTAAGCGCAGGAATAGAGATACTTTTGCCAGCCAGTATGGAGTTTTAAATAATGTAATTAAAGTCCGGCTCTGTGGCGAAGTGGTACAGGGCGCGTCTGTGACGGCAAAGGTACCGAGTTCGTTCCTCACCACAGTCAATTGTGTATCCGGACCGTTCAGAAAGCAATGGCAACCTATTGAACGTATTTATATTGCCTAGAAAATCACCACAGCCAACAAATGCTGGGTTGATAGCTACGTCCTGGATAGGATATGCTACCAATTTAAATAATGTAATTGGCTACCCCAACTTATAGAATGGCAGGTGACCCGTATACAATTCTGAAGTCTGTTCTGTCAGGTCGAATAACGCATATATTACAGCTAAGCTGTAAAATATGATAAAAAATTCCGCTCTTTGGACTATATTCTGCTAATCTGCAGGAGTTTGAGAACGAACGCAGAATAAGAAGAATTTGGTGCTTTGAGAGTCCAAGGTTCGCTGTGTACCACACAGACACAGTGTCGAACAGTAAAGGTAGATTTTATTACAGCAGCTTGTCATCAGGGATACAGATAACTTTTCATGTACTAAGAAGCAGAAACTGTTAGGTGGAATGACCAGTTCCCTTCTTTGCTGCGTTTACCTTCCCTAACATATGCGTCAGGTACGCCTTTACATCTGGTCAACTGGAGGATCGATCGTGTCAGACGAGAAATCAAGACCAGGAATTTTTTGTACCACTATGGTCGGCCACATTGAGATGTCAAGTAGTACGCAGTATTAATTTTAAATAACGCAAATATTAATAAAACATCTGGTGTTTGTACTCCAACGAGTGCGATAGAAAATAAACGATGGGGTTGATGAAAATAACGATGACATACGATAACAGAGACCATGACGAGAATGATAAAGGTAATTGTAGTTTTGAGAAAGATGGTTATGATGGAATGTTTGAAAGGATTACTTTAGGTCCATCTTGTCCGATTAAACCAGGTAGTCCAATTGGACCTGGAGGTCCCTGAAACAAAGAAAAAAATTACTCTCACTGGAGAATTATAAAATTTGTGAAGTTCTGTTACACACAAAATGTATCATAATAGTTTGACTTATTATATGAACATTATTTCACTGTATGTTTGCCTGGAGAAATGTATATACCAGTACAATGTGGATCTGTCGCGATGCACCGGTCCAATTATAATAACGTGAGAAAATATACGGTGGATGCGTGAACTTCTTTTTAAAAGGCCTAAGTTGAGCGTTACTAAGAGTACACCCATAATTATGGTTTACACCCATAATTTCGATGATTTCCATTGCTCATTTAGCGATAAGTTATTTAATCTTCCAATGAAAATCATAGATGTAATCTGATAGCCGTACGCAGTGACGTAATATGTGCTTGCACTTCTGTGTGTTTTGACGATGGTCATGGCGGGATGTCAAGTAAAATCATATCTATTTAAGGATGCCGTTTGGTTGATTTCGGAAAACGTGTTGACTTAAGTTGCCAGGCGAATCTGTGCCAGATGAAAATACCTGGTAAAAATCCCATCTGGTTCATTCTGACTTCTACAGAAGGTAATGCAAAATTAGATAAACAGGTTACCGGGAATACGTAACTATGAACAAATTTAGATGAAAAGGTATATTCTTCTTCTGCGTTTGTTCTCAAACTCCTGCAGATTAGCAGGATGTAGTCCGGAGAACAGAATGCGTTGTGTCATGGTTTACAGCATTGCTGTGATGTCTGCGCCTTTCGGCCTGACACATCCAACTTCGGCATGGATTTGGGTCACCTAACCTATAAGGGATGGGACAGCACACTCCATCCCATAACCTCCTCAGTCGCCTCTTACGACATGCATGGAAGGTAAACAGTGTTGCTATTCTTGCTCCCCTTTCGGGCTCTGGCAACACAATGGTGGAAAAGATATATAAAAAACGTGTAATAAAACAAAACATAACAATTTTCGACGTATCGACCTTTGGGACCTTTTTCAAGAAATTAATAGCGTTTAAACCAAACTAATCAACACAAACTTGATTACTGATTTCCTAATCACCTAATTAGGTAATTTTTTGTTTTATTTTTTAATTTTTAAAATATTTTAAATTATTAATCAACACTAACTAATTAGGTAAAATTAGATAAATTTACGACTGATTATCCGGTCAAAATCAGTAATCAAGTTTGTGCTGATTAGTTTGGTTTAAACGTAATTAATTTCTTGAAAAAGATCCCATTTTGATCAATACGTCAAAAATTGTCTTGTTTTATTGCTTCTTTTATTGCACCTTATCATCTAAATGTGTTTATAGTTAGGTATTCCCGGAACATGTTTATCTAATTTTGCATTACTACATGTTACTTTGGTTACCTCGGCACCCTCCATTTTGTCGGACACCCTCCGACCATTTGGTTAATTACTTCTACAGAAAGTAGTTTTTGATTTTTCCTTACTGCAACAACTAAAATTAACACTTTAGTTGGAATTGAAAAAAACATTGCAAAACCAGAATTTGTGCTGTGTTTTGTGTCAAAATTAGGTGACTACGCAGTAACGACATCTACAAAACTCTGATATCAGTAGATATAATTGCATTTGTTTTTCTTATCGTGTGTCAGCTTTCTACTATAAGGTTCGATTCCGTAATTTGTATTCGTTTACTGAACATGTATTTACATTTTTAAGTTACGTCTATTTAAATGAACGACCGAGCTTTCAACAAGGAAGTCGATTTTAATTATATCAAAAATATTCGAAGCTTTAGTTCTGTCACACAAAACAAGGTTCTTCTTTAACCATATCTCACAACAAAAAAGACTAGTCCATATTGAGAAATATTACCGCATGCAACTTGGTTCTCTCTTATAAACGAATTGTAGGGCACAAAATATCACCTTTAATAAACAGAAAGTTTCATTCAAGAAATCGAATAGTGAAGTCTGTGACATGAGACCATTGTCTACTAAGTCAATGTAGTAGCTATTATGATGTGAAGGACGTTGACAGTGCAATATCTTACTCGTGGTGAGTTGTGTGGTGTTCTCGTTATAGTTTTTTTGGTCGAAGCGTAGATTTTCGTGTATTACATACGTGTTTCCAGTTATTAGAAACACTTCGATACACTTTTCCAAGATTCGTGTGTATTAAGTTTTTTTTTAAATCTAATTTAGTAACGGTGCTCTTTTTCAACCGTGAAGTTTATTTGGGTTATACCAGGACCGCAAGAATTAATGGAGTTTGCTCTTCAGGTCACAAACATTTAACACATTTCTTTGCTTACTGATCAGCCTATATTGTCATAAAATGATACACAAATATTGCGCTGTACTAATAAACTTGGGATGTAACATCGAGAGACAATTTCCTCAAAAATCAACAATATTCACTAATTTGCAACTAAGTTTCTCAGTCTAGGAGTCAGAATGAGAAAGCGTGTGATTGAGCGAGATAGCACTATGCATGTGGTTTGCGTCTGTGAGTCTCACCAATGGCCCACTAGATAAACTACCCATGCAACAGAGAACCTTAGTAGAAGACATGCCTTTATATTGAGGTTATCTTCTTACAGAAGTTTCATAGCATGCCATCTATACAATTATGCAAATTGTATTTTGTTGCTGCTATATGTTTTATGCTAAGTATATTTTTATATATGTATGCACTCTCTGTGATTGGGACAGTCAGAGATGTACTGCACAGCACAGGGGAGGAGGAAACTAACAGCATTTATTTTTTTCTTCGGCTGAGGCACAGTGACTTCGGACGTGACAATCCTTTTGACTTGAGCATTTGATTGCATTCCTGGAGCAATAGAGAAGTTCGGCATAACCAGTAGGTAATTGGTGGCGGGGAATGAGTAGCGAACCATATCGTGGCTGCAGTGGCTCGGAGTAATGCATAGGTAGAAACCTTTTTTCCTGGTGGTGTGATAGTTATTCTCTGCCCCTGGACCGGGATGGGCCGAAAAACCACAGATGTCCCATCAATATGATGCCTGGGTCAAAGGGCATACGCCCATGGACCACGGGATCAGCAAACAACCAATCAACCAAACACCTGTGCTATTGCACACAAAATCAACATGGAAGTAAATAAACAACGAATTAAAAGGATCTTCATACCAACACTATGCTACCAATATCAGGCTTGGCAACTGACATCTACATATACAAGTAAGATCTAAACTTGCGAAATAAAATGTCTTAGGAAGGATAATAGAGTCACCAGACTCGACAAAATGTGCAATTGAAACATCAGAAAGATAATAGGTATAACATCATGCAATGAATATATGGAGAAACAACAGATACATTGGTTAGGACAGCTTATGCGGATGAACGATCAACTTCCCATAAGAGCTTATAACAAGATGGAATCAGGATACAGATTCAAGGGCAGACATAAGAAAAGATGGATAGACAACATTAAGACCATCCTGAATAAACATGACTACACCTCAACCAGAGCAACACATCTGGCTCTGGAACACAGACTACATCTCCTTCACAACCCCCTACATTTACGGCAAGTCTGGAAGCTCCGATAACACCACCACCTGGGGATAGACAATAGACCAAACAAAAAGACTTCCTTTACCAATCAATATTTGTAGCTCAACAAAGATCGCTAATTGCAAGAGAAAGTCTATAGAGCTCTGGTACAAATTGAATATAGGGATCGTGTGTGACTCCGGAGTTGTTGTTCACTGAATCACAACCGTAATTATCTTGAATTGTCAAAAAGCTTAGATATAACCAAATTGTACTCACTTCCGCGGTTGAAAGGTGCATAGCTCATCACAAGGTGTATACATTAAATGACAGATTATATGGAATTGATTAAATAAGTGAAATAAGCAACACAAATAATTGATAGTATAAATACATTAACTCCGAACAACTATGACCTACAGGTACTATTTGGGTTCTGTTATCCGCTCCGACACGTCCTGGTACTCCCTGCGGATTCAAAGATAAATATGTTAGAAAAACAGATTTGAAAAATGCATGTTTATATGTGTATATGTGTATGTATGTGAACGTACTTGTAGATATAGTTGTGCTTGTGTTTGTGGTTGTGAATGTCAATTACATAGGTGCGCACGTGGCCCTCATCTTTCGTAACAATCGATACTCTATAACATAATTGTTCATCAAGCCAGCTGTTATGGTCGCGCTAACCACCGCAGAAAATAATGCCTTGTTCCATGCTTACAGCATGACTGCGGTATCTGAGTCTTTCAGCCTGACACATACGATTTCAGCTTTGCTTCTGCGTCATTTATACTGGATGGACAACCAACTTCACTCCGCAAAACCTCATCTGTCCCTTCATACAACGCGCATGGCAAATAACAGTTTTGCTATTCTTTGTTCCCTTTTAGGAACCGACAACACATGGAAGAATGATGGTTCTAATTGGAACTACACAACGTACAGCCAGCTTCTCATAAATTAACATTAATGATAAACATTGCAACATAATCAACAATCAGTATTAGAAATAACTATTGCAATAGAATATACAATTAAATTATCTTTGTAAAGGACAGAAAAAAAATTATCAAATATTTCATTAGCAAAATGACCAGGAATGAAAAATGACTTAGGTGATCACGGCGCAAAGTATCCCTCAGAGGAGCCACAGCCGAAATAAATTTATACATGGCCGAGTCTTCAATTCGAAGTTTACATGGAAATGTTTATTTTTACATCAACTGTCCCTAGATTGATCCATCTTAAGGAAATGGGTACCACATCTTTTAGGAAAGTATAAGCGACTGCCATGATGCTGACCACATCATCCCTAGATAAGCTATTGGTGAATGAAAATACGTGCCTAACGCCGTTTTTCCCATTACTCATCAGGCATGAAAAAGAGAAACTCCTTTTTTTCATGGCTGGATCTAGAGCTTGTCCAAGACAGCATAGTGCGTATAAATAGCTTTTAAAAAAGACAACTTTTTCTTTACTAATATAATATAGAAATTACAAATAAAGGTTCCTTACTGGTGGTCCTTGTGGGCCGGGAGGTCCGGGTGGACCTTGCGGTCCAACTCTTCCATCTCCACCCTGAAACAACAAGAATTACCATTTATATGACAAACAGTACAGTGTAGATCAGCTACCGTATAGCTTTTTATCATGACTCAACATTTTCTATACCCGGTACAATATAATTCTCTAACGTATTTTTACTATGAAAGATAGATCCACACCTTAATGATACTAAACATGTGATTTTCAGTGAAATGCAAATAGATAGTACTTAATCATGCTTCTCTGATGACACAGATGGATGGTACTTAATCATGCTTCTCTGATGACACAGATGGATGGTACTTAATCATGCTTCTCTGATGACATGGATGGTACTTAATCATGCCTCTCTGATGACATGGATGGTACTTAATCATGCTTCTCTGATGACACAGATGGATGGTACTTAATCATGCTTCTCTGATGGCATAGATGGATGGTACTTAATCATGCTTCTCTGGTGGCATAGATGGATGGTACTTAATCATGCTTCTCTGATGACACAGATGGATAGTACTTAATCATGCCTCTCTGATGACATAGATGGATGGTACTTAATCATGCCTCTCTGATGACATAGATGGACTGTACTCAATCATGCTTCTCTGATGACACAGATGGATGGTACTTAATCATGCCTCTCTGATGACACAGATGGATGGTACTTAATCATGCCTCTCTGATGCCATAGATAGATAGTACTTAATCATGCTTCTCTGATGACATAGATGGACTGTACTCAATCATGCTTCTCTGATGACACAGATGGATGGTACTTAATCATGCCTCTCTGATGACATAGATGGACTGTACTCAATCATGCTTCTCTGATGACATAGATGGATAGTACTTAATCATGCTTCTCTGATGACATAGATGGACTGTACTCAATCATGCTTCTCTGATGACACAGATGGATGGTACTTAATCATGCCTCTCTGATGACATAGATGGATTGTACTCAATAATGCTTCTCTGATGACAAAGATGGATGGTACTTAATCATGCCTCTCTGATGACATAGATGGACTGTACTCAATCATGCTTCTCTGATGACACAGATGGATGGTACGTAATCATGCCTCTCTGATGACATAGATGGACTGTACTCAATCATGCTTCTCTGATGACACAGATGGATGGTACTTAATCATGCCTCTCTGATGACATAGATGGATGGTACTTAATCATGCTTCTCTGATGACATAGATGGACTGTACTCAATCATGCTTCTCTGATGACACAGATGGATGGTACTTAATCATGCCTCTCTGATGACATAGATGGATGGTACTTAATCATGCTTCTCTCATGACATATCCCGATATGTAGTTGAAAAAAAAAGTTTTTTTTACAAAGTATAGTACATTACGAACTTTCGGATTTTATTTACTCCCATCTTATGACTAAATTGATTCCTGATGTTCCTGTTACCCGCTTACTCAACATTATTATCGTCCATGATGTTCCTGTTACCCGCTGACTCAACATTCTTATCGTTCCTGATGTTCCTGTTACCCGCTGACTCAACATTCTTATCGTTCCTGATGTTCCTGTTACCCGCTGACTCAACATTCTTATCGTTCCTGATGTTCCTGTTATCAACTGGTACAACATTCTACCTGTTCCTCCCAGCAGGCGTACAGTTCTCCTAGTTCCATATTTAATACCAAATTCTTCAAATCTCTGACGCGATGTTTCATCAAACACGATGCGTCCGCATGCAACAGTTCCATTACACCTCCTTATCTATTGTTAACGACTCCCCCCCCCCTCTCGTCTAATGGTGCCTGGAATAATATTCCCTCTTTATGAATTGCTTATCACATTGAAATCACAATGTTCTTATCACATTTATATCACAATGTTCTTATCACATTGATATCACAATGTTCTTGTCACATTGATATCACAATGTTCTTGTCACATTGATATCACAATGTTCTTGTCACATTGATATCACAATGTTCTTATCACATTGATATCACAATGTTCTTATCACATTGATATCACAATGTTCTTATCACATTGATATCACAATGTTCTTATCACAATGATATCACAATTTTCTTATCACATTGATATCACAATGTTCTTATCACATTGATATCACAATGTTCTTATCACATTGATATCACAATGTTCTTGTCACATTGATATCACAATGTTCTTATCACATTGATATCACAATGTTCTTATCACATTGATATCACAATGTTCTTATCACAATGATATCACAATGTTCTTATCACATTGATATCACAATGTTCTTATCACATTGATATCACAATGTTCTTATCACAATGATATCACAATGTTCTTATCACAATGATATCACAATGTTCTTACCACTTCTTGATTAGTTTTTTTTCCATGTCCATGGTATTCTCAAATCTCTTCTGTAGCATTTTATTTTAATGATCTTTATTATCTTTGCTACTTTTTAAAAATAAATGAAGTGTCCATGATTCACAGCAATAAATTACTCATGGAAATAATAGTAAAGTATAAACAGCATATTACTTCGACAATGGCATTTAAAGAAGAATAGTGATGTGTAAGTGACGCAGACGAATTTAATATTTACAGTAATAATGATAGTACATGTTGGAAAGAAGTGTCAAACAAGCACTTTGTCTACAATATAAGACCTACTGGCTAATGGGGAAATCGAGTCTTCTTAATGACTCATTTGTGTATTCCCATGTTGTTTATTGGTCACTATGATTATAATCTTTGTGACAGCTAATCAAAATCAAGGGATTAGTTGAATGAGTCATTGCACCTCTTCAAAATAGATGTGGGGATCTAAAACAGTGTCATTTATTTTGAGAGAAAAACAGAAATAAGTAAGCAGTGTTGCAACACAGTACATAACAGTAACAGGGTGTTATGTACACACACAGGGTGTTATGTACACACACAGGGTGTTATGTATTTTGTTGCAGCACACCTTACTTATTTAGGTGTTTTTCTTTATTCCTTTGTGTTGCAGCAGCCATCATTTCTTTAGTATGTTAGGTTGTTCCCACACACTGATGATTTTTCCCGTTACTTATCTTGTAATTAGGGTAAAAAAGTCAATACCTGCTATAAATACTTATCACTACACATGATAACAACAATTATAATAAAATGAATAAAGGCAAAAACGATTGAGGTTTCAATATAAGATTTTCGCCTGAAATAATATATAATACAAAGTCTTCTTCTTCTTCTTCCGCATTCATTCTCAAGCTCCCGCTGAAACAATCTCTCGTATAAGGACAATGGTCCTATTAAATTTCCAGCAGGATGTAGTCCAGAGAATGGAAATTCGTTGTGACGCCGTTTTATTTGCGCCAGTGGCCCGACAAATCCGTCTTCGCCGGATAATACAAAGTAAAACATAAATATTACAGATTCTGATATTTTCCTCCTTTGGTAGGCCATTACATGGGCAGTATCTTTCGCTAATCGTTACGTGGGTTATCGTCATTCGCTAGTTCATTACATGGGCTGTTGCCCTTCGTTAGTTCGTTACATGAAATTCTGTCCTTTGCTAAGCCGTTATATGGACTGTTGTCCTTCAATAATACGTTACATGGGCTACTGTCCTTAGCTAGACTGTGCATTGGCTGTTGTCCTTCTCTAGTTCGTCACATGGGCTGTTGTCCTTCGCTAGGCCGCTATATTGGCTGTTGTCCTTCTCTAGTCCGTTACATGGGCTGTTGTCCTTCATTATACATTTACATTGGCTGTTGTCCTTCATTATACAGTTACATGGGCTGTTGTCGTTCATTATACAGTTACATGGGGGTGTTGTCTTTCACTAGTTGGTTACATGGAAATTAGCCCTTCACAAGTTTGGTACATAGGAAGTTGTCCTTCACAAGTTCGTTACATTGGCTGTTTTTTAATTGCTAAGTAGTTACATGTGCTGTTGTCCTTCGCTAGTTCGTTACATGGCTGTTGACCTTCACTAAGCCATTACATGGGCTGTTGATCTTCGCTAAGCCATTACATGGGCTGTTGTCCTTCGTTAAGCTGTTACATAGCTGTTGTTTTTCGCTAAGCGTAGGCATAGCGCTACATGGTTACAAACTTCACGTTATGCACTGTTGTTCTTAGTTAGCCATTTACATGGGCTGTGTTTGGCAAGGTCGTTACACTGGCTGTTGTTTTTCACTAAGTCGTTACTTGAGCTGTTGTCATTCGGTAGGCCTTTACACGGGATATATTATTACTTTTTTTGAAATATATTTAAATCAATAATTTATTTTGTATTATTCTATGTTTTTTCAGATGAAGATCATAGATCGAAATGGCAACTGCTTTTGTTCTTACTCATGTTATTATAATTGTTTTTATTATATTTTATAATTGATTTGTTCGTAATTTTATTAACAATCTGTATTTGTAACACATATTCACGTATTCACTATAATTCCTGTGGTATTCGTGTTACTACAACCAATACATGTTTGTTGAATCCTCTCTGGGAATTTAATAATTATCGATTTGTCATTTTGATCTTCGTCTTCTTCAGCGTTCATTCTTAAAATCCCACTGGATTACTCTAGTAGCAGGACCATGATCCATTCTAGATTTCCAGCAGGATGTAGTCCAGAGAATGGAAATGCGTTGTATCGCCGTTTTATTTGCGCCAATGGCCCGACACGTCCGTCTTCGGTGGGGATTTATCATGTATCTTGACTGTTGTGAGTGATCATTGGTAACATTGCCAAACTAGCCAATGAAAAGCACTGAGATAGTCGGATTAGCCAAGATTCGTGACGATGCGTGGAATGTACAGTTAGGACTAACTAGAAGAAAGAACTAGCAGAGATGTCTCCACTTACCGTAAGACCTCTAATACCTTGCACTCCTGGATTTCCTCTTTCTCCTTTTTCTCCCTGAATTGGGGGACAAAATAATAAATGAAGTTCAGTTTCATTGTAAATAGTGTAATTTGAGCGTGTTTATGAGATTGTGTAGAGTTTATATCTTCCAGGCATCACAAAAAGGACTAAATTCAAGTTGGAAAACAAAAGCTTCATTGCTCATAATTACCGACATATCAGAACAGGCTTCCTTACTTTCAGTGGTGATCTCGAAACGTTAAGATATTTTACTATATATATTTTTACTGTAATAGAATAGACAGCCTGCTAATAATCCCCATAACACAACTTATAACTGTAGTTTTGTTATTTGGACTTCCTTGTGTCTACCCTCTTCGATGCGAAACTAATTTTCAACTAATTAGAGGTTTTCATTCATTACGTCAACAGTTTTTGACCGAGTTGTGTTCTCTTACCCCACCCCCAAAAAAATCATTATTCAATAACCTTTCAAGGGTTCAGTATTCTTTCCTTGTTTAATTATTTTTTAAAAATCTAACCTTCCCCCAACCCACACCCTTCTCTAAAAAAGTTGCCGAAATTGTACGGAAAAACTATAGTATTTTTCGTAACATATTTCAAATTCAAACATTTTTTATCAATACATACATATTTTGTTATTGACGTCAACTTTTGTGAATCCGTCTCTTCCCATTGTAAACAATTATCACACATTTTTCAATCAAAAATTTTGCCTTATTTTTGTTTTTTAGATTATTCCTATGCATTTCATTGTTCGGTGTTGGCGGGCCATTTATGTTGTAACATTCTTTCTTTTGTCACAGCAGACGACACGTATTGGTTGTGAGATAAGCATTGGTAAAATGTGTTAGTAAAGTAAAATTACCCATAGCATTTATTAACGCTGTAGAGGTGTTAAATGTTAGCAATCTCACATTTCAGTGGTTCTGCTATATGAGGGTAGTAGCCATCTCCTCTCACTCCCAGTCTATACTTCCCGGATTAATCTGGTACCCATTTAAGGCCGGTCGACCCGAGGCCGTTGCGATCTGAAAAACATGTCCTCCTCAACTGGGTAATGAACCCAGGACCACTCATATAGGAAGCCAGTACGCTAACCACTGCGCTACGCGGCCCTCCTTTTAACCTTAATTAACTTGTAACCTTAACTAACCATGATAATGTTGGTGGTGACAGGGATGATGGTGATGATACATTGTACATGTATTAACTGCTGTATGGAGAACTCTAGACTGGCTTTCACAAACTCGCACGACAGAAGAAACGTTTTATAGGCACACTGAAGTAATAACTGATTCAATTCAATGTAGATACCCATTCGTAACAGAAGCTGACAGAAGGGTAGGTAGCACCGACGTTAGAGTCTCAGCATTTGTTGCAGATAGCCTCACACAAATTTCTGCTTAACAAAAACTTGGTAGAAGAGAGACAAGAGTTGTTCATTGTCCACACACTAAACTCGTACATTTTCAACGTATTCATGGAAATTTCAGAAACGCGTATGACTCGTTACCAATAGTTATGAGATAATGAGGCAATGACAGAATGATGTCATTATCATTATCCAAGTTGAGTTCAAATAGTAGACTACGACGCAAGAGTAAAACGACGCAAGAGTAAAATGGTATTTGTTGAGTAGTAAAACAGATAATTAAATGCTAGAATGTATGTAAAAATGTAAGGTAACCCATATCGTTTATTAATGCCTTTGGGGTGTGAGATGTTAGCGATTTCACGTTTCGGAGGCTCTGCAAGTGAGGGCGGTAGTCATCACCTCTCCCTCGCAGTCTTTACTTCTCGGATCAATCTGGTACCACTTTAAGACTGTCTTCGACCTGAGAACCGTTGCAATCTGAAAAAAAATTCGCCTCAACTGGGGAATGACCCCAATACCACTTATATGCGAAATCGGTGCTCTAACAACTGCGCTAAACGGCTCCCTGAATGTATGTATTATTGTTTGATTCAATCCTGAAAAAATAATGATAATGATAATGATGATGATGGCAGGGATGATGATAATAATGCAGATGATGATGATGATGGAGATTATGATAGTGCAGATGGTGATGATAATTATACTGAATATGGTGGTCATGGTGATGCTAATGATGATGATGGTGGTGTGGCGGTAATGAGTATCATGTTGGGGTGATGATGTTGGTGAGGAGGATAATGGTAATAATGTTAATGATGATGTGGGTGATGGTGATTATATTGATAATGATGGTGAAAATGGTGGCGATAATGATGACATTTGTGATAATGGTGGTGATTATGGTTTAGATGATGGTGGTGACAATGAACTGTTTGTGATAATGATGATGGAAATGATCATGATGCTGTTGATGGTGGTGATGATGGTGGTGTTGATGTTGGTTATGATGGTGATGCTAATGATAATGGTGATGATGACAGTGGTGATAATATTGATGCTCATGATGATGGTGAACATTTCAATTGTCATGATCGAGTTTGTCCTTTTTGTTCCCTATATCAGATTATAAAGTTTTACTCTTAGTTATAAATATATGCGTTTCATTATTTTATGAGAAAGTTTTCCAGACCCCTAACTAGCCCCAGATGACAGTTTTACTCAGTGTAGGTTTATGTTAGGTATGTTGATTATCCTCGTCGCACACTGGAATTTTCCATAGATGCTCAGATCTTCGCTTCAGTAAATCTCTCATAGTACAGCGGTTGATGGTAATGGTTCTATGTTGGCCCAGTGCCATTTTTGAAATGCGTGTATGATGTTCTCTGTTATGCCATGTCTATTCTCTCTCTCAAATCCCGGATTCTCGATAATGCTCATTCTCAAGTATCTAAAAAATACTCTTATCGTGCGGACCCACGAATAACACTTAGTATGTCTTCTCGGTCCATAGGCTGCCTATCTTTTATGGTGGTGAGGCTAGCTAATTGGTCGGTTCGTTCGCTTCCCTCAACACCCGCGTGGTCGGGGACAAAGATAAGCGTCATTTTTCTCAGTGAATCTCGCATTTCAGCATTCTCTCTAATGACTCCACCCATTCCCAACGTACATCATTTATTTTGACTTTGAGAATGAATATAGTTGTAGATTGTAATTTAATGAACTGGACAGACTTCTACTCCGGTGGTGAATTTGCTGTATTTTTTTCTTGTAATCTCAAGACATTCTGCAGACCAATTTCACCAATGTTGCCAATGGTGACATCATATGTGACGTGTTTTTTCAGAATGTTGTCTTGAATGCTACTATGTAAGCCATTCGATTCTATGCAAACTGCACAGCTTCTTCGTCATGTTTAGAAGGTCTGAAAATTGTTAGTCCATCAGCAAACTTTGCTGCAGGTAATAAGGTTCAATTATCAGTGACTAAAGTAATAACACAACTAGATAAAACGTGTCGAAAATGGACAGGTGTCAGGAGCCAGGTTACAATGCATGAACTCGCCCAGCTATGCTCGAAACCACAAGACATAATTATATACACAGATGGCCCAGTCAACAGAAACACAGATAAAAGTGGTTGGAGTTTTGTTGCCACAGAAACGGAGTGAAGTCGGTTGAGACACCTTCAGAATACTCCACTTTTACATCGATGGAGATAGAGGGAGTTATAGCAGCACTTAATTGGTTGATAATTGATACGAGCGTACATCAACACACTCGGTAATACTTAAAGACTTTCAAAGCATGATGCGCAAGATAGAACAATGCACGTTGAGAAAAGAATGGTGGGACCTATTGAACAACTCATTTGTCCAGAGCATTACATGGATATACTGCCCTGGTCATTCTGGAGTCAAAGGAAACAAGAAAGCCGACTTATTGGCAGGCAATGCGTCGATAGAAACACATTTCTGAGAAGAGATAAGGCAGACATGATAGTAATGAATTCATTTCAAGATGAAGATGATGTCAATGAGGCTGAGAACGTACACATACAGAGAATGTTAGAAATGGGAGTATCTAGAGGGGACCGAAGGAAATGTAATTTTTTGGGAAGGTCCCGAAGATCAAGCAATCCACACCTCATCGGGACTATGAGTCTATATACACTGATATGGCTGCTGGAACGGAGGGTGGAGCACTTATGGGAATGCCCCAACTGATGTGAAGCCAACTTCTATTCAAGAATCAAGAAAGGTTTATTGTCTCATAGTATTCCAGAAAATCATCTTAAAAAATAAATAAATGTAAACTGTACATAAAATAATAAATAAATGTAAACTGTACATAAAATAATAAATATATGTAAACTGTACATTAAATAAGTTGTATTTGAAGATATAATGTATGCTTGATAAGCTCAACATATATGTTTTCTTACCTGTGGCCCCGTGTCTCCCGCAGCACCTGTTGGTCCCTGTACTCCTCTAGGACCCTGCACGGTATGAAATAATACTCTTACTTATAATATTCTATAACAATAGTAATAATAATAATAATAATAATAATAGTATTAATAATATTTTAATAATAATAAAATTTATACCTATTTGAATAGTAATAATATTAATAATTATTGTAATAATATTGATAATAACGATAGTTCATCATTGTTGTTGGTACTATATATGTAAGACATCAATACAAAAAGTTATCTATCACTACACAAAGCTATCTATCTATCAATACAGAAAGATATCTATCCATCAATACACAAAGCTATCTATCCATCAATACACAAAGCTATCTATCCATCAATACACAAAGCTATCTATCCATCAATTCACAAAGCTATCTATCCATCAATACACATAGCTATATATCCATCAATAAACATAGCTATCTATCCATCAATACACATAGCTATCTATCCATCAATACACAAAGCTATCTATCCATCAATACACAAAGCTGTCTATCCATCTATAAACCTAAAACCCTCCATGGCCGTAGTGTTACATTGGAAACGTTAATAGAAATAACCATTTCAGCAATGCTGATGAGTGTGGAGAAAACTTGACATTTCCAATTCTTGTATATTGTCTGCCCATTATTGTCTTTCGCGTCCTCTGTTTCTTCCATGCTGAACTGTTGTTTGCAACATCGTCTTTGACAGGGAATCATACCGGCGTACATGTCCAAATCATGCAAGTTTGCACAACGACATCAATTAGTGATGGAATTTACAAGAATGTAAATACGTCAAAAAGGAAAGGAGAGGAGTAGGACGCCGCTAATTGTATCTGAGGCTCAAATAAATATTAAAAAGCTATACAGACACATATTATCTCAAACCATACAGATAAGTGTAAAATATTATACTCAAACATTTCTTGATGTTGTCATTCAAAATTTTCCTTCGTGACCTCCTATCCTTCTATCTGTTTCTCGCAAGACAATTTTAGGAAGTGAAAATTGTTTTATTACATGTCCAAATAACAAGACAGTTTTCGAAAGTGTACAGTGTCTTATTACATATCCAAATAACAAGACAGTTTTAGACAGTGTACAGTGTCTTTACATGTTAAAATACAAGACAGTTTTAGAAAGTGTGCAGTGTATTTACATGTTCAAATAACAAGGCAGTTTTAGAAAGTGTTTTATTACATTTCCAAATAACAAGTTCAGGTGTCGATTAAATAACCCACTATAATATCCGTTGTTTACACATTACAGCAAGTATAGACCAACACAAATAAACAAAAATTAAGTCCAAGAAATCAACACTTACAATATCTCCAGGAAGACCTCTAGGTCCAGGTGGTCCAGATTCACCAGGCTCACCTTTACTCTGTGAAACATAACATTCGAGAAATAGTTAGATATACGTATTGTTGCTATAAGTGATTACTGATAATAAGGTTACCTCTAGAGACATCCAGCAGGTAATGATTACTTTGCGTTTTGTTATGTTATGTTCTTCCAGGGCCATAGGCGGCGCATAGGGCAGAAACCATAGCTTTCCATTTCTGTCTTTGTGTTGCCAGGTCTTTCAATTCTTGCGTGTTGTTTAGGTTCATTGACATGCCTTCTCTATTAATGATTCTTCGTAGAGTTTCTCTAGGTCTCCCTCTTCTTCTTACTCCGGACTTTGTGTAGATTATATGAAATGTTGAAATATATCTATTCTTCTGCACAAGAAATATCTGCCAGTTTACCAGTGACATACCAGATCTAGCGTCATGCAACAATATACTTCTAGTAGATAATACGACGATCAAGTAACGATTTCCTACCATTAAAATTCCCTCCAACATTCCTATTTGCAGTTGTATGTTTCATGCTATGTCCTTTTGATCTCTCCCCCCCCCCCCCAATTCATGTTAAATGCGTGTCTTGTCTCAGATGTTTATTTATGTATTCTATCAAATAATTCTTATGGATGACGAAGATGTCCACGTCAACAAACACTGAACATTTTTTTTACTTTTCTGACAGACTTTAAGTCATGAGGACAGCTAGGTGTGTCATCAATGCAGATGGTCAACAGATAAGGCATGAGAATGAAGTTGACCAAGAGGTACATACTACAATTCTGGCAGGACGTGACGATCTTGAGATACCGTTTCCACTGGCAACCCTCCCTTTGGGGGCTAAACATGTATCTGTAATCCTCCTCTTAACCTTTGAGATAAAAAACTTTGTAGAATGTGGGTGTCACCTCAGTTACACAACTGACGAGTCATCATCATCATCAGGTGCCATGCCGGCTAGCGTAGGCGGTCATGTCTCTCCACAGCTCTCTGTCCACAGTATTATGTATCAAAGTCGTTGTTGTTTCCTTGCTGTGCCAGGTTGTCAAACTGTATAATATTTTCTCACGTTGTCGCCCTCTGTCTCTGGTACCTTCAATCTTGCATGTTGTGACTATGTTTTCTAAACCTGCCTGTCTCATGAAGTGGCCAAAACTGACGAGTACCTGTGCTTTTGTCAAAAAAGTTATTGATTGTCAATAGATACCTGATCTCACCTAAAGGAATTATTTCATCATCATCATGCAATAAATGTGGACGGATTTCAGATGTGAATGAGCAACTCTCTTTTTAAATTAACTTCTTTCAACGTATCTCCAATAAGCTTAACTATCCGTAGCACTTTCAGCATTCTCCTGTAAAATTACGTCTCTGTTGCCTCTACATAATATCTTATCATCCCGCAGAATGTTCAAGACTCACTTCCATTCATAAGAATTGGTTTTGTATAACTTAATACAGAACTCTAAATAATGGAGTACTTACAGCAACTCCTTGTATTCCGGGTAAGCCTGGCAAGCCACGCTGTCCGTCAGTTCCAACTTCTCCCTACAAATATATGTAAATAGATTCTGAGATTGCGACACTGCAGTGAATATTTATAGCTACTTCAAAATGTGTATGTCATATATGTTTAATTTGTTTCTGACATTTACAGAAGCTCTCTAGCAAATTTGTATAGGATGTTCATAAAGTCGTCGTGAAGAAATGTGGAATGAAATGAATATTCTCAATGTGACGTCATTGAAATCTGTGTATTTTCATGGTCCGATGTATAGCGTGAATCAGCAGAGCTCGCATGCTAATTGCAGTTAACTTTTATTCGCTATTGAAGAATGGCTATAACCACTGAACAAAGAGTATTTTTGATGGAACAAGTGTTTAATAATGCAGGTATATATACGAAAGATGTTACTGAAAATATATCTCAATGTCTGCTGCAGAAATTACTTCGTGCTATGATCTGCAGTACCCAATATGCGATAGATATGAGCAGTATCATTTCTTCAATCCTGTTGTAGCATTAATGACGTCACATAAATTCATTTTCCTTTAGCGCTGAAGTTAGCGCATAGGGCAGAGGTCATAATTCTCCAATTCTTTCCGTTCAAAGCTATTCTGTGCAATTCTTGAATAGTATGAATATTTGTTGCTTTACTTTATCTAAGTATTGTTCTTCTGAGCGTTTATTTTGGTCTACCCCTTGCTTTTTTGTTTGTAGGTATCCATTCAAGAGATTGGTTGTGTATTCTGTTGGTGTCTGCGCGTAGGACATGCCCGATGTAGGACCCACGGCGTTTTCTGATAACATCTGTGACGCCACACATAGCTGCACTAAATACCAATCAATGATGTGATATTGCGTCACTAGTAATGTTACTAAGTGCGTTGAGACTTAATAGACACCCTGTATTAATTTTGCTGGAGTTACAGGTCAATAAATATCTGCTGCAGTGGCGGATAATGCTATATCAGATGGCACAATTATATAAAAGGGATGACGAGCTTATTTATGGATGAATACTTATGAATACACTCAAATGTGACCAGGATGGGACCAATCGAAATATGTACATTTTCAGAGAATGATAGAAATGGTAGTGACCAGTGAAGATGTAAGACAGTGCTTACTATACTCACTGTTAGATTCCAAAAACCTCAACCAACAATTTACAGTGGCAATGAGCATATAAACCTGTATAACGGATGCATCTGGCGTAGCGATTAAGGTGTTTATTTTGTGCTCTAGAGGTCGCGGGTTTGAACCGAAATCCCGACGTCTTGTTCGCAATTAATGTTTCCTATGGGGAGTATACCTTGAAGCTACCGAGTTACTTGTTATGCGTTGTACTCTTCTCAGGCAACGTTCTACATCACCGAGAGGAACGAAACGCATATGAGGGAATCCACATACAATTAAGTGAATCCTCTACACCATTTCAAATTTTTCATAAAGATGGACTAGCAACTCATTGCATATATCCCTATTCCCATCTTCTACTTGGACATCCTAAATAAATAGTAGACAACAGTCTATATACCACGCTTCATATCACACTACAGATACCTGTGTCTGTGGAACATATTTTCTCCTGAAGATGTCTGTACAGTTGACAATCTTACAGAATGGTCGTTTCTATAATATGTAAGAGATGCATGAAACAGGTAATACGACACAGGAAACTTGGAGAATGTTGAACAAGTTATTAATCTTGATAATCCTGTCTTTGGGATTTATCCGTTATTTCTATGTGTGGACATCTTGTTGAGGAGAGCGGTAGTCTAGTTGATAGTGAGTTTGCTTGCTATCACCGGGTTTCAGAATGACAGGTTCGAAACCACATCCGGTCAAAATAAAGTCTGAGTCGTGATTTCTCGCTTAGCACGACCACTCCTCCAGTCGACTATGCTGTAAATGACTACCTGACGAATGAGTTAGGGAAGGTAAAGACAGCAAGTAAGAGAACTGGCCACCCTACTTAATAGTTGCTGTTTCTTAAGTAAATGAAGAATTATCTTCATGCCCGACGGAAATTGCTGCCATGGGTCCTACCTTTACGTTAGATATCCTATTATATATTTATTCTATGCTGTCTTATCGATATCTCGTTTTATTCTGTCAATTATCTGTGTGCTTTTCTTACAACTCTATTAGTCTTGTGTTTTTATCATTCATACTCTTCAGGACTTCTGGAATGTTTCATGTATAGCTATTATCCTTTGAACAGACAGCGTCTTTCCCTATTCATCCTGTGCAATTTATAAGCTCCTTTCGTCGAAACGTATATTTTTAATAATATTTTGTGTTAGGATATGTGTTACAAGTCATTAGCTAAACTTTATCATTCTTTATCAAGTTTCGTCTACATGATGTTCTCTTCAGTCGTTAACGGACTCTGTTCACACGAGCACAAGCCTTGTGTTACATATGTTATTCTTAACATTAATTTACATAGAACTATAGCAATTATTATATTCAACTCACCTTCTCTCCTTTTGGACCTGCGACACCTGCATTTCCAGGTACGCCCTGAAGAATACAAAATATTTGTATTTAATTGGAATATTAGAACCAAAAAACAACAAATACTAAATTGACGTTTCTGTCAAAAGTCCTTGATGAAACAATAAATACAAATCATTAGATATGAATTACACTAACTTGCATGTGACACAAAGAGATAAATCTTGCCCTTTCATTCTTCTTCTTCAGCGTACATTCTCAAACTCCTACTGGATCTCTCTTGTAGCAGGACAATGGTCCAACTAGATTTACAGCAGGATGTAGTCCAGAAAATGAAAATGAGTTGTGTTTAAAAATATTTTTAGAAATACTCTCTGTGTTAAATAAGATGAACGATAAAATATATGCTTTATAAAATAAGCAACATCGATTACTTTCTACTTACAGGACTTCCAGGAAGGCCAGGCGTTCCAGCTCCCTAAGTTTCAACACACAAAAAATCACTGAGTTTAATAATTATAATAATGATGATGATAATAATAATAATAATAATAATAATGGTAATAAAGGTGATAATAGTGATAATACAGCTGCCGTTGTTGGTTAAAATCTCAAAATCGTCAATTGTCTTTAAAACAATTTTTTTAATATTGATTGAGTCTAATCCCGAGGTTGCGGACATGCATGGCAGGCTTATTATCATTTGCTTAACTTCGGAGCCCTGCTAACAACTAGATGTTCGGGTGTTAATAGTAAAACTTTGAAGGCAGGAAAGATAATTTGAACTAGTTCCGTTCAAATGGTAGTAGCAGTCACTAGGTGTTGGCTGAACGGATCTGGTTCAGATCCTGTTTACTACATTCTGATTTATTCTCTAAATCCTCGATAATTTTTAAATTGTATTATGCATTTGCCCATGTTGCATCTGGGACAATTTGTGTGTGTTTGTGTGTGTGTGCTCTGTATGTGTTTACATGTGCACGTAATTCGTTCTCGTGGGTCTGATGCCTGAAAGCAGTACTGAAGCACATTTCACCAGCTTTGCCAACTTTCATATCATGTATCACTTTAAATATATAACGCACTTAATTTAAATTGTGTACATACAATTAAAATGGAACAGACCTTATACATTAATGTTTTAAAATGCATTCATTAGTTTCAACTTCTGTTTGTTTGAGGTATAGATAAAAAGTCTACATTTCAAGATACATCTCAAACACAAAAATTAGGATGTTTACAATCAATTATAGGACATCCTTTACGTATGATTTATATATCATACAATTTGCATTATTTAAGCGTGAAATAGGACAGAGATATGAAATATGTATGTGAATAAATAATGTGAAATTGTTATGGGAAATGCAGATTTTAAATAGAAATTTGAATTACGATGTGAAATTACGATGTGAAATAGAGGTGCGAACTAGATATGAGAAATCGATATATATATATATATTGGCATAGTGACATGGTGATGTGAAAAGGCGTTGTTAAGTAGTGATGAGGAGTTTCATAGCAGTGATCCAACCTTTGTATAACATTAATGAGATTTGTTGCACTCCGTCAGATTAGTATTCCAAGAACACGATGGACATCTCAAAGAAAAAAACATAGCTTGTATCAGCAAACATAGCTTGTATCAGCAAACATAGCATTTAGTAAAGTTATATTTAGTACATGAATGGTATGATAAGCCTTAGAAACATGTTAGAAGTCCCAGGGTCATGTGTAAAGTATTAGAGATATGTGGAAACTGACAGATACATATGGAAAGACATAGCGACATGGAAGATCCTAATGACACAGGGAAGACATGGATACTTAAGGGAAGTCCTATGGATATTGAGGAAGAAATAGATAATTATGGAGGTCCTAGGAACATATGGGAAGACAAGAGACTTATGGGAAGTACAAGTGGCATGGGGAAGACGGAGAATTTTGAAATATACTAGACTTATAGAAGACATAGAAAATTATGGGAAGAAATAAATATGTAGAAAGAAATAGAGATTTCTGCAAAGTCCAAGAACCTTAATTGAAGACATAGACTTATGGGAAATCATAGAAACATACTGAAAGACATAGGAACTTATGGAAGACATAGACTTATGGGAAATCATAGAAACATACTGAAAGACATAGTAACTTATGGAAGACATAGAAACTTATAGAAGACATAGTGACTTATGAAAGACATAGAGACTTATAGAAGACATAGTGACTTATAGAAGATATAGTGACTTATGAAAGGCATAGAAACTTATGGAAAGACATAAAGAATTATAGAAAGTTCTAGATGCAAATGGGAAGCCATAACGACGTATAAGAGTCATATATACATACATATGGGAAGTTTTATAGGGAATTGGAAAATCCTAGAGACATATAGGAATTCATAGAAACATATGGCAAGCCATAAAGATACGTGGGACACATTCAGACATATGAGAAATTCTAGAGAGATGGAAAATGCTAGAGAAATCTGGAAATGAACAGAGACACGTCGTTAGTGAATATCCAAAGTCATGGACATATTAGAAATCCTAGAAACATATAGGAAATCCCAGAACTATGAGGGGAAATCCAGCGACAAAGGGAACGTTTTTGAGTTCAACATCTCCCCCCCCCCCCCCCCAAGAAATTAGAACGTGACTTTTAATACTATTAATTTAGTCAAAATATGGATTACCTCCCCTTTTTTGTTCTGTGATAATATTTTACGAATGCACAACTTACCGGTTCACCTTTAGATCCCGACTGCCCGCGTGGACCTACAGGACCTGGCTCTCCCTGCGTGGTAGAAAAATATAGTTCTGTATATTCACATTTTAATTTCAGATGTATTATAAGACTCACTAGAACAGACGCTCTCATCTTAGTGTTCCCGGTGCTCTGGCAATGAAATTTGATGCTCGTGCCGTGTGAGTTAAAAAGTGCTCGCGAGCACTAATGGTTGTAAGTTACCTTCACAATCAATTCAAACTGTGTTGTAAAAAACGAAATACATAATGTTATTACCCATGCCTAAGAGTGAAAGAAAGAAGAAAATGTGTACACGCAATTATGAAGGTTCGGTTCTTCCCTAATAGACGTGTCTACAAATGTAACGAAGTGTTGACGAATTATACGAAAAAATGGAGAACAGATTTGTGTTCTTTGTGTTTTTATGGATTATTTGCATTATTTACCTGGATTTAAATACTAAACACCACCACAGTGTATTATTTACACCACCAGCTCAGTCTGTTGATAGTGCATTTTAACAGAGCAATTCCAGCTAGTCCAGTATGGAGCGTAGCAGGGTAAGATCATATATATCATGCGCCCCAAGAATATCTTCGCATCTCGGAACAGTCATTGTAACAGTAGCAATTACTCTATCGGAAGAACGAAAGTTCAGTACAGTTACGGCAGCCATTTTGTAACTATGAATCAGCGGCAGAGTGACGTTACAGTTTACTTAAATTTGCTATCGGAATAGATTTTGCAAAATCTGTGAAATGTAGACCCTTTTCTTAGGAAAGAACCAAATGTTGTATTGTCAATTATAAAATATTGCCATTTTACTTTCGCGTTCAAATGATCTTTCATCATGTTATGAGGTGCTCGACCACTCAGTATTACATGTGGGCTGTGCTGACCGTCTGAAACGATTGAAAATACCTGAACTAGAACTACACGAGACAAACTATCTATAACAATTAGTAATACAAACTGTAGTAAATGTGTACATTTGAAATAATGGCCGACAGGCTACACGATGTTGCTTATTAGAAGATAAATTAACTGAAAGAATATTACCATTTTGAAAATAGTACTTATGTATAACACGGGTAATGTAGTCTTACTGGACGCGGCTAATACACTATTGCTGTCGGATGCTGACGTGAAAGAATGTACACAATAGTACACAGGACATAGTCATACATATAACAGTATACACGATCTAATCATACAAATAACAGTACACAGGGCATACTCGACGTTTCGAACAAAAGGCATTTACCAAGATGACACGCACATGACATCAAAAGACGACGAGAGTTATGTCATGTGTACTGTTATATGTATGACTATGTCCTGTGTACTATTATATGTATTCTTTCACGTCAGCATCCGACAGTGATAGTGTGTTAGCCGTCGTCCAGTAAGAGTACATTACCTGTGTTCTACGTATGTACTATTTTTTCATACAGTTTTACATCAGTATTACCTTTTATTTATTACTCGTATTTTGAACCGGATATTGATACATTTAGTTTATGATACTGTAACTTCTATCTGACATTAAAATAATATAGTTAGGTCATGGTGATCCAGATTCAACCATCACTATCATTCTGTAGCAAATACTGAACAGAATGTAGCAGTCATCGTGGCCTTTCATAACGAATGCCGATCTTGAGCCAATCTGTGAATTCAGGTGGTCTTGATTATTGATTCTTGATTAGGAACAAGCGTCACAGCACTGGGGGCATTCCTATATATGCTCTGCTTGCAGTTCCGTCAGACAACTAAAAGTGTATAAGCTCAGTGTCTAGTCAGTTGCTGATTACGCGATCTTTCCGGAGAGGGAGCACTTCCTCCCATCACCTATAGTCACTCACATTTCTACCATTCTCTGAATATGTACATTGTCACGTTCGACTTCCTCATTGTCTTCTCGTAGGTTATATATGACTGCTCTAATCAATTCAATCCTGTCTCTTCTTATCCGGTGCCGTTCACCAAGGCTTTACCAGACAACACATCGGCTCTTTTGTTTCCTCTGACCCCAGCATGACCAGGACAGTAAATCCATGTAATTCTCTGCGGATTGTCGAGAAGAGTGACCCATTCAGTTCTGATCATACACGTTTCTATCTTGCGCAGCATACTTTGAGAGTCCGATAGAATCAGTGAGTCTGTTGGTGGTTGCGTCATCAGCCAAATGGTAGCTGCTGTCAGCTCTTCTATTTCCATTCTCATACTCGATTTTAAATAGTGGGGTAGGCAGCTGACTTCTCAGCTAATTTCTTACTACTGTGGTAGGCCACGAAATCCCAACCACACCTGTTGGTTTCTTGCGTTACTGAGTCGTCTGTGTAAGTTATTGTATCGTGTGGCTTCGAGTGCTACAGTATGAGTTCTTGGATCATTTCCTCTCAAATGGTCTTTGATATCTTACGTCCATTTTCTTCGGGTCTACCTTTTGTCGCTGCTCTGGTATCATAACCTCAATTTTTTGTCTTGTATATGCTGCCATGTTTAATATGGCCTTAGTAGAGTAGTTTTCTATAGAGAAAGTTGATGTTTAGCAAATATTCTCTTACTTGTACTTGCATTTGTCTCACAATATTCCTAGTGGTAAGAAATATATCTATTTAGTCAAAATAGTCTGATAATCTTCTGTAACATTTTGCTTCAAATGCTTAAATTGTGTTTCTCATCTTATTGGTTACTGTCTAAAATTCGCATGAATATGTTGCAACTGGGAATATATATACTCAAATAAAAGTTAGTTTTGTCATTTTGTTGCAGTCCAGCTGTATATTCTTCATTTGTATCAGCGTATTTGATGTAATGGCCAACCTCCGGCAAATGTCTTGCATAGCAATCCCAGTTACTGCTTATAAGCGAACCGAGGTATTTGAAACTGTTAAACTAGTAACATGATCTAGTTGTTTGTTATTGCTCGACATTGAGAACGTGTTCGTGGTTTTATCGCTTATTATAATCATGGTCTTCATCATTATCAAACCCATAACCATCAGAGTTGTAGGGGTGTCACTCTAGAAACATCAACACTAAAATGTGGCTATGCTTCTATGTTATCATTTCTTGTTTGAGTGTGGATAATCTTAATCCTGCAAAGTTTTTAATATTATCAATCCATGCTTTCCTCTTACCTACTTTTCTTCTTCCACCCGTAACTGTTCTATTTTTAATTCCAGATATGATAACTATATCCAATCAAAAAATGTTATAGTTAGTTCGAGATATTGATTCTATATCCAATGAGAAAATGATATAGTTATTTCATGATACATGTTCTTGTATAAAATCTGACAATGATATATATATATATATATAGTTGTCACAGTGTGATACGATAATTGAGATAATTCGTGACAACAAAAATGTGATTCCTTCTATTCTACTTACCCATTACGCGTTTAGTCACGAAATGGAACATTGTATCAGATGTATTGATAATATTTAAAACAAAATTTATTCAATGATGTTCCACAAAACAAGTGGAAAAATAATAAGACAAAAGATCGAAACTAGGACGAAAACAATAACCGCACCTGTCTACCTGGAGAACCATTTTGGCCTGGAACACCAGGTTCACCAGGAAGTCCGTCGTTCCCTTCCGGTCCAGGAAGTCCTGGAAGTCCCGGTGATCCCTAACAAGAATTACAGGTAATTACACAACTTCAGAATTCAAAATCAATGGTTATCTATAACAAGAATTACAGGTAGTTACACAACTTCAGAACACAAAATTAATGGTTATCTATAACAAGAATTACAGGTAATTACACAACTTCAGAACACAAAATCAATGGTTATCTATAACAAGAATTACAGGTAATTACACAACTTCAGAACACAAAATCAATGGTTATCTATAACAAGAATTACAGGTAATTACACAACTTCAGAACACAAAATCAATGGTTATCTATAACAAGAATTACAGGTAATTACACAACTTCAGAATACAAAATTAATGGTTATCTATAACAAGAATCACTGGTAATTACACATCTTCAGAACACAAAATCCATGATTAGCAATAGAAAGAATTACAATTAATTACACAATCTCAGAACACAAAATCAATGGTTATCAATAAAAGCTAAGAGGAACAAACACTAAACAGAAAAATGCATGGAGAAATACTACATGAAGATGAGCAGTACCAATAACTTAGACACATAACCACAACTAATGGTAGATATGAAATTTGCCATCTCAAAGCATCGTTCCAACTACCACTTAATGCTTATTTTGATGGGTCAATGTGCCAGGTTAAATTTCTGACGAAGGCATTTGTGTGTCACGACCATTCATAATGCAATGACAACATTCTGACTTAAATATTGTATAGAAAATTACTACATACTAAAATATCAAGTGTTTATTGCTACTTTCTGTAATAGGACATACTAGCAACATTAAATCAGTCAATAAAGTGCCATTCTGGGTAGCTTAGGCGATCATGTTTCTCCACAACTCTCACAGGTCATTTGTTTTGGTAATATAAGTTCAGTTGGTGATATTCTCCCATGCAACGATGGCAAATCTTCAAGTAACCTTTTTCTTTTTTCTGCCTGTCTTTTCTCCCCTTGATTTTATGGTTGTTATTCGGTGTTAAAGTGTTGTTCTTCACGTCACGTGAAAATCGCATTACTTCACTGCCTAAAAATTGTGACTGTTTCGTTCTAAATTTTGTCAGTTTTTGTCCATTTACTCCATCATCTCCATCATCTCCATCATCTTCTACATTTGTTATCCATCTCGTTTTCATAATTCTTCACAAAAACCAAATATCAGTAGCTTCCAGTTTACTTCGAGGTATTTTTGTTTAATATCCATGTTTTACATTCATAGAAAAGCATTGCTTCGATATAACATCCTAGCTTGTCGAATTCGCACAGCCATTGATAGTACACCATTGTTTAGATTATTTCTAATTTTATGAAATTTGTATTTGGCTTGTGCTCTTGATCTTAATGTAACACCGGCTATCTGATGCTAAAATGGTGCCAAGTGCCCAGATACTTATTTTTGTCCAATTAGAGAGAAGTGCGTTTTCGTTTACAATGCGATCGTAATATCAGAAAATATACATTTAATATATTTAAGCTACAACATTACAAATAAATAATACAAATATTAATGTGTTATCAATAAAGCGTTAACGATCCCCCAGTTCAAGTGGTCAAGTAGTTTCTCTCTTGTGTGCTCGATGTTGTTGGTTCGAAATCGAGCTACGATGTCTAGATTACTAGTTTATTTTTGGAGGTATGTGGAAGTTGTTGCTGAATATAAGGAGTTGTATGCTCTAAATAACAGGTTTACGACTTCTTGCAAGTCACGATACCATTTTATAAAAACAGTGGCCCGCTACAAAAGTGGCCCGCTACAACAGTGGCCGCTACACAGAAACATTGAAGAAAGTTTTTGAACTTTAGCCATCGTGATAATAAGACCTGTTTACTAATTGGAAAACATCCTCCTAAAATGACTCATTGACATTTCTAGAGATTTGCTTCTCAACTTGTGTATACATTGTTTCGACAGCCAATTTTTTCTTCTTTCGTTCACTTGAAACATGTCTATATCTGTAATTCTGTCTCCTTAATAAAACTCACTGTCTTTTGTAGTTCATACAGTGTCACATAGAGCTTTGATTCCAGTGTTGTTTCCTCTGGCCAATATGTCTGCCACTGCATAGGGTATCCACTGCATGGTTATCCTATACTGGTAAGACAATTCGCTAAGTAGTTTTTTTAAGTCTGTTAGTTTTCCAGACTGGAGAGCTTGAAGCACTGACCTTGCATCTGTCAGGAATACCACAGGCTGTAGGCCAGAGTTGGAGTTCAGCAGTTTTTTGGCTGCCACACTAATTGCCTGGATTTCTGCATCATAATTATTGCAGAATTTTCCTGTCGGTGTTCTGATTGTATCTCTAGGCTTGTGTGGATATTTTATATATATGCACCTGCACCTCCATTCCTCACAGCATTCTGTACTGACCCATCAGTGTACACTCTGACCCATATATCTTGTGGATATTTCTCATCCAGAAAACTGAGGATGACTGTCATTCGCTGCACACTGTTCTGTTCGTCCTCGCTTAGTATTCCTTTCACATGGGTCTGAATGTATATTGGCATTCCATGGCTTTCACTCCACGGGGTTTGTTCTGGTACAGACCTTAAGGGGCTGTCAACTTCAGGTAGGTCTGTAAGTTGTCTACGGAGTCGTTTAGCTTGATGGATAAAGCTGCTCCTTTTCAGTCGCCCCATTGCTAGATTTTGGAATCTTTCCTTCATTGGATGACTTGGCATACACTGAAACTTTTCTGCTCGAATTAGTACTTTTGTGTCTCTGCGTTCGCCAAGTGTTTGCATTCTTCCCATTTTCTGCATCTCTGCTATGGGTGTTGATTTCATTGCTTCCAACATTATTCTAAGTGTCTGGTTTTGCACATTATCTAGATCTTGTAATGTGGTGTTTGATGCAGGACACCACGCACTTGAACCATATTCGAGGTGTGGTCTTATGCCTTGCTGGTAAACTTTACTGAGTATATTTCCACTGGCTCCCCATGTGGTTCCACTTAGTTTTCTCAGGATAGCTAGCTTCCTCCTGGCTTTTGTTGTTGCTTTGTTTATGTGCTGCTTCCATGTCAGCTTATCATCAATCGACAGCCAATGAAAGTTGCTGGAAAAGACCATCTGCAAAGATTGAGACCACGTGAACTAGAACTACACGTGACAAACTATCTATAACAATAGAAAATCGTCAGTTACTTTAGAAGAATTTTTCCAGGAAATCCACAGATCTTATACCGTCAATAGTCACGGTTGATGAATGGTTTAAATATCGCTTCAGTGTTTCCATTGAGAACACAAAATAATAAACCAATCTTATTGTTATGGCTTAATTTGATGTTTTAAAATTAAGATATTATCCTAACTTGAGAAGGTCAATTAAATAATTTGAAAAACAAATAAATATTTTTTTCGACCACACAAAAAATAACTATTAATAACTAATAACTATAACTAACAACCCATAATTTGGAAACCAATGTTCTAAGCTATATTTTCCACAGACATCATGCTCTTATGTTCAAATCGAAGTATATATATGTAGAAAATCTAGTACAGTTCCCTTAAAATTCACAGCTATATTTTGAGAAAAGCGTAATTCTAAGAATCTGTGGATTGTAAACCAAATTTCTTAATAGGAATGCCTTTACTTTCATAAAAACATTGCAACACACTTTTATCAGAAAGTATACTTACGTCAGTTCCATTAAAGCCTGGTGGTCCCCTGGGGCAGACAACATCACAGGTACGATTTGCCTATGTTGATTAGAAAATCAAGAACTATAAGTCTTTTAATGTTTATTGTAAGGTAGAGTATATACAAGTAGAGTAGTCCCGTGTCCCGAGGAATATCTTGAATGACAAAATGACTTACTCCATGTAATTTTTTCTTCTTTGTTTTAGCATTCGTATTGAACTGATATTTAGTTCTTTAGTGGTCTGTGGTGTAGATGGTCGTGTGGGTAACCAGGCAAGACCATATAGTTTATCCCTCAGAAATGACTGTTGTGGTTTCGGGGTTTCTTTATATTTTAATTCATTATTAGAAACCTATCGTCATTCAATCTTTCGACGCCTTACAGCAAAATCAAAGAAATGACGATAGATAGATAGATAGATAGATAGATAGATAGATAGATAGATAGATAGATAGATAGATAGATAGATAGATAGATAGATAGATAGATAGATAGATAGATAGATAGATAGATAGATAGATAGATAGATAGATAGATAGATAGATAGATAGATAGATAGATAGATAGATAGATAGATAGATAGATAGATAGATAGATAGATAGATAGATAGATAGATAGATAGATAGATAGATAGATAGATAGATAGATAGATAGATAGATAGATAGATAGATAGATAGATAGATAGATAGATAGATAGATAGATAGATAGATAGATAGATAGATAGATAGATAGATAGATAGATAGATAGATAGATAGATAGATAGATAGATAGATAGATAGATAGATAGATAGATAGATAGATAGATAGATAGATAGATAGATAGATAGATAGATAGATAGATAGATAGATAGATAGATAGATAGATAGATAGATAGATAGATAGATAGATAGATAGATAGATAGATAGATAGATAGATAGATAGATAGATAGATAGATAGATAGATAGATAGATAGATAGATAGATAGATAGATAGATAGATAGATAGATAGATAGATAGATAGATAGATAGATAGATAGATAGATAGATAGATAGATAGATAGATAGATAGATAGATAGATAGATAGATAGATAGATAGATAGATAGATAGATAGATAGATAGATAGATAGATAGATAGATAGATAGATAGATAGATAGATAGATAGATAGATAGATAGATAGATAGATAGATAGATAGATAGATAGATAGATAGATAGATAGATAGATAGATAGATAGATAGATAGATAGATAGATAGATAGATAGATAGATAGATAGATAGATAGATAGATAGATAGATAGATAGATAGATAGATAGATAGATAGATAGATAGATAGATAGATAGATAGATAGATAGATAGATAGATAGATAGATAGATAGATAGATAGATAGATAGATAGATAGATAGATAGATAGATAGATAGATAGATAGATAGATAGATAGATAGATAGATAGATAGATAGATAGATAGATAGATAGATAGATAGATAGATAGATAGATAGATAGATAGATAGATAGATAGATAGATAGATAGATAGATAGATAGATAGATAGATAGATAGATAGATAGATAGATAGATAGATAGATAGATAGATAGATAGATAGATAGATAGATAGATAGATAGATAGATAGATAGATAGATAGATAGATAGATAGATAGATAGATAGATAGATAGATAGATAGATAGATAGATAGATAGATAGATAGATAGATAGATAGATAGATAGATAGATAGATAGATAGATAGATAGATAGATAGATAGATAGATAGATAGATAGATAGATAGATAGATAGATAGATAGATAGATAGATAGATAGATAGATAGATAGATAGATAGATAGATAGATAGATAGATAGATAGATAGATAGATAGATAGATAGATAGATAGATAGATAGATAGATAGATAGATAGATAGATAGATAGATAGATAGATAGATAGATAGATAGATAGATAGATAGATAGATAGATAGATAGATAGATAGATAGATAGATAGATAGATAGATAGATAGATAGATAGATAGATAGATAGATAGATAGATAGATAGATAGATAGATAGATAGATAGATAGATAGATAGATAGATAGATAGATAGATAGATAGATAGATAGATAGATAGATAGATAGATAGATAGATAGATAGATAGATAGATAGATAGATAGATAGATAGATAGATAGATAGATAGATAGATAGATAGATAGATAGATAGATAGATAGATAGATAGATAGATAGATAGATAGATAGATAGATAGATAGATAGATAGATAGATAGATAGATAGATAGATAGATAGATAGATAGATAGATAGATAGATAGATAGATAGATAGATAGATAGATAGATAGATAGATAGATAGATAGATAGATAGATAGATAGATAGATAGATAGATAGATAGATAGATAGATAGATAGATAGATAGATAGATAGATAGATAGATAGATAGATAGATAGATAGATAGATAGATAGATAGATAGATAGATAGATAGATAGATAGATAGATAGATAGATAGATAGATAGATAGATAGATAGATAGATAGATAGATAGATAGATAGATAGATAGATAGATAGATAGATAGATAGATAGATAGATAGATAGATAGATAGATAGATAGATAGATAGATAGATAGATAGATAGATAGATAGATAGATAGATAGATAGATAGATAGATAGATAGATAGATAGATAGATAGATAGATAGATAGATAGATAGATAGATAGATAGATAGATAGATAGATAGATAGATAGATAGATAGATAGATAGATAGATAGATAGATAGATAGATAGATAGATAGATAGATAGATAGATAGATAGATAGATAGATAGATAGATAGATAGATAGATAGATAGATAGATAGATAGATAGATAGATAGATAGATAGATAGATAGATAGATAGATAGATAGATAGATAGATAGATAGATAGATAGATAGATAGATAGATAGATAGATAGATAGATAGATAGATAGATAGATAGATAGATAGATAGATAGATAGATAGATAGATAGATAGATAGATAGATAGATAGATAGATAGATAGATAGATAGATAGATAGATAGATAGATAGATAGATAGATAGATAGATAGATAGATAGATAGATAGATAGATAGATAGATAGATAGATAGATAGATAGATAGATAGATAGATAGATAGATAGATAGATAGATAGATAGATAGATAGATAGATAGATAGATAGATAGATAGATAGATAGATAGATAGATAGATAGATAGATAGATAGATAGATAGATAGATAGATAGATAGATAGATAGATAGATAGATAGATAGATAGATAGATAGATAGATAGATAGATAGATAGATAGATAGATAGATAGATAGATAGATAGATAGATAGATAGATAGATAGATAGATAGATAGATAGATAGATAGATAGATAGATAGATAGATAGATAGATAGATAGATAGATAGATAGATAGATAGATAGATAGATAGATAGATAGATAGATAGATAGATAGATAGATAGATAGATAGATAGATAGATAGATAGATAGATAGATAGATAGATAGATAGATAGATAGATAGATAGATAGATAGATAGATAGATAGATAGATAGATAGATAGATAGATAGATAGATAGATAGATAGATAGATAGATAGATAGATAGATAGATAGATAGATAGATAGATAGATAGATAGATAGATAGATAGATAGATAGATAGATAGATAGATAGATAGATAGATAGATAGATAGATAGATAGATAGATAGATAGATAGATAGATAGATAGATAGATAGATAGATAGATAGATAGATAGATAGATAGATAGATAGATAGATAGATAGATAGATAGATAGATAGATAGATAGATAGATAGATAGATAGATAGATAGATAGATAGATAGATAGATAGATAGATAGATAGATAGATAGATAGATAGATAGATAGATAGATAGATAGATAGATAGATAGATAGATAGATAGATAGATAGATAGATAGATAGATAGATAGATAGATAGATAGATAGATAGATAGATAGATAGATAGATAGATAGATAGATAGATAGATAGATAGATAGATAGATAGATAGATAGATAGATAGATAGATAGATAGATAGATAGATAGATAGATAGATAGATAGATAGATAGATAGATAGATAGATAGATAGATAGATAGATAGATAGATAGATAGATAGATAGATAGATAGATAGATAGATAGATAGATAGATAGATAGATAGATAGATAGATAGATAGATAGATAGATAGATAGATAGATAGATAGATAGATAGATAGATAGATAGATAGATAGATAGATAGATAGATAGATAGATAGATAGATAGATAGATAGATAGATAGATAGATAGATAGATAGATAGATAGATAGATAGATAGATAGATAGATAGATAGATAGATAGATAGATAGATAGATAGATAGATAGATAGATAGATAGATAGATAGATAGATAGATAGATAGATAGATAGATAGATAGATAGATAGATAGATAGATAGATAGATAGATAGATAGATAGATAGATAGATAGATAGATAGATAGATAGATAGATAGATAGATAGATAGATAGATAGATAGATAGATAGATAGATAGATAGATAGATAGATAGATAGATAGATAGATAGATAGATAGATAGATAGATAGATAGATAGATAGATAGATAGATAGATAGATAGATAGATAGATAGATAGATAGATAGATAGATAGATAGATAGATAGATAGATAGATAGATAGATAGATAGATAGATAGATAGATAGATAGATAGATAGATAGATAGATAGATAGATAGATAGATAGATAGATAGATAGATAGATAGATAGATAGATAGATAGATAGATAGATAGATAGATAGATAGATAGATAGATAGATAGATAGATAGATAGATAGATAGATAGATAGATAGATAGATAGATAGATAGATAGATAGATAGATAGATAGATAGATAGATAGATAGATAGATAGATAGATAGATAGATAGATAGATAGATAGATAGATAGATAGATAGATAGATAGATAGATAGATAGATAGATAGATAGATAGATAGATAGATAGATAGATAGATAGATAGATAGATAGATAGATAGATAGATAGATAGATAGATAGATAGATAGATAGATAGATAGATAGATAGATAGATAGATAGATAGATAGATAGATAGATAGATAGATAGATAGATAGATAGATAGATAGATAGATAGATAGATAGATAGATAGATAGATAGATAGATAGATAGATAGATAGATAGATAGATAGATAGATAGATAGATAGATAGATAGATAGATAGATAGATAGATAGATAGATAGATAGATAGATAGATAGATAGATAGATAGATAGATAGATAGATAGATAGATAGATAGATAGATAGATAGATAGATAGATAGATAGATAGATAGATAGATAGATAGATAGATAGATAGATAGATAGATAGATAGATAGATAGATAGATAGATAGATAGATAGATAGATAGATAGATAGATAGATAGATAGATAGATAGATAGATAGATAGATAGATAGATAGATAGATAGATAGATAGATAGATAGATAGATAGATAGATAGATAGATAGATAGATAGATAGATAGATAGATAGATAGATAGATAGATAGATAGATAGATAGATAGATAGATAGATAGATAGATAGATAGATAGATAGATAGATAGATAGATAGATAGATAGATAGATAGATAGATAGATAGATAGATAGATAGATAGATAGATAGATAGATAGATAGATAGATAGATAGATAGATAGATAGATAGATAGATAGATAGATAGATAGATAGATAGATAGATAGATAGATAGATAGATAGATAGATAGATAGATAGATAGATAGATAGATAGATAGATAGATAGATAGATAGATAGATAGATAGATAGATAGATAGATAGATAGATAGATAGATAGATAGATAGATAGATAGATAGATAGATAGATAGATAGATAGATAGATAGATAGATAGATAGATAGATAGATAGATAGATAGATAGATAGATAGATAGATAGATAGATAGATAGATAGATAGATAGATAGATAGATAGATAGATAGATAGATAGATAGATAGATAGATAGATAGATAGATAGATAGATAGATAGATAGATAGATAGATAGATAGATAGATAGATAGATAGATAGATAGATAGATAGATAGATAGATAGATAGATAGATAGATAGATAGATAGATAGATAGATAGATAGATAGATAGATAGATAGATAGATAGATAGATAGATAGATAGATAGATAGATAGATAGGCAGGCAGTTAGGCAGTCCTAACTGGCACTGTATATCAATATGTTCTGTGCCAGTTACCCTGCTTCCACTAACTTCAAATTCAAAATAACTTGAATAATATGCTGTTTCCTATGTTGTCTCTGGTAGCTTCTATATATTTTCCTAAAACATGACCTCC
The DNA here is from genome assembly GCA_034231615.1 of Meghimatium bilineatum. Classification (NCBI taxonomy): domain Eukaryota; kingdom Metazoa; phylum Mollusca; class Gastropoda; order Stylommatophora; family Philomycidae; genus Meghimatium; species Meghimatium bilineatum. The sequence goes on from CM067315.1 coordinate 27,855,791, forward strand.
ATCAACGAATAATCTGTCTAACGTAATGTAACTGGTTTATATTTTCCAAAATATATTGGTTTCCTTGTATGTTGTGGTTTTGTGCATTCAATTTTCCTCTACGTTTAGTTCTTTGCAGACGATTGCGTTGGATTGTCTCTTAGTCCGTTATTATCACGTCCTCTGTTCTAAATTATTCAGTTGTATTTTTAATTTACAAATCCCACGATCCAGTTCTGGTAAACCACTTTTGATAAATCAATAATTAGGACTGTTCACCCTTTCTGTGTCACTTACATTCTGTTTCTCAATCGTATCAATATATTTACAAAAATACTACAAATCGTCTCTTTCATATGTGAAACTTAGTACGACTGAGTAAACACACTTATACAGTAAAGAATAGCTACTCAAATATATAGGAAGTAAAGTAGCAGCAGGTACACACTTATAATCAAATAATCTTGAAGAATAATGTATTCAGTATAACCTTTGACATACCTGACTGTCTATCCCTGTGGAAGTAGTGGTTATCGTTGTAGTAGCCGCTGTTGTCAGGTCGAGAGTGATGTCCTAAACCAAACACATGATGATTATTTGAAAATAAATATACAAGAAATGTTTGTGAAATACGTAATTCTTCTTCTTCTGCGTTCTCAAACTCCTTCTGAATATCTGAATGTACTTAGGACAATAGAATGCGTTATAAAATGGTTTACAGCTTATCTGCGATATCTGCGTCCTACACATCTTTCAGCTTGGCCTCTGAGCCACTTTGACCCTCTAAGGATCCAAAGTCACACCAAAACGTCCTTACCTCCGACGAGATGCGTGAAAGATAATAGTATTGCTATTTTTTATTTCTCTTACGTTTAACTGTATTACGTTTAACTGTATTTGTCTGTGGTGGGAAATATATATCTTGCCACCAGCGATTACCTCTAATATTTTCTCCATATTACAAGAATGACTGAATTAGAAGTATAAACACATTGTCTTTGTGCGTGCCCAAAAGGGGGAGCAAAAACGAAGCAATAATACAGTGACACTGTTACCTAGCATGCAAGGGGCGACTAAGGAGAAGTAGTTGGCAGGCAAAACCCGTTGTGGTTAAAGTGATCCAGAAGCCATTCTGAAGTTGAATGTTGCATGCAAGAAGGCGCCTCTATCGCAACCATGACACAAAGCATACCATTCTCCGGATTATATGCATCTAATCTGCAGAAGTGTGAGAACGAACACAGAAGAAGAAAGTAGAAGCACAGAACACAGCAAATAGAATGTAAGGATGGCAACTCTTCAACCGCAAGAAGAAATTAGAAGTATATTGTCTATTGTCTTTTCCAAGGTGGTTTATGATCCACTCCTGCCGTTAAGCGTAGGGGTGATTGGAGCTCGACCTTGCGTTCTAAGGCCAGATGTATGACCTCGGCTGTGCTATGACAGTGTCTGTACAGGATGTCCCTAACGTTTTCTAACCATGTTTTCCGTGGTCTTCCTCTGGCTTTGTACCCTGATCTCATTTGGTTATATGCTTGTACGGGCAACCTTTCGTGATGCATTTTCATAATGTGGCCAAACCACTTGATCTGTTCTCTCTTTATGTAATCTGTAGAAGATATGATACCTATTCTTTCCCTGATATATTCATTTCGCAATCTGTCAAGCCTGGCGACCCCGACAGCTTTCCTCAAACATTTCATCTCACATGTTACTATCTTTCTGTAATGTGAAGATGAGAGAGACCAGGTTTGGCACTGGTAACACAGTGTTGGTAGAAATATACTGTAGATCATTTGTCTCTTGACGTCCATCTCGATCTTGGAGTGAAGAAGTAGTGGTGACAGTTGGTATGTTACTGCATTTGCCTTTTGACATCGCCTTTTAAAGTATTGATGTTGTTTCTCCGTGCTTCTATTTGTCTTCATCTACTTCTTTCACCTTTAACGGTTCTCTGCAGTATTGTTTTTGACAAGGAAGTGTGTCGGCATACATGTGCAAACCATGCCAGTTACTTTGTGTATAGACTTGCAGACAAGTGAGTATTTCTGTTGTCTAATTTTATTAAGAAAACAGTGGGATACGATTTCCAGCCTCTTGATAAGATTCTAATCCTCGTTATAAGATTTCAATCCTTGTTATAACATTTCAATCCTCGTTATAAGATTTCAATCCTCGTGATAAAATTTACAGCCTCGTGATAAGATTTCAATCCTCGGTATAAGATTCTCACCCTCGTGATAAGATTTCAATGCTCCTGATAAGATTCCCAGCCCTGTCATCAGATTCACAGCTTCGTGATAAGATGTCCAGCCTCGTGATAAGATTCGGTTTTGGTATGTAAATCGTATCCCAAGATGTGATTATTAATTTGATTATTTCCCTTGATAATGTTTTCCAATTGATATTTATCAATAATTGATTTAACTATTAATTCTTTTTAGAGTTAGGCGTCGGGTTTGGGTTAGGAGAGGTTGTGTTTTAAAAGCTAACAATAACTCTAAATAATTATATTAACATTAATAAAGGATAAACACAGACTGACAAAACTTGCCAAGGGAAATAATCATTTATGGGGTACGCTTTCCAAACAAGAATCAAAGTTTCCCAGTCTTGTGACAAGCTTTTCAGTTTCATGATATGATTCCCAGCCTCGTGATACGATTGACAGCCCCGTGATATGATTCCCAGCTCGCTCATACGATTCCCAGGCTTGTGATCAGATTTGCAGCCTCGTGATATGATTTCTAGCATCGTGATACGATTCAAAGCCTCGTTATCTGACTCCTAGTCTCGTGATAAGATTACCAGCCTCAGATTTCCAGCTTCGACATAATATTCTCAAACTTGTGATCATATTTCCAGCATAGTGATAAGATTCTAAGTCTCGTGATAACACAATGTGCGCTAAGAACACTTAATATTAGCATAATCCACATAACAATATTAGACGAATATTATGTGAAACTTTTCTACAGACTGAGGTAGAATATTATTGAGAGTATATATTGTCTTATCTTGTCCTATCCATATGTGCCGCTAGGTGTCATGGAGAGCCGAAGTCTTCTTTCTTTAGCTGACTGTGATGCAATAAGAATAGGAAATAAATTTGGCACTTTTCAGCAAATGGAGACAGGGTTGTGTACTTCACCAGACCTGTTCTCTTTATATAGTGAAAATATAATTCGTTCAATAGTTGATATCTCAGGAATAGCAGTGGAGGACATAACATACTACATTTGAGATATGCAAATTACACTGTTGTGATTGTTAAAAGTGAATAAGACCTTCAAGAATTAATTAATGTAGTAGTCACAGACAGTAAAGAGAAAGGCCTCTTGCTAAATATTTTGCTATACTTCTTGTTAAAACAGAAGTAATGGTTATTTCAAGGAAACAAAATAACACATCTTGCAATATCAAAGTGAATGATAACGAATTAAATTAGGCCCACCAATTCAAATATTTAGGTACATCGGTTACAGCCGCTTGACGTTCAACAGAAATAAAAAGCAGAATACAGCAAGCAAAAACAACATTCAGAAAAATGATTAAGATATTGTGTAATATTGTCTTGTCATTAGAGGTGAGGAAAGGAGTTCTGCAGTGCTATATAAATCCTATATTAATATATGGATGCAAGTTTTGGACAATAAACAAACAATAAAGTGAAAAATTAAAGGCAACAGAGATGTGGTTCTACCGAAGAATGCTGAGAATATCATGGACTGACAGGAAAACTAATGTGGAGGTGATGAAAGAGTCAAAGACGAAACGGATCTTAATTAATAATGTAAGAACAAAGGCTTCATTTTTTGGTCACGTTATGAGACAAGGAGGTTTGGAGAAATTAGTCACAACAGGCAAGATTGAAGGGAACAGAGACAGGGCGACAACGTGAGAAAATATTAGACAGTTTAACAACCTTGTACGGCAGAGAAACAAAAACGATCTTGATACATAATACCCGAGATAGAGAGCTGTGAGGATCCATGATCGGCAACGCCAGCCGGCATATCACCCTAATAAATGAATGAACTGTGATGCCGCTAGCATAGTGCAGCTTTGGTGTCCTAGTATTTTTCTGATGTCACCTATCCATCTTCGTCTGGGTCTTCCCCCTGTTTCTCTTTCCAGATGATCTTGTATTGAAGACTATTTATAGAATGAGATCTGGTTCCATTCTGATTAGGTGGCCGAACTATTTAATCCTGTTCGTGTGTGCATCTATGTGTTCTTTGCACGATATTGTTTTTATGTGATTTCTTATTGTGTCATTGTTTATTCTATCTCTTTTTGTTACCCCCAGTGCTTTTCTCTGCTACTGCATTTCGCATACAGCGAGTATTTGTTCTAGCTTCTCTATCAGGGTCCAGGTCCGGCATTGGTAACGCAGTGTCGGTATGAAAGCTGTGTTTATCAATGTTCTTTTAGAGATAATGTTGATATTCGCGTGGTTCAGCGAGAACATAACTAGGATAATCACCGATTTATGGACCACCAACTTTGTACTGTACAGTGTGGTTTAGTAAACAACAGTACATCTTATGTTGAGGTGCGTCGCTTTTAACCGCGGACGCTAGTTCAATTTAGTTATATCAGAACTTTAAAACATTAAAACATAGTGGAGGTCGCGTTCCTAGTAATTTAATCACAACGACCTCATATGTTACTAAACAGATTGATAGAGCTAACTCAGCATTGTAAGGCGTGCCACATTTGTGTGCAGTCTTTAGTGTTGAACATCAAAGAAATCTGGCGGTGGGCAAATCTGTTTTCAGCTAGTAGTGTTAGTGCTGGTGGTTTGAATTCATAATTTCCTCCTTATCACAGTTAGCAGCACACTTTACAGTTTTACTGAGATAACTTCTGTTGATATTTTTAGACATACATGGCTTTTTCATGAATGTGCCCGTATTATTCTTAAATCAACCGTTCCAGAAATAATGGTTTGACCTGCAGGAAATATTTTACCCATCTCCTTCTTCTTCTTCAGTATTGTCAAACTTCCGCTGGATATCTCTTGCAGCAGGACAGTGGGGCTACTAGACTTCAAGTAGGATGTAGTCCAGAGAACAGAAATACGTTGTGTCGGCGTTTTATTTTTTTCATATGTTCCGATACGTCCATCTTCAGCGAGACTTCTTGTTTAAAAATCAACTTTTGTAAAAATTGAGTACATCAAATATAAAACTTGATACTTACAGATGCTGGTAGTTCATCACACCCTTCTCTTTCTGGCTTGGACGGATCGCAGTCCAGCAACATCCACTGCAGCTCAAACTGGACGGTTAAAAAAACAACTAGATTTATCACACGCATATACAAACCCAATTTTTGACTTTCAAATACAAACATTCAAGGTATATCTCAGCCATCTTGGACATCCAAGGTACACGGTTCTAACCCCTCCACCTGCAGCTGTGCATACAAACTGCCCAGAAAACAATAGTATTCTACTGAACGTATTTTATGATTAAGAAAATCATAACAGTAAACAAAAAATATGCATTGATCACGACATCATGAATAGGATATGCTGACAACCAACAACAGCGATATCTCCGTAACGATTGGATCTGTCCTATCACAAAACATTTAAAAGTAAATACAGGCCACCCCCACCTAATAGTTTCTGCGGCTTAGTATATTCAATAATTATCTTCATCCCCGATTGCAGGTTGCTGCCAATGGATATACCTTTATCTTACTGGCCCTGGTAGCCGAGATTCAAAAGAGCTTCAAAAAATAATATAACTACCGTTTACCTTGTCTCCGTAAGAAGGTTAAAGAGTGTAGTTATCAGTCCTATGTCATTGACAATGTACGTAAAAAGTACAGTAACGCATAGCATTTTTTAATGCCGTAGTGTCACGCTTCGTCTACGTATACAACCAGATGTCTATAATAAAACTGGGAACGAGCTGACACATTCTTGAAACTAACTTCTCCACACGAAAGATGTATGTAATAAAACTGGGTACCAGCTGGCACATTCCTGAAACTAACTTCTCCACACGAAAGATGTATGTAATAAAACTGGGTACGAGCTGACACATTCGTGAAACTAACTTCTCCACACGAAAGATGTATGTAATAAAATTGGTAAGGAGATGACACATTCTTGAAACTAACATCTCCACACGAAAGATGTATGTAATAAAACTGGGTACGAGCTGACACATTCGTGAAACTAACTTCTCCACACGAAAGATGTATGTAATAAAACTGGGTACGAGATGACACATTCTTGAAACTAACATCTCCACACGAAAGAAAACTGCCGCTTAGAATTACATTTGGATCCCAAATTAACATCATTCCGATGTAAGGCAGGGGGGATGGTTTATAGTTCGAGCTTAGTTTTCATTGACCAACCACATTCCTGTATCAGGTGGTCAGCATCATGTTTGCTGCCTCACATTCCTGTATCTGGTGGTCAGCATCATGTTTGCTGTGTCACATTCCTGTATCAGGTGGTCAGCAGCATGTTTGCTTTCTCACATTCCTGTATCAGGTGGTCAACATCATGTTTGATGTCTCACATTCCTGTATCAGGTGGACAGCATCATGTTAGATGTCTCTACGTTCACTGAAGGCCTGAGAGCGGAAAATAATTTATTATTATTTTGTGTTTGTATTCTCATGAATTGATTGGGCGATGGGGCTCTTGTTGACTATGCACAAGCGGTGGGAATGGGGGGGGGGAGTGTCGGTGGGAATAATCGCAATCTTCTGTCATACCCCAGAAAATTTTATGTTCTTGCTTTTTATCATTCATGTGGATACCTTCCTGTGTCCCACCTGGTCTAAGACACACAATTGCGAATTTTTTTTCCAGGGTTTTCCTGCAAAGATCCGTAAAAATTCCGAAAGGGCTAAAGGAAATACATTTCGAACCACTAAACCAGAATACTTCTGCTGATTCTACCCACAAAACATGACATTGTATTATCTAACCTTCTCATATTATCTACCCACACAACATGACATTGTATTATCTAACCTTCTCATATTATCTACCCACACAACATGACATTGTATTATCTAACCTTCTCATATTATCTACCCATCTTTGATTTTTCCACCCATCTTGTATTTTCTACCAATGTTATATTTACTACCCATTTTGTATTATCTACCCTTCTTGTACTCAACTGGTTTTCAAAGGGCTCGAATAAATGTAGAACATATGTTTGTGTTTGCGGGTCGGATTTATTATATTTTTTTTTTGTATTTTATGCTCAGAAATGTTGTTTAGTCTCTTCGAGTTCGAGTAATGTTTTCTGAGCTTGGGGCCACTGTATATATTACTTTTAGTTAGCTTGACGGATAAAATAAAATGGCTTCGCGAGCACAATTTGGCCCAAGTGCTTTATTTTTCCCACCTCTGTTCGTCATAGCTAAACCAAGTTTGAAAAAAATAACCTTAATTCTTTGATAAGATTTTAGGACAAGAAAGGTAAATAACTAGTAAATTCCACGCTTAATGGTCTTTTGCTTTCGTTCTCAAACTCTTGAAGATTAGCAGAATGCAGTCCGGAAAAAATAATGGGCTGTACCATGGGTTACAGTTTAGATGAGTTTACTTTCCTTCTGCCTCATCGTCAAACTTGGGTCCATGATTGAAGGATATAAAGTCACCAAAACGAATTATTAATCCTCTAGCTTGGTCCATGATTGAAGGATGTACTGCACCAAAGCGAATTATTAATTCTCTAGCTTGGTATACGATTAAGGGATGTAGGGCACCAAAACGAATTATTAATCCTCTAGCTTGGTCCATGATTGAAGGATGTTCTGCACCAAAACGAAATATTATTACTCAATTTCTGAACATTTTTGAAGGAATAGTTATCTTACTGTCGACGCAATGTAATATTAGTATGCACACATACGTTACATTAAACTACTACTTATACTGATAAGGCAACATTAGTGATGATAAAAAGAATAAGAACAAAATAAGGATGTGTGATACAATTTGCAGTCTGACACATTGGACTTTAGCGTAGTTTCTGGGTACCGATGGTGTGATTGAGCAGAAGTATCTAAAGTAGTTTCCAACGTCAACGTCAACATATTATATCAAAACTAAAATATTGGATTGTTCCGCGTGCTGTTAAGCCAGTTTCTAATCAAGAATCAAGAACCAAGAATAGTAATCAGATAAAGAACTTACCGGTGTAGTGTTCCCATCATCCATAACTCCTAAAAGGATGTCTCCGTTGACGTCTATCTGACGTCGAGGTGGAAGAGGTTGAGACGCTACAGGTGTACAGTCAATGTACATTTCTATGTTATCTCTAGTCACGCTGAAGTGAATTTTGTGCCAATTCCTGTTAAACAGCTGTAGAGCAAGGAAACACAACGAAACGCAGTTAGAACATGGTAACACAAAATAACGTAGTTAGAACATGGTAACACAAAATAACGTAGTTAGAAGATGGTAACACAAAATAACGTAGTTAGAACATGGTAACACAAAATAACGTAGTTAGAACATGGTAACACAAAATAACGTAGTTAGAACATGGTAACACAAAATAACGTAGTTACAACAATTTAATAAAATCATCAAATGAATATTGATGTTATAAATCAAGTGAAATTTTGCGACCGAATAAATAGAGAACCACTCTGCATTATTCTTAGAAAGTATGGATTAAAGTGATCATTATTACTTTCGAGTTATCAACGTTCTGAGATGTCAAAATATTACTGCATATCATGTGGTTAAACGTGTCATAGCCCAAAAAAACCGATCGCCATTCAATCCTGCGACGTTTTATAGAAAAGCAGAGACAAGACAATAGATAGATAAAAATGTACTTTTGTGTACATGAGAAAAATCTATCCAAACAAATCATAAACGAAATATGAGAATTATAAAATGATACATCTACTCTAGATTAATGTATGGCTCAGAACTTTGGGTAACCAACAAACAGCTAGGAGCAGAATGTATTCCTTTGGCATGAGTGTATGCGGATGAACTTGGAGATGAACGAGACAAAAAAAATAAAGAAGTTCTGATAAAATTGTATATAAAACATTATTACAGGAAATTAAAGTGAAACAAATAGAATGTTTAAGATATTAAAAGACATGACATGTTGTTGAAAATCTTACTTGAGGGTAGAATCGTAGTGAGGTAGACAGGAACTAGAGTTTCAAGTCAGAAGGAAAGAATATGAGATGAATAACTAACAATCTATCACAGTGCAAAACCAGAGACAAGATGCACAGGACGTTAGAGATGACACTGTACGATGACTGTAAGGTGTTTGGAAACAAACTTCTGCAATTTCTTCTCTCTGCGTTCATTGTCAAATCCCTACAACTTCTTCTCTCTGAGTTCATCGTCAAACCCCTGCAACTTCTTCTCTCTGCGTTCATCGTCAAACCCCTGCAACTTCTTCTCTCTGCGTTCATTGTCAAACCCCTGCAAATTAGCAGGAAGTAGTCTGGAAAACGAAATGTGTCGTACCATGGTTAAAGCTTAGCTTGGCTGTCTCTTTGGCACGACACATCCGAATTCACCAGTATTTTCCAGGTCACTTTAAACCTCTCTGGGATGAGACAACCAATTCCACCCCTAAACCTCCTTAGTCGCCTTCTACGACATGCGTAGTAGGTAATAGCATAGATATTATGTGCATGCCTTTCCGACCATGGTAACAAAAGGGCGTCTGCAAATAAGACATGCTTTAGTTATGTATTTACGTTACTAATACATTGAAATAAAGCTTTAAACACCACATACGTTGTCGCCCTCTGTCTCTGTTGCCTTCAATTTTGCCTGTTGTGACTATGTTCTCCAAACCTGCCTGTCTCATGAAGTGGCCAAAAAAAGGAGATTGTCTTTTTCTTATATTGTTGATTAAGGTCCGTTTTGCATTTGACTCTTTCAACACCTCTACTTTTTATACCATATATCGACCACATCTGTAAACGAACAAGTACCAACGAAGAAGATAACATTAAAGACAAATTGAACAAACTACTCTTTGCAGACGACCAAGTACTAATAACGACATCAGAAGAACAATTGCAAGACCATATGAACAGACTCCACACAACATGTCAAAAATTCAATATGAAGATCAATATTGAACAGACCGAAATAATGGCAATAGCAAAGAAAGAAAGAAATATCACTATCTCCATCGATGATAAACACCTTAAACATATAAATGAGTTCACTTACTTAGGAAGCATTATATCGAGTGAAGGGAAAACCAGTAAAGAGATACAAAATAGATGCAACAAAACATACCAGATCCTAGGACAACGGACACGTATTTTCAAGAACAAAAATGTAAACATAGACACTAAAGTTGCATTATACAAGACTATTATTATTCCATCACTATGCTACCAGTGCCAAACCTAGACAATGACAGCACAAGACAAAAGAAAAATAGTGATAACAGAAATTACATGTCTACGAAGAATACTCGGAGTGTCATTAAGAGATAGAATTAGAAACGATAACATCCGACAGATAACCAAAGCAATACCATTATTGGAACACATCAAAAGACAACAGATCAAGTGGTTTTCACACGCTTCCAGACTACCGACAGATAGCATGCCACAAATGGCCATGACACATAGACATAACGGTTATAAAGCCAGAGGCAGACCATGTAAAAGATAGATCACAGAAATCAAAGAAGCTACAGGAACACACTTGCAAACAGAACACAAGAAGGCCATCTCCAGAGAACTCTTCCATCCCTGACGCCGAAAGGCAAATAAGGGCCACATCGTATAGATATATAGATAGATAGATAGAACATTTCTACAGTAGTTTTTCTGGCAGCCCCTGGTATTCTCAACATTCTTCTATAGAACCACATCTCTACTGCCTCTAATTTCCCATTTTCTAGTTTGTTTATTTACATTATTTTTACATTGGTATAATCTTATATTATATTGTAATAAATCTGTAAGTATCTCATATTACATTCGTATAAAGCTGCAATCACCTCATATTACATTCGTATAAAGCTGCAATCACCTCATATTACATTCGTATAAAGCTGCAATCACCTCATATTACATTCGTAAAAAGCTGTAATCACATTATATTACATTAGAATAAGCCAGTAACCATCTCATATTACATTAGAATAAAACTAAATATGTTTGCAATATCTGATTCGTTTTTACACATTTCGTCAAGAATTCGGATATCCTGAAATCAGGCACAAGATTACGTACAAATTATGTATATATAAACAAATTATGCGGGGAAATGACGACTATGTGTTTGAAAGGCATCACACTTGTGGATAATCGGACCACCATGTTTTTATTGAATGTAAGCACGTGTCAGACAGGAGATTGTTCATAACGTTTTCCGGCAGAAATTTGGTACAATGTGGCTGCTAATATGAGTGGAACTCAGCATGTTCTTCTATGTAAGTTATAAACATATTCTGTTTCTTTCGTTGTCAAAATCCTGTTGGTTAGTACGATGTGGTCTGTAAAACGAAATGCGTTGCTACTGTTTTCAGCTTGCTGTATTTTCTGAGATTTTTGGACTGACATTAGATTTTAGAATAACTTTTACGATACTGGGTATTGGACCGCCAGTTCCACCCCAAACCTCTCTAGTCGCTTCTTACAACATACATGGAAGATGATAATGTTCCTTTTCCATGCTAACCATTTGGACTAAAGTGACATGTTTATTTGCAAATCACCCTCCCCCTGCTCAAGCATATTCCAAGTTCCAACTGGCAGTACAATATTTGAGAAGAGATTAGTCTTCCAGGGAGCGCGACGAGATATTATCTAGTCATCGAATTATTTGAACTATCAGTAGGTTATTATTATTATTATTAACTTGCAAACATTGAGTAGATATGGATGTGTGCTAAGAGCCCTGATGTCGGTTCTGTTAGTATCAGCTGAAAGAGATTGAGTACATATGAGGCTGTCCTTAGAGCACTGATGTCGGTTCTGTTAGTATCAGCTGAAAGAGATTGAGTACATATGAGGCTGTCCTTAGAGCACTGATGTCGGTTCTGTTAGTATCAGCTGAAAGAGATTGAGTACATATGAGGCTGTCCTTAGAGCACTGATGTCGGTTCTGTTAGTATCAGCTGAAAGAGATTGAGTACATATGAGGCTGTCCTTAGAGCACTGATGTCGGTTCTGTTAGTATCAGCTGAAAGAGATTGAGTACATATGAGGCTGTCCTTAGAGCACTGATGTCGGTTCTGTTAGTATCAGCTTAATATTAAAAAGAACAAGCATCACCAAGATAACGGTCAACACGTCATCAATGAAAATACGGTGTACAAGACATCACATGTGACTAATGAAAATATAACATACAGTGATAAACATACAGTGTACGAAACAATAAATTGAATGATGTTGAAATTAGTAAGGGCAGAGACCGAACAAGTTATATACACTGACATGCGGAATGTCTGAAGGTCTTACCATCAGACCAATCAACATGTTACATCAGATTTCAAGTACATGACATGCCTGTATAGTGAAACTTTACTCTCCTCGTGGAAGCCCACATCGCTTTGTCCATACAATTATGTTTTACCCGTCAGATTACAAGGCGTTTTCTATGTACACTTCTGAGAGAAAAATCGACTTCTCAAGAGAGGGTACATTTCTCCTACGAAATAAAGGTCTCGAGAGAAGGCCCCGCTTCCCCAAGTTTTAAATATATATATATATATTAGCTATATTGCTCCCAATTCCTGGGTATAGAAGTTACCCATTTCTTCTTCTTCCTGTTGCCCATGCCATGGGGCATTGTGGCGTTGATTATTATTTCTGACCACAGTCTTCTGTTTCGTATGTTGGCAATTAATTTCCCATACCAACGTTCTTCAATACTATACTGTCTAGCATATTCTCTGTTGGTCTTCTCATATCCCTCTTGCTTTTCACCTTGCCTGTTGTCACAATGTGTTCGAAATTTTTCTTCTTTTCATTATGTGTCCAAATACCTGTGAAATGTGTCTTTCTGATGCGAATGAGAAGCTCTCTTTTGAATTAACATCTTTCAAGATATCTTAAATACACCTTTTATCTGCCCACGGTGTTCATAGCATATACTTCTTAACATTCTTCCATAAAACCACATCTCCACTGCCTCTATAAATGTTTTTATTACTTATTTTATTCTCCAAGATTCTCTTCCATTCATCATGATTGGTTCTGCATAAATTCAAAGATCTCTTTTCATCATTTCACAAAGATATATTACATAGAACTTTCGTCAGCTTGCAAAATATTGTCATTGCCTTGACATTTTTACATTTGGCTTCTTTAGTACATCGTCCATCTGTTGTTATTAAGGTACCTAAATATATTATATATATATACAAACAATTTATATACAGATAAATGATATTTATACAAACAATGTATATACAGAAAAATGTTATATATACAAACAAAATGATATATATACAAACAATTTATATACACAAAAATTATATATTTACAAACAATTTATATACAGAAAAAAATGATTTTGAAAACGTACTCTTCTGGATCTCCTGTTGAAAACAAGTCTCTCTATGCGACCACTGACGTTGATAAAGTATAGTTCAACAGTTTTCCGCCTTCCGTCCAGGACAACGCCAAACTGAGGCTGCCCCAAGAGGTCTCGAATCTGAAACAGGTTCCATCTAACGTCTGGTGTATCATCCAACATGCGAAAAGTGCTAACAAATGAAAACTGTTCTGGAAGACCGTTTGGGAAAAGTTCGCTGAAATAAATAAGAAACATTAAATTTTAAATTACTGTTTCTCTCTAATATATATTAGTTAGGGTTATGTGATATGTTCTGATGCCAGAACAACGACAAAGATGTAGGCCATGCAGAAGATTAACGTAAGATATCAGAAACTACCTGAGCAAGACACTCACAGAGCCAGGATGTTTGATTCAAGATGGGTAGGAGTTTCAAAAGGCTGCGATGAATGTTAAATATTATCTAGGATATGCTACCACATAATTCATTTGCTTCGTTCGTTCGCCTGGAACGTGTTTATATCTGAAGTCTTGTCTCTTTAATAAAGCTGTGTATTGTAACTCGCACAGACGACCGTATAATTGTTTCTTCCACTGGTATTTCTCCAGACCAATGTGTTTGACTTGAGGTAATCTATGAAAATAAACTTGAGGTCAACTATGAATATAAACTTGAATTCATCTATGAATATAAACATGTGGTGATATATGAATATAAACTTTAAGTGGCCTATAAATATAAACTTGAGGTCATCTACGAATTTAAGCTTGAGGTCATCTTGGAATATAAACTTGTGGTCATCTATGAACATTCAATTAAGGCCATCTACGAATATAAACGTGAGATTATCCTTGAATATAAACTTGAGGTCATTTATAAATATAAACTGGATGTCATCAATGAATATAAACCAATGTTACTCTCTAGCTCGTTTCTTTGTTTTAAGTGAATGTGCTCCTTAGTCTGATACTTACGTAGTTGCTACTCTTAGACTTGCATTATCTTCTATCCTATATGCTGTCTGAAATTCATTGCTACCTTGAACCTTCCTCACACCCTCCTGTCTGCGAAGATCATCAAGTCGGAAGTTTGAAATGAAATCAAAACCTGTAGAAAATAATCAGGGAGAATAAATAATGATGTCAATATAGATCAAATTTGATACATTGGAACCGGAGAACATACTTTTATTTGGTTAATGATTGGGAGATGTCACTAAGTTTTAATGGAACAAACCATGTGGCCGAAAATAATGAAACTGTGTTAGATCGAATTTGAAAAATATATCCTGGAGTGGAGGCAGCTTATTTTAGTATTTGTGAGAAAGCGGGCGGGAGAGAGTTTATAATTGGTGTTTGAATTCTAGGGATAAATCAACCAGTGTAGGGTAACAACCCTAAACAGGAAGTAGGTGGCTGAGTTAACACTGGGCAAAATGTCAAATATACAAAAATAGATAGGTGTGTTACCACAGTAAAACATAAAACAACTTAACAACGAGATACAGAGACAGACGACGTTTCGACTATAAAGCCTTCATCAGGACAAACAAATGACCACAATAAAACAAATCTTACATGGAGACAAAAAGGGTTATAATGAGGAGGACAATAGCAGATAGGTAATGAGGGAAGAAAAGATGTGGAAGCATGACAGGTGAGAAAAACGTATGGGGAGAAGTTAGTAGTAAGTAGATTGAAGAATGTGAGATGAAGAAAGGAAAATATATGGTAGCAAGTAAATTACATTAACAATACTCACCTCAAAAGTGGCAACAGAGAATATGAATGCTACAGACAAGCAATCATGATGTAAGGGAAGAGCAAAATGAGATGGTACGAGGCATCAGGTGGGAGAGAAAAAGATGCCAAAAATGGCAGGAACAGAAGAGAAAGAGCAAACAACAGAAATAGAATATTCAACAATCTACCTATTTTTGTATATCTTGACGTGTTCGAATTCTAGCATTGAGGAGTAGGATGTGCAGTTGTTTGAAGAGGGAGGGAGTGGTTTTGAGAGTGACGTCAGTGATAGTGTTAGCTAGTGTAACTGATCATCTGAAATTGCACTACCCACTGTTCCTTAGCATCGATTCGTAAGCTAGTTCTGCTTGTCAAGTGAAGAATGCGCAAATTATAATACAGATTTCCATGGTTCCGCTCATAACATTACAAAAGCTGTGCAGTTATAACGTGATGTGGTCACATCTGCCGGTCATGTACCTATTATTTTTTAATATTGGCTTAAGTGTATAGAGGATTGACTGATGTAGGATTTATCCTTATGTACGTTGCTTCTAGCAAAGAAGCGAAACGTCACCTGCCAAGAGTGTCACTAAAAGCACGAAACTCCGTAGCTTCAAGCGTTAATCCCCAAGAGAGAGATCCCCGAAAAAATGCACATGTAAACACGCAATCGTTATCCGTGTTTGAACCAGCAGCTACTTGAACAGCACTTTCTAGTGTGATTCATTTGATTTTTCCATGATTTTCATTGGTCATTTTATGTACACTTTGTGTTGACAGCCAATGAAAATCACGGAAAAACCAAATGAATCACCCTAGAAAGCTGTTTTCTAATGAGCCAGAAGAATCTTATAATAGCGATTGGTCACGGCAGCGTAAATTTGTATCTGATACTTCAGATAGATCTTAATAAAGCCGCAAATAACTATAAAACACGAGACGTCTGATGCATCTGTAGAGTTGCGTGAATTGGTTAATTTGTTATAACTGCTATATGATGAACGTGATAGTGGAAAAAACGACTTCAAAAAAATAACGAGAACATTAACAAAACATATGAAAGAGATACAAACAGCTAGAGCACAATATGAGACATATTAAAAGACAATAGTCTGAGAGGAATCGCGCAGTAGCTAAGCAGCTACGTCTAAGATGAATAGCGGAATGTGTAGCACGCCAAAGTCTGAGAGAAACGGCCAGCTGTAGTACACCAAAGTCTGATAAAAATGGAGTTGCTTTAGTACACAGAAGCCTGTGAGGAGCATCGAAGGTGTAGTACGAACTAGTGGAGTAATACACTGGCGGATTTGTTTATTCTTGAATCAATAACAAGCATCGCGACATCGCATTCCCATAAGTGCTATCATTGACTTGCCATCCTGTCAGACATCTAAGGGACGAGTGATTATATATATATATTACGATAATGTTGAGAATTGGTAAATACACATGTTTCATATAGAGATAGTAGCCGCGTATTATTCGTTTACCCTTTTTATCATCGGGGCATTGGTGGAAGGGGCGATGGCCATTGTTAGTAAAATGAGGTAAACCCGTACTTGCTGTCGTACTTAAACAAAATAAAAATTGGTAGCATATCCTATCGAGGACGTAGCCATCAACCCAGCATTTGTTGGCTGTGGTGATTTTCTAGGCAATATAAATAGGTTCAGTAGGTTGCCATTGCTTTCTGAACGGTCCGGATGCACAATTGCCTGTGGTGAGGACTTAATGCTGGGTAAATCTAGCAAGAATCACATGACTGTGATGAGGTTGTTTAAAGTATATCCCAAGGGTATCTTTAATTCAACCTAAGGGTATCTTTAATTCAACCTAAGGGTATCATTAATTCATCCTAAGGGTATCTTTAATTCATCCTAAGGGTATCTTTAATTCATCCTAAGGGTATATTTAATTCATCCTAAGAGTATCATTAATTCATCCTGAGGGTATCTTTAATTCATTCGGAGGGTATCTTTAATTCATTCGGAGGGTATCTTTAATTCATCCTAAGGGTATCATTAATTCATCCTGAGGGTATCTTTAATTCATCCTGAGGGTATCTTTAATTCATCCTAAGGGTATCATTAATTCATCCTAAGGGTATCTTTAATTCATCCTGAGGGTATCTTTAATTAATCCTGAGGGTATCTTTAATTCATCCTGAGGGTATCTTTAATTCATCCTAAGGGTATCATTAATTCATCCTAAGGGTATCTTTAATTCATCCTGAGGGTATCTTTAATTAATCCTGAGGGTATCTTTAATTAATCCTGAGGGTATCTTTAATTCATCCTAAGGTTATCTTTAGTACAAAATAGCAATGCCCTCGTTCTATATTTCAATTAAAGTATATATACTTGTGCCTGTGATAATATGAGCAGAACAACGCCATAAATATTAATTTTATTCAGATGACATTTAAATCCAGAACGTTTCATTCTTTATTGCTTTCTTTGAACTTATGTCGATTCTGTATCAATTATGAGGATTTAAGCTTTTCTCCTTATCATTCATGACGCTTGGTTTTAATTATCACGTCTTTCCAACTCCTACTGCTTCGTGTGTTAGAAATCATTTTCTGATACCCATTTCGTCCATGTTAAAATTCCATGCAGTATAGTATCTTCTCTCTTGGCATTAGTCTATTATTAGTCTATATATTAGTCTATCTATCTATCTATCCCTATCTCTCTATGTGATGTATCCTTTACAGAGCGTTGTCCTTACTGCCATTCTGTAAGACTCTCGGTTCTATGTAAGCTGTTAAACCTCTTCCAGTGTCATGTTCAGAAGGTACTCGATATCATATGCCCTTCGTAGTCTTGGTCTGCATCATGGCTTTAAACTCATGTAAAATAGTGTATTTGAACATACACAAAACACAAAAGCCATGACAGCCTAGAGAAGAACATACACAAAACACACAAGCCATGACAGCATAGAGAAAATCATAATATAGGGAATGATGCCAGGGAGACGAATAAGAGGCATACAAAGAAGAAGACGAAAGAAATCAAAGACCACCTAAACATGTCAGTAACAGATGCAAGAAGACTTGCATAATATAAATAACCCAAATGTTGGAGGATGACCGACAAAAAGGAAGTGTTGCACTGGATCTGGTGTGGCTTTTTGTTGATTTCCTGGTGGGAGAGATCCATTTTGTTTATATTCGTTATTGTCTTTTGTTCTTAACTGTTTTTGTTGTCTTTAAAGGTCCCAATTGGACCGACACGTTGACTGTTGTGTTTGTTCCTTTTATTTATTGTTATTTTCTATATTTTATTATTTTTATTGATATAGTAACCTATTTACTTTATTTGCATTTACCAAGAAGACTTGCTCCAGATAAACAGACGTTTCGGGATATTATACATGATGATGATGATAATGATGATGAGACACGCAAAAAAGCGCACATCAATAAAATAGACTTGGTTAGAAAAATTGTATACAGCACATTGGTAGGATAGAAATTGAATATAGTCCTAGGAGAAACAGTACCTTTAGAATTACGAATACAAAGTCATTCCAGATCTCTGAAGTGATTGCGGAATGCTTCAAGCTAACTGTATTCCATTTATAACCAGCGTACCTCTCGTTCCCCGACAAAGTACACTGGAAACAAGACATTTTCCACCTTGAACAAACTGAATATCTCGAAGAAGTGTGAAGTCAAACACTTGTAAGGGCCAACATTTGGGCTTGCAGTAACAGTATGACAACTGTACTGCAGCAATGTGCAATATTACAGGGGGTTTTAGAAATTATTGCAATCTAAGTGAAAGTGAAATATGTGTGTGCTGCAATTTCTTACAGCCGTAACAAAGATCTGTATTATATTCTTTACATTTCAGCTGACTTAGGAGTCAAAGACTCCAAAAACATCTTACATCTTCTCATTATCATCATCATGTGCCATGCCGGGTGGAGTAGGCGGTCATGGCTCTCCACAGCTCTCTATCCACAGTATTATGTATCAAAGTCGTTGTTGTTTCTTTGCCGTGCCAGGTTGTCAAACTGTCTAATATTTTCTCACGTTGTCGCCCTCTGTCTCTGGTGCCTTCAATCGTGCCTGTTGTGATTATGTTTTCTAAACCTGCCTGTCTCATGAAGTGGCCAAAAAAAGAAGATTGCCTTTTTCTTATATTCTTGATTATGGTCCGTTTCGCATTTAACTCTTTTAACACCTCTAAATTAGTTTTTCTGGCAGTCCATGGTATTCTCAGCATTCTTCTGTAGAACCACATCTCTGTTGCCTCCAATCTCCCACTTTCTAGTTTGTTTATTGTCCAAGACTCGCACCCATATGTTAGTATAGTGGTTATATAGCACTGCAGAACTCTTTGTTCACCTCTAATGACAAAGTCATATTACACAGTATATTTTTCATTTTTCTGAATGCTGTTTTTGCCTGTCCTTTTCAGCATCTTATTTCTGTTGAACATCTTACATCTTCTACTATATTTAAATGTTCCTTTCAGCAAATTTTCACGTATTACTAATCGTTTTTGTATGTTTATACTTCTTTGATACCAATGTTTATCGGTATTTCATTGTTAATTCTAGAACAGTATCGATCTTGCAGTGCTATATGCCTGCCATCTTACAGTTACTTAATCTATATATCTCTTTTTCCTATATATGTCTTCCCCTCTCTATTTCTTTTTCTTATGTCTCTCTCTGTCCCTCGCTATGTCCATCATTATCCCTCTCTATAATTTTCTATCTCAACCCCACTTCCTATCTCTCTACATTTCTCTCTCTCTGTCTCTCTGTCTAACTATCTATCCACCCATCCATCCACACATACATCCATCCATCCATCCATCCATCTATATATATATTAATATATATATATCTATATATATATATATCTATATATCTATCTATCTATCTATCTATCTATCTATCTATCTATCTATCTGTCTGTCTGTCTGTCTGTCTGTCTGTCTGTCTGTCTGTCTGTCTGTCTGTCTGTCTGTCTGTCTGTCTGTCTGTCTGTCTGTCTGTCTGTCTGTCTGTCTGTCTGTCTGTCTGTCTGTCTGTCTGTCTGTCTGTCTGTCTGTCTGTCTGTCTGTATGTCTGTATGTCTGTCTGTCTGTCTGTCTGTCTGTCTGTCTGTCTGTCTGTATGTCTGTCTGTCTGTCTGTCTGTCTGTCTGTCTGTCTGTCTATCTATCTATCTATCTATCTATCTATCTATCTATCTATCTATCTATCTATCTATCTATCTATCTATCTATCTATCTATCTATCTATCTATCTATCTATCTATCTATCTATCTATCTATCTATCTATCTATATCACCCACCTTACCTCTATCATCTCCTCAATTCCTCTATCTCTCTTCCTATATCTCCCTATCCTTTTAATGATGAGTCTGTATGTCCTTTCGTGAATTTGTCAATGGAGGTCGTGTCATATAACTACAATCCATCTTAGTCCACTTATGTATATCTGTATTTTTCTTTCAATTATTTCGTTTCTCTTCTCCATTTTTATTTCAAATACAACAACACATTTGTTAATTTATATAATTGTTGTTACGTTTAAGTTGATTGGGTTTAGCTTAAGAGACAAAATCAGAAATGAAACATTAAGGACACAATTAGGGATCAAGTCAACAATAGAATACATCTAGAAATAACAGGTTAAATGGTACGGCCACATAACCAGACAGAAAGAGCAAAGTATTATTCAAAAAACATTTAACAAACGATACGAAAACAGGCGACCTAGTGGACGCCCTCGTAAAAGGTGAATAAATAGTGTATTAGAGACACTCGGAAATATAACAGCAGAAGAGGCACATAGAAGGGCAAAAGACCGTACACTCACTCTCCCCTCAACACCGAAAGGTACATGAGGACAGAAAGAAGAAGAAGAAGTTGTTACGTTGTTTTTACCGTAACGTGGCATCAAAAGTAGTGTTAATCATTCGCCCGCCTACAAGCAGACACAGGTTCAGGCTTTATTCCTTTTTTTAAATAAAAAGTTATTCACATGCTTCACCCAAAGACAAGAATGTAGAATACCAAGGCTCATTCTCTATAAGGTCGAGGAATGGAACAATACCAGGGACGTGTGAAGTGGACCCTTCCTACTGAATAGTGGGAACGTTGGTTATAAACAATTTGGTTAAAACTGAATTCGAATGCAAAAATCTATAATGGTATTTTTGATATATGAATCAGGTGTTAAAAATATATATTTTCGCATCTCGAGTACCTTTCTTGTATAACGAGTGATACACTAGAAATGACATCGATATGTGTCTCAGAAAATAGTCTCACCTGTGACAGGTGCCAAATTTTAACTTTCGTTATTGAAACAGTACACTTGTGTCAGCTTCCACAACAGACATGAGAAGTGTATGTGTTCGGTGCTTATACAACAGAAAAGTATAATGTGGTTCTTATTATTATTTTTGCTAGGACAGGCAAATATATTTATATGTTCTTATGGGCGAGTTTAGACTGAAATATTTTTATAATGTTTTTTACAAGTGTGTATTATGTTTATAGTTTCGCTGTATTATGTTTATAGTTTATAGTGAATTGTTCTTGTATGTATTTGTTTATATATTTATATATGTGACGTTTCCTTGTAACGTTTTATCGTTATATTTGCACGTGGAGCAACCCTCTGGCGCTGTGTTGAACTCAGTTTTCCTCATGACATCTACCCATTTCGTGACATAAGCACTGGCCACCCCTACAATGCTCCAGCCGGAATGTCTTCCGTCATTGTATGTCGACACTGCCGCTGTGCGTGTTGGCGTGGTGGTGTCAGAGATAATCCCTACCTGTTTGCAATCAATTCTCATTCCATGTGTTGCCTCCTCATTCACGGACACGATCCCAAAAGGGAAGGAACACAGCACGAACAGTTGTATTTCTGCTTCCATTGTGCATCACAAGAAGGTTTTTGTGGGATCGTAATTATCTGCCAACCCTGGGACCGAACGAGATCAATTTGGTACTCTTTGCGCACCACACTTTGCACCACACTTTGCACCACACTTTGCACCACACTTTGATCAATGATTTGCTAAGTTTAAAAGACAGTGATGAACTCTGGTTCAAGTACTTTACATATTAAGATTGTCAGTTCGAGGACATAATATAGACAATCTGTGATATGGAATTTCTATATCCGATCGACAGTTTCAAGAAATTATAAATATCATTTTAAAAGTAAGTCAAAGAAAATGACTCAGTTTGAATATCAGAAAAAATATAGCAAAGATAATAACAAAGAGCAATTCTATTCCAGAATGCAACATCAAAGTAGAATGGGCCAGTCTGAACATATTATCATATTAAAATGTGTAGGCACCTTCTTAACACCAGTCACGAGATATGACTGCCTACAATAAGACCATCATAGAGGGGTGTCATGTCAGAGCAAATAATATGCAGCGACTATGAAGATGCACAAGATCTTAATGATCACCTCAGCATGACATCACAGAAGCCGGAACATTAGCTACAAGATCGGTTCGAGTTTGTAATGACAGCTAACTGATGTCCACAATACGCTACCTTATAATGACGATAACAGCAAATGGAAGATGTTTTAAAGATATGTAATGTAAAGAAGTCCAATTTATAACAAAATTACCCATGCAATAGAAACATTTCACAAGATGAAGAACATCCTATGTAATAAGATTGTATGTGTTTTTGTTAATAGTTATATACTTTGTTATATACTTTATAATATAATTGTTATATCTGTGTCCAAGTAGGTGAGAAGAGAGTTCAAAGAGGTTAAACAAATCAGATTTATTGAAGTTAAGTTTGGACAATCAGTACAATAGTAATAAGTGATGTATAGACAGTAGAGATGTGGTTTTACAGAAGAATGCTGAGATTATTATAGATAGAAAAAAAAGCATAATGAAGATATCTGAAAGAAGTAAATTCATAAAGGGAATTTCTCACTTGCATCAGAAAAAAGACAGTCCACATTATTTGATCACATTATAAGTAGAAGAAAAACTAATAACATTGTGATAATACCAACAAGCAAGAGATATGGTTAGTGCAAGACTGAAGATAGTGCACAGCTTGGGGAAGTGAAATGAGGCAACACTTGTATGTGATATGATTAGCAGTGGACAAGACAGAAGCTGAACCATCGTTACATAACATAGATTTTAAGAAGAAATATTTGTAAGATTGATCACTAGTGTATTCTACTTTCAGATAGTACTTTAGGTGGGTTTTTTTAAAAAGAAATCACCTGGACGAAAGTAAACTTCTGATGGTGTACTTTCCAAGTTTCCATTCCTAATAGATTGTGAGATATCCTGTGCAAACACTTCACCGGTATACCGTCTCAGAATACGCAAATCTGACAGATGCGTTCAGTCGCCAGCGTACAATTTCCGAGGTCTTTAAACTTGCTTTTCAAGAATTTATTGAGTAAGACTCAGGAACAATTTTCTCAAGCAGATGTCAAGTATTTCAAGCTTAAGAACAGGAACGCATTCATGACGACCACATGCAGAAGGTTACATCAGATATAGATAATTGTAAAATATCTTTCTTGCCAGATTGGAATTTTCCTTTACAACAGAAATAATTATGTATGACACATGTAATTCAACATATTTATCCTAGTAGGTCCGGCTATGTGAATGCATGGTACAGTGCGGCGTGTCTGTGGCGGCTAAGGTATCGGGTTTAAACCGGCAGGCAATTGAACATCCGAACCGTTCAGATAGCAATATCAAACTACAGTGTGTATTTATATTGCCTATAATATGACGGAAAAACTAATGTAGAGGTGGTGAAAGAGTCAAATGCGAAACGGACCTTAATCAACAATATAAGAAAACGTCAATGTTCTTTTTTTGGCCACTTCATGAGACAGACAGGTTTAGAGAACATTTGTTACAACAGGCAAAATTTAAGGCAACAGAGACAGAGGGCGACAACGTGAGAAAATATTAGACAGTTGGACAACCTGGCACGGCAAGGAAACAACAACGACTTTTATACATAATACTGTGGACAGTGAGCTGTGGAGAGCCATGACAGCCTACGCGAGCTGACATGGCACCTGATGATGATGATAATATGCAAAAACAGCCAAACAATGCAGGGTTGATGTCTACATCCAGATTATAATATGCTATCTTCTTCTTTTTCTCTTAAAAATAATTGGAAACACACACTACAGCACTCACATGTCGTTTGATTTTTCGTGTAATTCTCCAAAAATACCACTTGCTGTGTCGATCCAGTCGCAAAATAGTCGATTACTCTTAAGTAAATACTCATTGCTCGATAATCACAATAGTATGTCAGACATTTGGCTAACAAATTGTCAGAAAATGGCAAGCAAATACTCATAATTGAGTACGTCTGGTTTCATTTAAACGACATGTAATGAAATATGTTTCTGGTTGGGTTGTTATTACGATTGTAGTTACGTGGGTGAAGAAACAGCATAGTGGAAGAAACCAATTCTCTGTGGAAACCTGTATATATGAATGGAATTCTCTAATACTGGTGTAAACGATGCAGCCGAAGCAGAATCTATTTATTTCCAAAATTTGTACATGTGGCCACAAAATGAGGCCATGTGTACATGTGGCCACAAAATGAGGCCATGTGTACATGTGTACAGGCAGCACAGAGTGCAAAACATATACTTCAAGAGTGTTCTGAGTAGGAAACTCTGAGTCAGACATATTGGCCAGAGGAAAGTACACTGGAATCAAAGCTCTATTGGTCGCTGTATGAACTACAAAAGACAGTGAGTTTTATTCAAGAGACAGTATTACAGATATAGACATGTTTCAAGTGAACGAAAGAAGAAGAATATCCAATGTCTATTTCAAGCATGAGATAATATCCCTCTTCTGCGGCGTTTATTCTCAAACTCCAGCTGGATCACTTTTGTCGCTGGACAATGGTCATACCAGATGTCAGCAGTACGTAGTCCAGATAATGGAAATGCGCTGTATCGCCGCGTTATTTGCGTCAATGGTCCGACACATCCATCCTCTGTGAGAGATATTATTGATTTATATCATTCATTAGTTAGTTCGATTAATGACTAATTTAAATTGTTTTGGCATCTGACTACAATTCCACAAATGAATCGTGTGTAAATATGCGGAGAGGGCGCTCAACACTTTATGTAGTACAGCTAATGGTTATGAACAGGAGGCATATTTCTCTTGGAAAATGTAGTAATCAGTATCCTCCAGCGGATGATAAAGGGTATAAATTCTTTGACTGAGTCACGAGAGCGGCACAATTTTAGGACAGAACAGAGTAATACCATCTCAAAGAATGTATTTGTAATGTACACTATTGGATCAAGCTGGCTTGCCGTCTGTTGCTATGTAGATAACGACTTTAAGACTGCGGCAACAATGTCAAACATGCCTGACCGCGGATAAGTTTGAGCTTAGTAAGCAGTGCGTAAGTACTAGAACCAGTTTTATCGTACGGCTGGCCTACCAGCGATACGTTACTGACGCCCACCATTCAGTGGAAGTGGTAAACCACTGAACATATTAGTTAACAACGCCAAACTATGAAATATCCGGGGATTAGATCATATAAAACGGCGACACAGACCATTTCCGTTCGGTGGACCACATCCTGTTGGAAATCTAGTAGGATTATTGTCCTGCTAGGGTGCGATTTTGCGAACAAATACACAAATATATAGTAATTCAAAAGAACCACAATATCTGGTGACACAATATCTTTTCTCCGTTATTGATCAAAAATATTTTTTAATGATTTTTAGTGACATTACCTTTTTCCGTTATTGATCAAAAATATTTTAAACTTATACCTAATGTTATTACCTTTCTTCGTTATTGATAAAAAATATGGTTAAACGGGTATCTATTCTCATTACCGTATTCTGCAATGGATAAAAATATTCTTAATCTTCTAGTGTCTTTACCGTTTTCCGGTATTGAACAAAAATATTTTTACATGACATCTAATGGCATTACCTTTTTCCATTATTGATTAAAAATATTTTTGAAAAGGCGTGTAGTATTTGTTCCTTTTCCGTTATTGATTACATATATTGTTTAATGTTATTTTCGTGTCAGTACATATTTACATCATTGAGAAAAAAATATTTTATTTTTGTATCACTAAAAATGTTCGAAACTACAAAGCAAGGGTGACATCCTTTCAGAATAGCGGGAACACTTTCAGTTTAAGCTACCGAGTGTTCCTAATTCCACTGATGACAGTTCCCTGAGAAGGCGATGCGTATCGCAGTGGTTAGTGCACTGGCTTCGCATATGATTGGTCCTGGGTTCATTTACCAGTTGAGGTGGAAATGTTTTTCAGATTGTAAGACTCCCGGGTCGATCCAGCCTTAATTGGGTCGAAATAAAGACTGTCAGAGGAGATGAGATGGCTACCGAGATCATTAAGCAAGTCCACTGAAATGTGAGATCGCTAACATCTCACACCCCTACATAATTAATAAATGCTATGGGGTAACTTTACTACTTTTGTAATACTAATTGCAGTGAAGACACATGTTTAATATTGTTCCTGTGGCTGACTGACTGATTAGCCCATTCCTATCTCCACCACAGTCCCTATTCTTAGCACGCGTAATATCCCGTTGAATGGAAACACTAACTAATAATATACATTCCTAAGAAAGGAAATTTGAAAGTTTAAGAATTACAGAACCATAAGCTTTTGTAGCTGTGTGGTACAGACCACGTCTTTGACGACCAAGGTACCGGGTTCGAATCCCTTCATAGGGAATTGTGTATCCGGACCATTTAGAAAACGATGGTAAACTACTGAACGTATTTAAATAGCATAAAAAATCACTTGCCAAAAGGCAAATGCAGTAACTGCCATTACTACGTCGTCAACTAATGATCGAGATGGAAGTTAAGAGACAGATGATCTACAGCATATTCCTACCAACACTGTGTTACCAGAGCCAAACATGGTCTCTATCATCTTCACATTACAGAAATATAGTGGCGTGTGAGAGGAAATGTTTGAATAAAGCCGCAGGGATCACCAGGCTCGATAGATTACGAAATGAAGGCATCACAGAAAGAGTAGGTATAATATCTTGCACAGAATACATAGAAAAGCAGCATATCAAGTGGTTTGGCTACATTATGAGAAAGCATCACAAGTTGCTCATACAGGCATATAACCAAATGAGATCAGGGTACGAAGCCCGAGGAAGACCACGGAAACTATGGATAGAAAACGTTAGGGAACTTTTATAGCACAGCCGAGGCCACACATCTGACTTTAGAATGCAAGCTCGAGCTCCAATCACCTCTACGCTTAACGGCAAGAGTGGATAAGAGACCATCTGGAGAAAGACAATAGACATCAAAAAATCACTAAAGCAAAGAAAATGCTTTGTTGTTGACTAGATACGACACCGAAGACTGATGTGTTGGGCCACTGGCGCAAATAAAACGGCAACACAACGCATTTCCATTTTCTGGACTACATCCTGCTGGAAATCTAGTTGGATCATTGCCCTGCTAATAGAGAGATCCAGTGGTAGATTGAGAATGAATGAAGAAGAAGAAGAAGAAAGGATACGCCACCAATTTTTTTTTTAATGACATTTTAAAATTGTTTCGCATGATGGTCTCTGGCAAATACTGAGACTTTTTAATTTTGACACCACCATCATAGTCATTGTTGAATCACTTTACAAACATGCAAGGGAGTTATGTCTTATCAAAAAAATACAATTGGAAAGTTCTTTAAAACAGATGTGGTAGTTCGGAAACGTTGCATGTTATGTTAAGTAGGGGTTTATGCCTCATTTGGTCGAGGCCCGTCTCTTTCAACCTAGGACTAGTGTCCATGTTGGTTATATCGAGGCGGAACGTTGCATGTCTCCAGTACTTTCCAATATATACCTAGAGCATATCATACAGGAGACATTTCATGATTGCAATACGTTTGTATCAATAGGAGGTCGCCTTATTTGTTATTTGCGCTTCACTGATAAAATTTACATATAGCTGGGTCAGAACAAGAACTACAGGAGTTAAGAACAAGGGTGGAAAACTTTACCAGCAACTACAGAATGAAAATCTGCACAGAAAATCGCAAGATCTTGGCTAACGGCAGAGACACGGAAGCAAGGAATAGCACCATGAGGAATTGGTATAAACTTGAGGAGGTGAATCTCGGATCTAGTATGTGCAGCGATGGAAAATACAAAGAAGAATTAAAGATAATGATGGAAATGGATTTAGCTCCTATGGCAATGCTAAACTTAATTTGGAAAAGCTACATTAATGTTGTAATGAAAATAAAACTGTATAAGTAGTTTGTGCTTTCTATTGTGCTGTATGGTTGTGGGAGTTGGACACTCGCTGCGGAATAGGAAAGGCGACTACAGGTCTTAGTATACAAATGTTACAGACCAATTTTAACAATATTCAATAGAGAACATAAACCAAATGTGTACGTAAGAAATAAAATAGAGGATGCATACAGGTACACAAGAATCATTGCTTTCAATAGTGATACGAAGATACCTTACATGTTTAGCACACATATGCGACATGATTTCTTGCAAATAATAATACTTCAGGAAACCGTCAACGGTAGAAGAAGTAGAGGAGGATAAATAGAAGATGGACAGACAACATATAGGATTCAACAAGGTTTATCCTCACTGGTTCGCCGTTGAAAGTAGAAATCGATGGTGGACTCTGTGTTTCAATTCATCCAATGTTGTACGCCTACGACCCTGGCAGGTTACAGGATTCAAGTAGGAAGCAAGAGGATAAATTAAAAGTTCTTGAGACTACCGGATTGTATATAAATTCTTAACATAACTGTGCCTTATATATCAAATACATGAAAAATGCTATCATTGTACTTCTTCTTCTGCGTTCATTCTCAAACTCCAACTGGATCTAGCTGGATCATGGTCCTGCTAGATTTCCAGCAGGATGTAGTCCAGAAAATGGAAATGCGTTGTGTCGCCGTTTTATTTGCGCCAATGGCCCGACACATCCGTCTTCGACGGATATCATTGTACAATAAACCTTTATCCAACGTCAGCTTTCCGACTATTTCAACAATCGTGTCTCTTGTCTCATTAACAAGTATTTCATAATACCCATTGTAGAAGATTCGTGTGTGGTGCATCTAGAAGTGCGGCATTTTTATTGTACCTAAATGTGCGAAATTGTTTATGTACGTAAATGTGCAGCATTTTTATTGTACCTAAATGTGCGAAATTGTTTATGTACGTAAATGTGCAGCATTTTTATTGTACCTAAATGTGCGAAATTGTTTATGTACGTAAATGTGCAGCATTTTTATTGTACCTAAATGTGCGACATTTTTTATGTACCTAATGTGCATCATTTTTTATGTACCTAATTATGGCATTTTTTATGTACCTAAATGTGCAGCATTTTTATTGTACCTAAATGTGCGGAATTTGTTATGTACCTAAATGTGCAGCATTTTATTGTACCTAAATGTGCGGCATTTTTTATACAATAAGAAGTGCGGCATATTTAATATATCTAGAAGTGCGGCTATTTTTTTAATGAGAAGTGCGGCATTTTTTATGTAATGAGAAGTGCGGCATTTTTTGCCTGTCGCTAGATATCGCAGATTTTAAAACAATTAAATAGTTATAGAAGATGACAGTTACATACAACATTGACCAGGAGATGACATAAGATGACAGTTACATACAACATTGACCAGGAGATGACATAAGATGACAGTTACATACAACATTGACCAGGAGATGACATAAGATGACAGTTACATACAATATTGACCAGGAGATGACAGAAGATGACAGTTACATACAACATTGACCAGGAGATGACAGAAGATGACAGTTACATGCCACATTGACCAGGAGATGACAGAAGATGACAGTTACATACAATATTGACCAGGAGATGACATAAGATGACAGTTACATACAATATTGACCAGGAGATGACATAAGATGACAGTTACATGCCACATTGACCAGGAGATGACATAAGATGACAGTTACATACAATATTGACCAGGAGATGACATAAGATGACAGTTACATACAATATTGACCAGGAGATGACATAAGATGACAGTTACATGCCACATTGACCAGGAGATGACATAAGATGACAGTTACATACAATATTGACCAGGAGATGACATAAGATGACAGTTACATACAATATTGACCAGGAGATGACATAAGATGACAGTTACATGCCACATCTCTATATGAAAGAAGAGAAATTTAAAAAAAAAATTCAATGTGATAATATTGACAGGCCGTGGCCCAAGGATGTACTGTGTGTTTCTTGGAATTACGTATAGTAGGGGATGGAGGAAAAGAATTCTCCAGAGCTTTCTTTATACCGAAAGGTTCAACTCTCATGTGAAGTAGTGTAATGAAACATCACGAGATAGGGTACATTCTAAATGAGTGCCGCAAGGTTCAACTCTCATGTGAACGTAATGAAACAATATCCTCTAGGATACAATCTAGCAGTGCCGCAAGGTTCAACTCTCATGTGAACGTAATGAAACAATATCCTCTAGGATACAATCTAGCAGTGCCGCAAGGTTCAACTCTCATGTGAACGTAATGAAACACCATGAGATAGGATACATTCTAGCAGAGTACACCACAAGGCAAAAAAGAGGATATTTGGGTCCGTTCGGGGTCATCTTTGTTGTCGAGACGGCATTTGATGATGATGATGATGACAATGGCATTGTGACTGCTTACCCGTTGGTGCGTACACTTCATTTGTAGTTTGTCGTTGTCTTTCTTTCGCTTGCTTGGAATGTGTCTAAATTTTAAGTTCTATCTCTTCTATAAACTTGACTGCATCTTGTTACCAGTAAAGAGCTTCCGTAGTTTCTCTTCCAGCGTTACTTCTCTGGGCCAGTGTTACTTCTCTGGGCCAGTGTTACTTCTCTGGACCATTGTTACTTCTCTGGGCCAGTGTTACTTCTCTGGACCATTGTTACTTCTCTGGGCCAGTGTTACTTCTCTGGACCATTGTTACTTCTCTGGGCCAGTGTTATTTCTCTGTGCCAGTGTTACTTCTCTGGGCCAGTGTTACTTCTCTGGGCCAATGTTACTTCTCTGGGCCAGTGTTACTTCTCTGGGCCAGTGTTACTTCTCTGGGCCAATGTTACTTCTCTGGGCCAGTGTTACTTCTCTGGACCAGTGTTACTTCTCTGGACCAGTGTTACTTCTCTGGACCAGTGTTACTTCTCTGGGCCAGTTTTACTTCTATGGGCCAGTGTGTTTGCGCTTAATAACAAGCAAGTAAAATCGAGTTTTCGTTCTTCTGTCATATATCTAGTGGTCCCTTGTTACTTCATTATTTGTAGACTGAACATAGAAAGTACTGTGGTAAAGCTTGTTCATTTCAATGTGTATACTTGTTCACTTTCTAATCATGAACAAATTTAGATTAATAGTGTAAAAATGTAAATAATGCAAAGATAATAAATGAATGTGTCAATCACACCTGAGCGTTGTACTTACCAGGCAGATCGTCTTCTCCTGGTCGTAACTCTGGACATATTTGAGCATTGTCTATGGCGAGCAGTTCTGTGAAGAGAGGAAATATGAATCACAATATGTCTTCGTAAAATGTACAATGGACAACAAAATTACACTCCACTGTTACATTATTTCGTATGAACCAACACGTTTGTTGATAAAAGTTCTTCTCTATTCTTGATTAGAAACTGGCCTCAAAGCACGCGGGTCATTCCCATAAGTGCTCCGCCCTCTGTTCAAGCAGTCGTCCGACTCGATGGTGTTTCGAGTCTAATGCTGCCAAAACAGACATTGACATCAGGGCACAACTCTGGCCCTTGCGACAGGTTTCTTTGTTGTTCCGCCCACCCACGCCGTGCCTGCAACTAGTTCAAGCACAACGTCGGCCTGTTGGAACAACATGGTAACTGTTATCGAAGGTTACGAGTACGGGATTGTATAGATAACGTGCCATGACGCTTCTATAAGAAGATAACCTCAATATAACGGTATGTCATCAACCAAGATTTTCTGTTGCATGGTTGGTTTATCTATTGAGCAATTGGTGAGACCAACAGACGCAATCGCTATCGCGAGAAGAAGTTTAAGCTTCATAGATATTGTTTAATACATCATTGTAATGACAGGCAAAGGTCTTGCTGGATTGAAAGTTATGACTGCTTTTCACTATGAACAGAGATTACTATTTCTACTATGCCCCTTCTTGTTTGTTTCTGTGACAATGTATGCTTTGACAATTGTTACGGTTAATCAAATGCAGGATGACACAGTTGATATGATCCAGAAAGAGACGATGCGCATCACACTCAGGCGCACTAGATGTATTACCATTAACAAACATCTAATAAAAATTATAAATAGTATTATTTAAAAATGATTAAAGAAATACGATTTCGATGTTCTGGGCAATTGGCCTTTATCAAGAAAGAAATACAAATAATAGTTTTTGAAATTGAAAGATCTCACCATGCGGGCATCATTTCGGACATAGAAGAAGAATAAATTTATAAAACTGTACGGGTGCAGGCGACTGTGTCAGGTACGATCATCATTTACCCGTATAATGTCTTGTACGATCATCATTTACCCGTATAATGTCTTGTACGATCATCATTTAGACGTATGATGTCTTGTACAAACTTGTTTCTCCTTGCGTCTTATACTTCGATCTTCCAATCTACTCATAATGGAGCTATGAAATGTCCTAACACTACTGCACGCGATCAGTCCACGTGTTCTCCCACCAGAGATGTTGTGTTTGCGTTGATTCGTATTAGTCATCTCAGAAATCATAGACACGAGCTAAAGCTGAATTTTATATCATCATCATCATCATCAAGTGCCGTCTCCGCAACGAAAGTTGGCTGCAACGGATCTCCAACATCCCCTGTCTCTTGTCTTGGTGGTGCACTCTGCTAGACTGTAACCAGTCCATCGTGTGATGTTACTCTCCAACTTGTATCTCTGCCTACCTAAATGTGCGAATTCTACCTTGTGAGAATTTTATAATGTTGATGTAACACATAAAAACGAGCAAGCGGTAAGCAGAGATACTAGTGGGTGAGAACATTACGAAATAGACAGGCTACACTCTATCAGAGTGCACCATCAAGGCAAGATACAGAGGATGTTGGAGGTCTGTTGCAGCCAACCATTGTTGCGCAGAAATCACTTTATGAGTAGTGGTCATCACCGAGTGTGATGAACGAAAAACACCATATTTAAGCATTTCCACTACTCTAACACCCATCTTTCCTTAGTAATCTCTTACGCGATAAATGACATGTCACTATGTTACTATTCACTACCTATTTCATTTCCGATAAATCACTGCTGATGATTTACCTAGTGTGTAAAAGCAATTGAATATAAATTTATAGAAAAGTCTGAACCGTGCATATGTTTCATATAAGCGTGACCGCATAGCGGTATAGGAGATATGTCATCTAAAACGCAAACATGAACTAGTTTCCGATTTGCGTGTTATCTATTGATTGGCCTTGTTTATTTTTGGCATGTGACTCCAAGTACAAATGTATGTAAATGGCGACAAATCAAAATCCCAACAATAATCAAAAACTTAACGAACGGGGTTTAAATTAAGGCCTGTATTACTGTCGAGAGCCAGGACATAAGCCAGTTACTAGTATTAGTGAGTATTTGAGCTGGGGGGGGGGGGGTGTGCCGTCATTCATAAAATACGTCAGCAATTCTGTACATGATAATTTACACACCAAGAATATGTATCAAACGTAACAAGAAAACGCAGATGGAAATACTTGGGTCACCTTTTAAGACTAGATGACAACAGAATAAACCAACAAGCACTTACCTGGACACCTGAGAGTAAAAGAAAACGAGAACGGCCTAAAGCAACCCTAAAAAACACCATACTTAAAGAAGGGGAAATAACAGGCTGCAAGACCATATAAGAACTAAAACTTCAGACAGCGGACAGCAACACATGGAAAATTAAAACCTCTGTCCTATGTGCCGCCTGTGGTGCGAACGGAACAAACTAAACTAATTCTGTAAAATGGGGTCCGTGGGTTTATGGAAAAGTTTTACAGTAGATGACATTTGTTTGACAAAATTCGACGTCCTCAAAACTATTTTTATGCACCAGCTAAATTGTGCGAATTTGAAAAATTTTAATTCTGAAAAATCTGATGTTTTCTCGTACTTTGTTCTGTTAAATGTTGTTTTAGGGGATAGGGGATGTACGGTTGTTTTTTGTGTGGGAATAACTATGTAGTTGATGTGTATGAATTTTGGACAGGTTGTTGGCTGGGGCAGAAAGTCAGCAGTTGGTGTGTCTGAATTCTTGATAAGTTGCTTGAAGGGGCAGTAGGCCAACAGTTCGTGTGCCTGAATTCTTGACATGTTGTTGGCAGGCGGAGGAGGTCAGCAGTTGGTGTGTCTGAATTCTTGACAGGTTGTTGGCAGACGGAGGAGGTCAGCAGTTGGTGTGTCTGAATTCTTGACATGTTGTTGGCAGGAGGAGGAGGTCAGCAGTTGGTGTGTCTGAATTCTTGACATGTTGTTGGCAGGCGGAGGAGGTCAGCAGTTGGTGTGTCTGAATTTTTTACAGGTTGTTGGCAGGCGTAGGAGGTCAATAAGAGTTATAGCTTGAAGTGTTTATCAGTAAGCAAGTGTATAAATGTTTGTGAGTTAGCAAGTCTAGATGCTTTAATAAGTTTGCGATTGTAGAAATGTTTGTGAGTTAGCAAGTGTAGATGCTTTAATTTGTTTACGATTGTAGAAATTTTTGTGAGTTAACAAGTGTAGATGTGTTAATAAGTTTGCAAGTGTAGATGATTTAATGAGTTTGCGATTGTAGAAATGTTTGTGAGTTAGCAAGTGTAGATGTTTTAATGAGTTTGCGAATGTAGAAATGTTTGTGAGTTAGCAAGTGTAGATGTTTTAATGAGTTTCGAATATAGAAATGTTTGTGAGTTAGCAAGTGTAGATGTGTTAATGAGTTTGCAAGTGTAGAAGTGTTTGCGAGTTAGCGAGACTGTAAGTTGGCAAGTGTGTGAAGAGTCTGTGTTTGCACAAATGTGACATTTTACAGGAAGGAAATACAATATGTTAGGATGAGCTGAGACACTATCAACCCAAGCTTCAATCAAAGCGCAGAGATTGTTGGGAACACGTCTGCGAGACAAGTTTCCGCCATGGCGACGTGTAGGTAAGGTAAACAAAAGCCGTAAAGTATGTGTGTGTCTGACGCATAATGCACTCAATATTTGAATGTACCCTCTCTTCCGCCTCATGTCAGATTTGGGAATAAAAGTTATATCATCAACATGAGCACAGCCTGCGTACAGATGTCCGTAACAGTATAGCTTAGACAAATTTGAAAATCTGCTGTGTAAGACTTCAATGGATCTACAATATTATGGTACATCGCTACTATAGGGATGTTTTACCCAACAATATTACTATCGGATGTATTATTAAAAAAACATTACCATAGGATATATTATCATATATTGTTACAATAGGATGCGTTATCAAGCATCTTTACTTCTTCTTCTTCTGCGTTTGTTCTCAAACTCCTGCAGATTAGCAGGATGTAGTCCGGAGAACGGAATGCGTTGTGTCATGGTTTACATCATTGCTGCGATATCTCCGCCTTTCGGACTGACACATCCGACTTCAGCGTGGCTTTGGGTCACTTACCCTATATGGGATGGGACAGCCAACTCCATCACATAACCTCCTTAGTCGCCTTTTACGACATGCGTGGAAGGTAAACATTGTTGCTATTCTTTGCTCCCCTTTCGGGCACCGGCAACACACCGGCGTAAAAATATCATTACTATACTGAATACATTTTAAAAATCAAATATTTGTACCACTTATTGTAAGAAGCGCGCCACTTTCAACCGTTGAAGTGAATCAGTTGTACTTATATTATATCTATAAAAAATGGAGAATAATGTTTAAGATATCCTATCCCCGCGACCTCCGAGAATTATACTAAACATTTCATGAACTGTTTAGTTTACATTTAAGACACTCTTGAAGACACTTAAGACATCACTGACTCACTTCAAAATGGACACAAATTCATGGGAGAATCTTGCACAAGACAGATCCGACTGGTGTCGCAGAATCAAGAGTGGTGCAGCAGCTGCAGAGAACCTCAGACACAATGAAGCACAACAAAAACGCACTAGAAGAAACGCAAGAGCTGCTCAATGGCCCACTGATTTCCCAAACATGCCTAGAGTGTGGTATGCAATTCAAAACACACAAGGGACTCATTAGTTACAGTATGGTACACCGCAAACATCATAATCTTAAACATTATACCAGTTGAGCTGAATGGTCATCGTCGACTTGGACGGACGAGAAGCAGTTTACATTTACTGAACTTGTTTAGGTCATGTGGTATGCGTGACTCTCACATCTCATAGCATGGCCATGTTAAACCAATACTACCGTATGAACTTTGCAGTCAAAACTGGCCAATAGGGGCAAATAGTTAGGTGCATTGATGTGAATGTATGTCTACGTTGGGAGCCGCGTATCGCAGTAATTAGCGCACTGGCTTCGCATATTAGTGGTCCTGGGTTCATTCCCCAGTTGAGGCGGAAATATTTTTCAGATCGCAACTGCTTCCAGGTCGACCCAGCCTTAAATGGGTACCGGATTAATCAGGAAGTTAAGACTGAGAGGGAGAGGAGATGGCTACCGCCCTCATTTGCAGAGCCTCTGAAATGTGAGATCGCTAACATCTCACACTTCTACGGCATTAATAAATGCTATTGTTTACTTTACATTTTATGTCTACGTATACAGTGGTGGAATACATATTATCTATGTATGTATAAACCGGTAACCCGTCAGGGTCGTAGGGGTACCAAATTGGATGCTTCAGCACATAGTCATCCAGTAATTTCTAACTTCATCGATACGGATGAGTTAGAAAAAATCTTGTGCTGTCCATTCCTTGATGTTATCTGTCCATATCTCTATTTTCACTCCTCTGCTTCTTTTCCCACATATTTATCACCCCTCCCCCTCGAATACGCAATATATACACACACATATATACTGATATACTCTGGCCCGGTGGATTATTTAGTTTGGCCTGCTTAAGATGACCGAATCCTAACTTTAAATTCAAAAACCGCATGGCCTTGTTAAATAGCAACATAAATTTATATTAATTGCGCCCGTGTGTTGCCGAGGCCCGAGAAAGGAGTAAAGAATAGCAATTCTATTCCTGTCACACATACCACAGGAGGTGATTAATGAGATTCTTATGTCGATTTGACTGAGACGAAGATCTTGAAGAATATGTGGAATACAAAAATTAGTACACGAGAGCGAGGTATGATACAGTGATAAAGAAGATTAAATAAGTTTTTTAAAGAAGAGGCTGTCTTTAAGAAACTTAAAAGTGAACAGACTGACAGACATAAGGGTAAGGAAATAAAGCCTATTTCTGATTATTTCATAAATTGATGAGTGGATACCATGAGTATATCAGATCGTTGGAGCATACACAAGAATTGAATGTTTATGTTCGATAATACT
This sequence comes from Meghimatium bilineatum, assembly GCA_034231615.1. Taxonomy (NCBI): domain Eukaryota; kingdom Metazoa; phylum Mollusca; class Gastropoda; order Stylommatophora; family Philomycidae; genus Meghimatium; species Meghimatium bilineatum. The sequence goes on from CM067315.1 coordinate 27,893,643, forward strand.
GTAATTATTTATTGATAAATAGAAAACAGAAAAGACCGACAAATAAAGTCAGAAACTCGCAGATAGATATACCAATATAGACAGACAGATGGGTAGACAGACAGATAGGCAAAGAAATAGCATTGTAGACAGGTAGACAGATAGATAAAGAGACAGACAGACAGACAGACAGACAGACAGACAGACAGACAGACAGACAGACAGACAGACAGACAGACAGACAGACAGACAGACAGACAGACAGACAGACAGACAGACAGACAGACAGACAGACAGACAGACAGACAGACAGACAGACAGACAGACAGACAGACAGACAGACAGACAGACAGACAGACAGACAGACAGACAGACAGACAGACAGACAGACAGACAGACAGACAGACAGACAGACAGACAGACAGACAGACAGACAGACAGACAGACAGACAGACAGACAGACAGACAGACAGACAGACAGACAGACAGACAGACAGACAGACAGACAGACAGACAGACAGACAGACAGACAGACAGACAGACAGACAGACAGACAGACAGACAGACAGACAGACAGACAGACAGACAGACAGACAGACAGACAGACAGACAGACAGACAGACAGACAGACAGACAGACAGACAGACAGACAGACAGACAGACAGACAGACAGACAGACAGACAGACAGACAGACAGACAGACAGACAGACAGACAGACAGACAGACAGACAGACAGACAGACAGACAGACAGACAGACAGACAGACAGACAGACAGACAGACAGACAGACAGACAGACAGACAGACAGACAGACAGACAGACAGACAGACAGACAGACAGACAGACAGACAGACAGACAGACAGACAGACAGACAGACAGACAGACAGACAGACAGACAGACAGACAGACAGACAGACAGACAGACAGACAGACAGACAGACAGACAGACAGACAGACAGACAGACAGACAGACAGACAGACAGACAGACAGACAGACAGACAGACAGACAGACAGACAGACAGACAGACAGACAGACAGACAGACAGACAGACAGACAGACAGACAGACAGACAGACAGACAGACAGACAGACAGACAGACAGACAGACAGACAGACAGACAGACAGACAGACAGACAGACAGACAGACAGACAGACAGACAGACAGACAGACAGACAGACAGACAGACAGACAGACAGACAGACAGACAGACAGACAGACAGACAGACAGACAGACAGACAGACAGACAGACAGACAGATAGATAGATAGATAGATAGATAGATAGATAGATAGATAGATAGATAGATAGATAGATAGATAGATAGATAGATGTACCAATGGATGAGTGAATAGATAGAGAGATTATTAGGTGAATGGTTGAATTGGTGGATGTATAGAGAAGATTAGCTGGATGGTGGATTGGTGGATATATAGAGCGATGATTAGATGGATGGTTGGATATAGGTTGATATGTATGTAGGAGGGTATATAGGAGAGTACTCTTCTCTACAATTTTCTAGAAAACGTCGATCCTGCAGGTTATCAGAACTAGACGTGAAAGTTACAGCTACGGTTTGAACACACATATTCAATCATTTTGTTTGTTGTGATAATTTTTCCATTCGTCGTCTTTTTCTGTTTTGTGTGTATCTTGATAACGACCTTTTGGTTGAAACTTTGAATATGATTTGTGTATTGTAATCTGTATGTTTTCATGTGTTCATCATTACCCACTAGTTTTAGTTATAGTCTTTCTTGTCTTATTGAAGCAATTATATAAGCTGTAATTTAAGTAAGTACAATTGTTGTTACGTTTCACACAGTTACCTTGTATTGATTGTCGTATTCAATCATAGAAATATAACTGATAAATTCACATTTTTATTTTCAGATCTATCAGATTGCACTAAATATATCTATACCAAAATGTCTTATATTAGTAACTGCCCAAAATTGTCTTCCTTGTGAAGAAACAGTTCAGATTATTTGGATGCAAAATCCTGATATTCCTGGCAAGATACTATTTCTTTAGAGAGATTGTACTGCTAAAAATGTACCGGAAATCTGGTTGATATTATTATTCTGCGGTAGAACATGTTCTTTGAGTTCATATTTACGTCTGACTGGCGTAATATGTTAATAATATGCATTTACAACTACAGGGTCGAGATGGGTATTATGGAACTTGGCCAAAATCTGTTGATTGTGTAGCATTTGCAGAGATATGTCAGGTGATACACTTGTATTGACTCTTCTAGCATTGCCAGATTGGATATATTGATTAAGTTTACCTTGTGTCTGAGGCATGATAGTGGAATGAATATTCCAAATATTGACAAAATGTTAGGAATTAACTGCGGAAAGTATTTGAAGTCGAGTTTGTTGACGAAATGCGGTAAGGTTATGTGTAGAATGAAGGACAGAGAAAAAAGTAAGGAAAAGTAATCTTCGCACATTTTGGGTGGTCATTAGAATATGGTATTAGGTCCGACTTTCTTTGGCATCAATGGCATACTTATAGATACTTGAGGTTTGGAGGTTCATTCTCCACGTAATGTGATAAGTATTACCACAGCTGTCTTTATATGTTCTAAAGATGTGTTACCGATTTCCTTACATTGGGTCTACCTAAAAGTATTTGATGGTCCAAACAGTTGATTCAGAGAAACTGTAAAAAGATATACTATAATCTCTACTCTAGTTATTACTCTTCTCTTTAATAATTATTCTCTATTTTATTCTCTTTTTTGTGTGACTTCTTAGTAGACGAAACATGTGCGTGTATGTGTGTGTGTCCAGATGTGTGTATGCGTTCTCTTGTAGCTCTCATTCTCCAATGGCATTCTCCCTTGTCCTCGTGTTCGTTGTTATCACGCCGATTTTACTATTAGGAAAACTTTAATTTACCTTTTTTTCTTCATACATTATATATGTGTTACCACAGCCCCATACACCCAATTTCTTAGGTTATCCATGACTCTTTTCTGAATTACCACTGAAAGATTTAGCCAAGACCACTTGGTTAGGAAGGCACAGCACTAACAACTAAGCTACCGAGGCCGCCAAATATATATATATATATATATGTTTATTTGTTTTGCTGTCTTCCTATCTGTCTACCTGTCTCTCAGTTCCTTTTTCTCTTTACTCGTTTTCTCTCTCTGTCTCTCTCTATATATATATATGTCTGCATCGATCTGTGCACTATGCAATGAGAGCACCCCTCCCGTTCTCCATGGTCATCCAAGGGGGGGGGGGGTTGTCAGAGTGTAGAAGTTCATATATATGCCCCCAGTATGCTATGTATCCGTGTGTGTCCTATGATCATGGAATAGTTGTAGATTGTGGTTGGTCTGAGAACCGATTTTGAGACCTTCAGACATTTCACACACTGATATCTCTACATTAAGATTACCATTGTGTAGACACATAATTGTGAAAATATACAGCATAATTCCTCCTCCCCTCCCCCCGCCCACTCCCCCGTTTTTTTCTACCATTCCGCGGCAAAAATTTTTTGTTTTATTAACTTCAACAAATATAAATTATTAACTTCTCCACACAAAAACCATTAACTTCTCCAAAAATAAACTACTAACTTCTACAAAGATAGACTATTAACTTTTTCAATGATAAACTATTATCTTCTCCAAAAATAATAAACTATTATCTTCTCCAAAAGTAATAAACTATTAGCTTCACCAAAAAATAATAAACTATTAGCTTCTCCAAAAATAATAAACTATTAGCTTCTCCAAAAAATAATAAACTATTAGCTTCTCCAAAAATAATAAACTATTATCTTCTCCAAAAATAATAAACTATTAGCTTCTCCAAAAATAATAAACTATTAGCTTCTCCAAAAATAATAAACTATTAGCTTCTCCAAAAAATAATAAACTATTAGCTTCTCCAAAAATAATAAACTATTATCTTCTCCAACAATATCAAACTATTAGCTTCTCCAAAAATAATAAACTATTATCTTCTCCAACAATATTAAACTATTAGCTTCTCCAAAAATAATAAACTATTAGCTTCTCCAAAAATAATAAACTATTATCTTCTCCAAAAATAATAAACTATTAGCTTCTCCAAAAATAATAAACTATTAGCTTCTCCAAAAATAATAAACTATTAGCTTCTCCAAAAAATAATAAACTATTAGCTTCTCCAAAAATAATAAACTATTATCTTCTCCAACAATATTAAACTATTAGCTTCTCCAAAAATAATAAACTATTATCTTCTCCAACAATATTAAACTATTAGCTTCTCCAAAAATAATAAACTATTAGCTTCTCCAAAAATAATAAACTATTAGCTTCTCCAAAAAATAATAAACTATTAGCTTCTCCAAAAATAATAAACTATTATCTTCTCCAAAAATAAACTATTAGCTTCTCCAAAAATAATAAACTATTAGCTTCTCCAAAAAATAATAAACTATTATCTTCTCCAAAAATAATAAACTATTATCTTCTCCAACAATATTAAACTATTAGCTTCTTCAAAAGTGATTGAACAGGAGAACTTTCTCATTCTTAGCAGGAATCCCTGCCATCTCTATAGTTTCTCAATATTGTTGACAATATCCTGGCAATACCATGTGGTACCAGAGCCCTTAAGGAGGACAGATAATAGACACATAATGACATGTCATACATGTCGCAAGACTTAACGAAGGATTTTGTGGGGATAGAGCTGACTCTTTTATACAATAGATTGTCAAATTGACACATAATCTATACTGAAGTCAGATTTATCACAGCTAAATATGCAGGTGTTTCAGCTAAGCTGTAAACCGTGACATAACGCATTCCGTTCTACGGATTACATTCTGATGTTTAAACTGATCTCACACTTCTATTGCAACAGTCTTGTAGCAGAGCAATTGTCCTACATGATTTCCAGCAGGGTCTAAAGCAGGGGTCGGGAACCGTTTTGTCTGAGAGCCATGGATACCACATATTTTGAAAAGTAATTCTGTGAGAGCCATACATTATGTTTAAAACTAAAAATTCAAGTAAATGTGTGCATTTTGTATAATTTCAACTCTAAAAGTACAATAAGTATGTCTCTGACTTCTTTTTAACAACATTTCTTACCATTAATGCGACTTATGATGCTGAGCTGCAGTAGACTTTAGCTTATTTGTAGAATGAAATATTGATATGCAATTAGTATGTAGATCAAAGGAGTCTAAAGAAACATTTTTTTAATAATCTAACATTTGTCTGCGAGCCAGATGCAGCCATCAATAGAGCAAAATCTGGCTCGCGAGCCATGGGTTTCCGATCCCTGGTGTAAAGCATACATTATTTATTTATCGAGAATTCCTTTTTCTTTTAAATCAATGGCGCGGTACATCCGATTTCTGCTAATTTGTAGGAGTTTGCAAACAAAGACAAACGAAAAAGAACAAGACTACACCTACACTTTTCGTGAAATCACGATCATGTGACACACCGAACAGTTATCCTACATCACCTCCAAAGTCAAGTCTCTCGATGTTATCACTTCCTGCTGTACAAACAACAACTACATTAGCAGCAACTTGTACATCGGCAACTCTTACACAACAACAAAGAGATCTAACATTTTCCAACAACTGCACAAACTTACGCGATCGGACGGCTCCAAGCACTGCAAGGATGGGGAGACAAACCTGACGCCACGTGGTAACCATAGCTCCTGAAAACAGGAAGTCATATGTTGTCAATATAATGATGTGACGCATACACGAACATTAAAAAGTTAGATTAAATCTATACATAACTGGAATACGTGTATGGATGTGTAACAATCAGAACATCAATTTAAAACATCTTATATCATCACATATCCATCAAATTACCAATCTGCAGCTCTAGCTTCTGGCCAGAGGAAACAAAGTCTGATAACTAGTTGAATGACAATGTTAATTGTTTACTTAGAAAATAGCATCACACTAAGAAAAATATCAGTATTGTCATAAAAAAGTCGTACCCCCAAAAACAGCCTTACATTAGAAAAACAACAAGAAAACAAATTCATAGTAACAGCTATATACTTAGAAAAACAGTAAGACATTCAGAACTTAAACCCGATTTTCCATTCAGAAAGACGGTTGCATACTTTGAAATCAGCAACACTATTAAAAAAGGAGTGAATTAATACAGCATTTTAACTTGTATTTACTTGTATTAAAACAAAAGCACGTTATGAGAAGAGCATCAGAAAAAGAGTTGTTTACTCAGAACACAGTTGTGCATACACATAAACAACCTTAAACTCAGAACACAGTTGTGCATACACATAAACAACCTTAAACTCAGAACACAGTTGTGCATACACATAAACAACCTTAAACTCAGAACACAGTTGTGCATACACATAAACAACCTTAAACTCAGAACACAGTTGTGCATACACATAAACAACCTTAAACTCAGAACACAGTTGTGCATACACATAAACAACCTTAAACTCAGAACACAGTTGTGCATACACATAAACAACCTTAAACTCAGAACACAGTTGTGCATACACATAAACAACCTTAAACTCAGAACACAGTTATGCATACACATAAACAACCTTAAACTCAGAACACAGTTGTGCATACACATAAACAACCTTAAACTCAGAACACAGTTGTGCATACACATAAACAACCTTAAACTCAGAACAATATTCTTGGAGTGGGATTAAATGAAACGCCTTATACTAAAAAACATCTCTTAACTTAGCATCTTAGAAGAATATGTGTTTTGCTTAGGGAAACAAGTGATACATCCTACATCGTTTTTTGTACCTGTACACGTGGGTGTTGAGGGAAATGATAGAGCAGACAGACCTTGTCAGGGTGACCATAGTGACTAGTGGCAGTTCAATGAACCGTTATGATAGTTTTGGGGTTGGACCAGTTGAAAGGTTTGGCGTGTGTTCTTTTCTTTCATATCTATGGCTAGAATTCAGGACCAGGGAGTAAAACGTAGTATTGCAAGAAACGAACGACATATATGAAAAAAAATAAAAGTTATTAACCAATACAGGACAAGACCAATCAGTTACATCTACAGATAAAGTTATGAGAACTGGGCAAACATTAAATATACAGATAAAGTTATGAGAACTGGGCACACATTACATCTACAGATAAAAGTATGAGAACTGGGCAAACATTAAATATACAGATAAAGTTATGAGAACTGGGCACACATTACATCTACAGATAAAGTTATGAGAACTTGACACACATTACATCTATAGATAAAGCTATAAGAACTGGACACATATTACATCTACAGATAAAGTTATGAGAACTGGACACATATTACATCTACAGATAAAGTAATGAGAACTGGACACACATTACATCTACAGATAAAGCTATAATTACTGGACACATATTACATCTACAGATAAAGCTATAAGAACTGGACACATATTACATCTACAGATAAAGTTATGAGACCTGGACACACATTACATCTACAGATAAAGCTATGAGAACTGGACACACATTACATCTACAGATAAAGCTATAAGAACTGCACACATATTACATCTACAAATAAAGTAATGAGAACTGGACACACATTGCATCTACAGATAAAGCTATAATTACTGGACACATATTACATCTACAGATAAAGCTATAATTACTGGACACATATTACATCTACAGATAAAGCTATAAGAACTGGACACATATTACATCTACAGATAAAGCTATAAGAACTGGACACATATTACATCTACAGATAAAGCTATAAGAACTGGACACACATTACATCTACAGATAAAGCTATAAGAACTGGACACACATTACATCTACAGATAAAGCTATAAGAACTGGACACATATTACATCTACAGATAAAGCTATAAGAACTGGACACATATTACATCTACAGATAAAGCTATAAGAACTGGACACACATTACATCTACAGATAAAGCTATAAGAACTGGACACACATTACATCTACAGATAAAGCTATAAGAACTGGACACATATTACATCTACAGATAAAGCTATAAGAACTGGACACATATTACATCTACAGATAAAGCTATGAGAACTGGACACACATTACATCTACAGATAAAGCTATAAGAACTAGACACATATTACATCAACAGATAAAGCTATAAGAACTAGACACATATTACATCAACAGATAAAGCTATAAGAACTAGACACATATTACATCAACAGATAAAGCTATAAGAACTAGACACATATTACATCAACAGATAAAGTCTCAAACATTTGAATATTAGTATCGCTGAATTATTATAACTTTATTTTATAAGATCAAGAAACAAGTGTATTTGTCAGAAACAAATTAAACAAGCTGGATGTCGACAGACAATATTGACATTGGTGAACTGGATGTCGACAGACAATATTGACATTGGTGAACTGGATGTCGACAGACAATATTGACATTGGTGAACTGGATGTCGACAGACAATATTGACATTGGTGAACAGGATGTCGACAGACAATATTGACATTGGTGAACTGCTTCAATATTCTTGGTGTGTATACATAATGAGAAATGATTCAATCTAAAAACATTCTCCAGATAACAGGCGAGGGTTGAAAGCAATGAAAATGTTGCATTGGTAACATCAATCAATAACCCAAACGTGATTTTTCAACACTTGCGCTTACGGCTCAAGATACGGATATTTGGCGGACTCTTCTTGCCGATAACTCCAACCTCTACGACAATAAAGGGTGACCTGTTTTTCTTACTACATTATATATTTAAGTTATTGATCCTTAGTTCAAAACGTCCAATAAACGATTCTTTTTGTTTTAGTAGCAAAACTAAATTACAGGATGTGTTCTCTTTTCCCATCTTCGTTTTATAATGTATAACGTTAATCTTTCAATACGCTGAAACCCTTTGCTGCCTTTCGGCATCACGAGTAGAAGAGTGTTCTGAATACGGCGTATAGTGTTAATACAGTCTCAAATTTGATATTTATTAGATCGGCATTCTATTCACAAGCATAGTTACATTATAAAATTAGATCGGCATTCTATTCACAAGCATAGTTACATTATAAAATTAGATCGGCATTCTATTCACAAGCATAGTTACATTATAAAACACACATTTCATATTATTTCAATGCGTCTTGTCAAATTTCGCCGATTATGTGTGCTTAAAGATGTGTAGTGTAAGGGAAAGGTCCCCTTGTCTTTGCTCTCCATTAAATAAATATTTTTTTAAATATTAATTTGACTTCATATATTATAGTCAAAGATTGTTCTGCAAAACTTAAGAAATTCGATTAATAGAATATTTTAATATAAGCTAGAAACATCCAGGGTGAATTAATAAGGAAAAATTGTGCAGAAAACTGTATCAATGATGTGTGGTAGAAGACAGAAGACGTGTTAATTCAAGGTGAGAGACGATTGGGTGCTATCTGAGAGGACCTGGTTCAAATCCTGATTTCTGCATGATTTTTCTTCAAATGCGAGTAGTAACGCTCTTAATCTTTGATTTCGTTTGTCTAGATTTCCAGGAATGATTCATGTGAGGAAATGGAAAGTATTAGAGTTTTCTAGACCTTTCTCTCATGTCCAGAACACTCCAGCACTTTACGATATACAATTCTTTAGCAAGATGTCTCCTAAGAAAAATGTGTACATATTGAGATCTTTCTCTATCATTGTGTATGCAGACATCCAATCAAGAAACATGCTTTTGTCACGTGATATTATCATTATTTTGATAACATTAGACGAGACCTTAGGTAGTAAGTAAAAGGTAAGTTAACCATAGCATTTATTAATGCCGTAGGGGTGCGAGATATTAGCGATCTCACATTTCAGAGGCTCTGCAAATGACGACGGTAGCTATCTCCTCTCCCTCGCAGTCTTTACTTCCCGGATTAATCCGGTACCAATTTAAGGCTGGGTCGACCCGGGAACCGTTGCGATCTGAAAAACATTTCCGCCTCATCTTGGGAATTAATCCAGGACCACTCATATGCAACGCCAGTGCGCTAACCACTGCACTAACGTGGCTCCCGGTAGTACTACTCTGTCGATAACTTTAGACGAGACTTTCGGTAGTACTACTCTGTCGATAGCCACGCCTTATGTGATACAGTCCACATTATCGCATGGCTTCAATCATAATCTTCTGCAATATACAACTTCTGCAAATAATGAATTATGCATTCGTTCGTTACGTGCTTGATTATTGTCGTGATTTTCGTTGATGACTATTTATATACTTGGAACCGCATGCCAGAAATAGTCAAGGCGACTGTCAACATATGTTTGACAATAGGCGACTGTCAACATATGTTTGACAATTTTTGAAAATCCTCTTCCCTTTGTTAAACTCAGGTGCCCGCTGATTGTTAAGATGTAGAAAAATGTAACACACCCCCCTCCCATCTCCTCACCCTTTTAAAAATGTTTGGAGAAACCTTAAGTAAGATCTACATGATTTGTTTTACATGTGTTAGAAAAATATTTCCATTTTAAACAATGCATTTTCGTGTAGAAAACGTTTGTCCAATCTCTCTTCTCCTTGTCAACAACAATCAATAACTTTGTATTGGCAGCGCTCAGTGCCAATCTTCTTTTTCAATATTCTTATTGAAAACATGTTTTTTTTTAAGGGCACCACACTTATTTTTCAATATTGTTATCGAGAATATATCTGATGTTGTTATTGTAAGAGTATTTGCCTAGTTATCAGATTGTACTTCATCTGACTAGAATCTAGAGCCCCATCTTAATAATTTGATGGATATTTGATGGTTCAGTTCATGATATTTTAAATTGATGTTGTGATTCCCGCCCTCTAATTGCTGAGGTAATTTATGGACAGCTCCTATTATTTTTGGTGAGGTTTCTCCACAGCTGTGTTCAAATCCCAGAAAATGTCAAATCTCAGATAGTGTGAAATGCTTTGAGACGAAGCCTCATGTAATGAAGTCAAATGAATCGAAGTCAAACGAAATGAAAAAATAATTGAACAAAAAATGTTCTTCATTGCTCCGTAAGCCGAAAATCTCTTACTATATAAAGTATAGCATCTGTTAGCGCTGTTGTTCAATGGATATTGGTCTGTTGGATATTGGTGGCTCAGAGAAATGAGCTGCTTTCATAAGGAGCAACTCGATCAGAGTCATACACTATGTGTTCTTGTAGAAAACTCGTTTCACCGCCTTGTATGCAGACTACATCAGTATCTGTTACAGAGAACATAAGACCAATGTGTTTTGTGCATGATAGAATTATTGTATTAGAGGGTCAACAAGAACCACTGGTACCAATTGTGAAATTTCGTAAATCTCTAATGGTAAGGGCAGGTAATGAGACATTCTTCGATGAGAAAAGATGTTCTTCAAGGTACAGTGGAGGGTGAAAGAAGACGATGAGCGAGAAGACGATATCGGTGGATTATATCAAGCTCTGGACAGGGTGTGCGGTTTCCAAACTCATCAGGATGGTAGAGGATAGAGATGTAGTGAGAACTTTCTGCGCCAAATGTCTCAATGTGAAACCCCTACAATTCCGACGGGTTATGGGTTTTATTATTATTACTTGATTCTTTCGGATTCCATCGGGATGAAATTTATTGGGTTTCTTACCCTGATATGCCTTACATTGCTAATTTGCTTGGCAACCAGGTTCACCGTATGGGAAAAACGCGAGCATACCATCAAACAGTCCATAACCAATTCATGGAATACAGTCCATAGTGAATATATTATGAATGAATAAATGAGAATTTTGCAGTGAAATGATGGTTCCCGATCTTCATTGACGAAAACCATTGCAACCTTTTTAGATGTTAGCTCATTATAGCGACGTTTATTAGATTGAGATCGCACTTCAAGACCATGTTTACTATTTGGATTTCTCTTCCAGATTGAGCAGTATTCTGAGTATCTCTTGTTCGATATCACGCATTAACTGATACTTCTTCTTCTTCTTCTTCTGCGTTCGTTCTCAAACTCCTGCAGATTAGCAGGATGTAGTCCGGAGAACGGAATGCGTTGTGTCATTGTTTACAGCATTGCTGCGATATATGCGCCTTTCGGTCTGACACATCTGACTTCAGCATGGCTTTGGGTCACTGACCCTATTTGGGATGGGACAGCCAACTCCATCCCATAACCTCCTTAGTCGCCTTTTACGACATTCGTGGAAGGTAAACAGTGTTGCTATTCTTTGCTCCCCTTTCGGGCCCCGGCAACACACAGGCGCATTAACTGATACGACTGCGCTAGTCTCTTGTGTTGAAAAATCGATCGCTTTTATCAAGAATTTCTATTTTTCATATAGCATTTGCTGCGTGTGCTTATCGAACGTCTGTTGCTTGAGTACTGTCCAAAACATACAACTGAGCGAACTCTGGAACTTTTTTATATGGCAGTTTTATATGAGAAGTTCCATGATACGTTTGTCCATGAACAACTAAAACATATGTATTTTGAACTTGACAATTCGTAAATATTCATATCAGAGAGCACCAAGCGCATGACACTCGAGATACTCCAGCTGATTATCTTTGATATCTTGTTGCTTTCGCAGCATGATCTATCCCTTTCGGCAACAGCTTGTAAACTTGTCATGGTTAGGATGTTCGTCAAACATTTTTAGCACCACAATATTGACATATAATATAGAAAATTCCAGTTATGTGTAGCAACACGATCCTCAGAAAAATGTGCTGCTACTTATGAAATTATTGACTGCGAAGCATTTTTGACAATGAGTGAGCCTCGGCATCAGCAACTCGACGTCTGCGCGTTTGCTCAACAGTTGCATGCTGTCTGTGATGGTATTCTCTATTCATATTCTCGATTTTCTCTTTCTGCTGGTGAATCTAACCTAGCTCGACGCCAATGCAAATCTGCATCCTTAGCAAATCGTGTTTGTCTTTTTTGAAGCATTTCTTGATAAATTCTTTGCATCCCTCTTTCAATTATGTGCCTATTCTCCGCAGAATTTGCGGCACGGATCCGTTCGAGTCATTCTTGCCTTTGACGACTCAACCATCTAGCTTTCTGGACTTTTGTTTCTTGACGCTTTCTTGCGAGTAGATCATCTTCATTCATCATTTAAAGCAAATTATATGTATATTTTAAATACAATGTATATTTTAGATAACTTTAACCACAAGTTGAAATTGACCACACAGCTTGTCTGACTGTATGATCTCAATCCGGTCATTTTCACCTGGTTATCATCCCTAGGCATTCCGTTGACCAATTAAAAACACGAATTTAACACAGTATTACAAATACACATAAAAAAGGCAAATTAAGAATTTAATGTAACGGCACAGAAAATGCATCAACATATTGGACAATGTTGCCTAGACAAGTTGTTCTCAACCAGTTCTGCCAACGAGTGAGCCTCGGCATGAAAAAAAATGGAAAAAATCTTATGGAATCATATGGAAAATTTACAGACCTATCTAACTTCTCTGCCATTTCTCTATCTCTGTCACTTCTCTGTCATTTCTGCCTATCTCACTAAGAGAACCTTATTGAAAAAATCTACTGTGGCCCTCCCGATGCCTAAACAATTTTTAAAACATTGACTTTCTATGTAAGTTAGTCATGTGTTTTAAACAACTTTATCTCTATACATTTTATTATTCATCGTTCAAATAACTTTTTGTTCCTGTAAACGGGGATATCTACATTTGTCTCCGCCACCCGCCTTCAAGTCTCCGTAGTCCCTAGAGAGGCAATGTAGCCCATGAGTGGTAAACAGTTACAGTGTAGAGTCGACACACACTCGTCGCCTGGTGACAGATAGGAATGATTTTATTTGCTAGGGAAGCCCACTTGAATTAAAAATCATGCGATATCGAATATGTAAGTCCTACATGGCACAAATTGAACGATAGCATAAAGTACTAGCGTGTTTCCTGGCGAAACACATATGAAACGCATGATAAATATCTCAGATAGCTCGCGGAAGAAGACGAAGATTTGTCATTTTATGTATATTTTGTATCAACAGACAAATCCCGGGAAATGTTAAGTATCGTCACTATAAAAGGGTGATTCCCGATGAGTCCATAAGGTTGCAATTGTCGAAGGACTAGGCTACCAGTGTTAGACCTGCCCATTAACAAATATCTATAGAGAAAACTAATGAAATCAGAAGTGTTAAGCTTAAGCACAAACTTAGAGTAAAATGAGGAAACAGGGACAAGTAGGAACCAATCAAGAAGCAGTAGAGTAGACCGCGGATCTCTAGATACGAGAACATGTTACGAGATCTGTTACGTCATGATGGAAGTTGGTTGTAAACAAAGTGTCGGGTGTTCCTTAAGAGTACTATGGGTTTTCGATACGTTCTGGAGCTATACTTGTGAAAATGTGCCGAGCTGGTTATGGTTTTCTTGAGATAATTTCAACAGTACACTTGTGTAATATGTCTTTTTCAATAGAGGTAAACAAGGGAGTCTTCAGAGCTATATAACACTGATTCTAACATTCTGGGTTCAAGTCTCAGATAATGAATAGATAGGATAATGGAAAACTATAGGTAACAAATATGTGCTTCTATAGAAGAATGCTGAGTGTATCACGGTCTGCTAGAAAGATTAACAAAGAGCTGCTAAAAGAATCAAATGCTATACTGGGGTTACTTAATAATATCAGTAAAAGGTAATCTTTATTTTAGGACCTGTTATGAGACTGGGAGGTCTGGAGACAGTAGTTACAACGGGCAAGATAAAAGGCAAGAGAGATCGGAGTCGACACCGTGAGAATATATTGAGTGAGATAGTCTGACATGGTAGCCTGGCGAAGAATAAATAATTATCCTGATAAAAGATACTGGATATACAGAAATATTGCGACCCATGATCTTTTATGCCAGTTATCATGGCACCTGATAGTGATGTTAGTTAGAACTTGTATATACTTTAACGGAACTCCCAACAATTTGTTAGTTTACAACCGTTGACGCCACTTGACAAATCTCGTAGTGTATCACATACATCTAGATTACAAAAGGACAAACTATTTGCGTCACAGAAACGGTAGTTTGTTACTTAAAAAAATATCAGAAATTTCTCCATACAATATTTGCTAACCAAGACCTTCTTCAGAACAGTTCTGCGTTCTGAACCCACTCAGCTTCACTGATCTTGGCAAGTGAGACATATGATTTTTTCTGCCGACTGAAGTTACGAAAAAGTCGTATATATGAATATAGATGACCCTGCATGAAGATAGATGACCAAGCATGAGATCTGTATGACCCAGCACACAGGAATAATCTAGAGACGGACTTGGTAAATGATATAAGGGCTAATTTTGATAACATTGACCCTCTCTGTGACGTCCGTGCGTTGGTCTTGTGTATATCTGGAAGATCATGAATTAGCTCACAAAACTATTGTAGAGATTGGCTTATCAGCTCACAAAACTATTGCAGAGATTGGCTTATTTTCTAGCCATTCTAGAAATTTAAGCTAGTGAGAATTGGTTAACAACAGGAAATCCCAAAGAAAACACCTCATAATTGTGACGTCGTAGTTTGTACTTTGTTAATATATCTATATGTATGTTAGTATATCCTTGTACTCAGGGATTCCTGGTATAAACACAGAACTGGATTTTATCAGAAGCATGGCTTTCTCCAGATCATTAATATTTGACAAATTGTCACACCAGTGGCTGATCTTTGATTGATACAAGTTTTCCATTAACGGACAACACAACGTATACGCAATGACAAATGAAAACAAATGGGATCAGTCAAGATGAACGTCACAAACCATTTCCTGTTGTCAGGTCGAATACAATAAAGAACGGACTTGAGGACTTGATCAGAAGCCGGCTAATCAAATAATCAGAAATGAATAAAACGAGTACAAACGAGTATACACATATGTGGACGAACTGGCATGAATCCTGAGAGAGAGAAATTGGAGAAAAAGAATGATATATATAGAAAGAGAAAATGTTGCTGAGTTTGAGAAATGTAGAAATTTGTGATAAAACGCAAGGAATTGAACTAAGAATAGAGAAAATGTGACTTATAACCTGCAAGAGAGCTCATGCCATGTGTTACACCCGCTGACATCCCAATGTGTGTCTTAAATATCGCACACAGCTTCCATGCACTTATCAAGGTTAACGAAAAAGGTTTGCAGGTTCAAAGTAAACTTATAATGTGAATACAACCCTTTCAGAGTGTTCATTGCAACTTGAAGTGTTGATGATCAAAACAAAATATAACAGATACAATCTTCTGACACTATTTTCTTGTATAAAGTAAAGTAATCTATTGCTGTAAATCATGTATACTTAATCAATCAATCAATCAATCAACCCGTAACCCTTCAGGGTCGTAGGGGCACCACATTGGATACCTCAGCACAGAGTCCTCCAGCGAATTCTATCCTCAGCGATGCGGATGAGTGTGGAAATATCTTACCCTGTCCATTCCTTGATGTTGTCTGTCCATGCCTTTATTTGACATCATCTGCTACTTCCACCCTCGACAGTTCCCTGCAGTATTGTTTTTGACAAGGAATCATGCCTGCATACATGTCCAAACCATGCTAGTTTTCGTCGTTTCATTATTGAAAGCAATGGCTTCTGAACACCTGCACACATCTCTACTTTATTTCTTACGTACACATTGGTCTTATGTTCCCTATAGGAAATTCGTAGAATTCGTCTGTAGCATTTGTACTCGAAAGCCTGTAATCATATCTCCATGTCCGCAGTGAGTGTCCAACTGAATAAAGAAATGGCAAAGAGAACTGGTTCCTTCAAAATGAGATACTGCAAATGGATATTTCTAATGGGTGCTCTGCAAAGTGATGAAGATGAGGCTGAAAGAGACAATATCATGTTCACGGAATGATAGAGATGGAAGTGAAAAATATAGAAGGAGGAAAGTGCTACCTCTTTTGAAAATATCCGAAGAACGCAAAATGAACTATTGACTAGTACACTAAGATTTTACAGCTTTAGATAGATGATGGATCTGAGCATTTATGGGAATGTCCTTAGTGATTATGATGTTGGTTCTTAATCAAGTAACATAACATTGAGAATATCACGAACAATGAAAAAGAACAAATTAAGAAGTGTTAAGAACATTAAATATGGAAGAATGTTGACTCCAAAACAACATTATAACAAGAGAAAAAATTTTAATATGGAAGAATGTTGACTCCAAAACAATATTCAGTGAGTTCCTCTTGTGCCAAATTTGGCACATTGGGCGGATGTCTAGTTCTTCATGCTTGTCGGTCAGTTACCAAGGATTGCAGGTCCTGTGCCTTTATGCCTGTTGATTTTAATTCATTCACAAATATTCTTCTGAACGTTGTTTTTGGTCTTCCCTGTTTTCTTTCCCGTCTGGTGTCCACATGAAGCCTTGTCGTGGAATTCTGTCTTCCTTCATTCTAAGTATGTGGCCGATGTATGTCCAGCGACGTTTTCTGATGATGTTCGTCAAATAATCTTGTTTTGTCTCCTCTCTTAAGATATCGTTTGATTTAATATCGTCTTTTCAATAAGTATTTGTGGTCTTTCTGGGGCATCTATTCTCGAAGGAAACTAACTTCTTATCCATTATTGCGGTAGATTTCCAACTTTCACATCCATATGTCAATGAATCACACTTGCATGGAATAGTCGTAGTTTGATGTGTTTACTTGTGATCTTTGATCTCCAGATGATTGAACGTTTGTTAAAAGAGTTGGAGGCGAGAGCGATTCGAGTCTTGATTTCTGAGTAGGTGTCAACGTCTGCTGTTATCTAGCTTCCCAAATATACGAAATTTGAAACGTTGTCTAGTATATTGTCATCTAGTTTAATTGTTTCTGTCAGGCCGGTAAAGTTCATGATTTTCGTTTTATGTGTGTTTATTTTTTTACTTAGACCTATAACATCCGTTACAAAAACACTGAGAGTTTCACAATGACGATCTCAATTTAAAACAATATTATTAAAAAAAATAATAAATATGAAAGAATGTTGACTCCAAAACAAAATTGTAACAAGAAAACTGAGTTTAGTTTGTTTTGGTCATATAAAAAAACTGTGACAGCCTGATAATGGAAGATATGGTTACTGGTAACAGGAAAAATCTCAGGTGGCACGGGTGCGTGTTGAGACATTCTTTGATGAAAATATATAATCTTCAAGGTACGGTGGAGGTTGGAAGAAGATGAGGTGACGAGAAGAATACATGGCTAGATAATATCAAGGACTGGACAGGGTGTACAGTTTCCAAACACATCAGGATAACGATGCGTGGAGATCTTTCTTCACCAAATGCCTCGATGTGACACCTTACGACCCTGGTGGGTTATGGGTTTTATTACTATTATTTTTATTATTATTACACTTATTATTATTATTACACTTACTATTATTATTATTATTATTATTACACTTATTATTAGTATTATTACTATTATTACTATTATTAGTATTATTACTATTATTATTACTATTACTGGAGGAGAATTGATAGCGCAATGTTACCATGAATAGCTGAAATTTAAGGGAAATAATTTACGCATGTGGTTGCGTCTGTAGGTCTCACTAATGACCCACTAGACATACCACCCATGCAACAGAAAACCTTAGTGGATGGCATGCCATTATATTGAGGTTATCTTCTTAGAGAAGCTTCATGACACATCATCTATACAATTATGTTTTTATTTTATTGTTGAAATGTGTTTCATGTTTACCTGAAGATATATGTATGCACCCTCTATGATTGGGAGGGAGCCAGAGATGTACTGTGCAGCACTTAGGAGGAGGAAACTGAGAGCACTGTTTTTTCCTATGGCTTAGACCCATCATAGTACACAGTAACTCAGGACGTGACAATCCTTTTGACTTGAACATTTGGTTGCATGCCTGGAGCAATAGAGAAGTTCGGCATAACCAGTAGTCAATTGGTGGCGGGGAATGAGCACAGTGAACCCTATCTTGGCTACAGTGGCTAGGAGCAGTGCATAGGTTGAAACCTACCTTTCTGGAGGTGTGATAGTTATTCTCTGGCTCTGTCCCGGGGTGGGCCAAAAATTCACAGACTTCCCAGAAATATAATGTCATTTAATGGCATTAGGTAAAAGGGCATGAGCCCATGGACCGCTGGATCAGCAACCAGCCAACCAACCAAGAGAAATACTTAGAAATGATATTTGCTTGTAACATGTGAACCAGCCTAGAAAAGTTGTGTTCTTTACGGACATCAAATCATATCTGTCTGCAGCATTATGGAGTTCTTCATCATGGTCTTACCTCTGAGAACCATTGTCTGTTCTCTGAAGCACAAACTGGATTATATTTTCAGCCTAAAAAAAATGCAATAATTGTATTTAAAACTCTATCAAAAAGTGAACTACGTAAATTATGAACTTACATTAATCTCAAAACATACATCTATTTCGATGGAAAGAAAACAGTAAATCATAAATTCGATCAACATACCAGTAATGTGTCATTAATGTCTGAATTGGACACGAGCTAAAGAACAAGAGAGAAATCATATAATTTGTGACATGTGATGTTTAAGTACAGCAGCACAA
This sequence comes from Meghimatium bilineatum, assembly GCA_034231615.1. Taxonomy (NCBI): domain Eukaryota; kingdom Metazoa; phylum Mollusca; class Gastropoda; order Stylommatophora; family Philomycidae; genus Meghimatium; species Meghimatium bilineatum. The sequence goes on from CM067315.1 coordinate 27,913,195, forward strand.
AAACAAGAAGAGATCATGTGAGGCATGAAGATGTCACAAGAACTGTTAGAACAACGTCTGTTGTCAAATATATGGAAAAATAGAGACTGAAATGGTACGGTTATATAAGGAGAATTATCCCAACATCAGGAGCATACAGCATAAGAATGGAAACAGCAATAGACATAGGAGGAACAATATTACGGTGGATTAAAGATGTTACCGTTCTGAAATCTCACAATTTTACTCCATATCAAGCGATCAAACGTGTCATAGCCCGACAAACGATCATCATTCAATCTTGTGACATCAAAAAGCAAAAGCAGAGAAAAACAATAAATATATGCATAAATGGAGCTCTACCAAATAAAGAAATGATTTTAAAGCTCGATTGATTTCATTGTTCAGCAAGTATTAATCAACCACAGCAACATTTTCTGGTTGGTCATCGTTCCAGAAAACACGTAACAGAATTCAGTGCTTTCTTTTGTAATGCTGTTATCAGTTATTTCCTTTTTTTTTTAAAGTGTACACAAACTGAGGATATTTTATATAAATATGAATAATTTTGTTTGAATATATGAATACTGTTGTTTGAATATATAAATACTTATGTTTGAATATATGAATACTGTTGTTTGAATATACGAATACTGTTGTTTGAATATATGAATACTGCTATTTGAATACATAAAAATACTGCTGTTTGAATATATGAATACTGCTTTTTGAATATATGAATACTGCTATTTTAATATATAAAAAATACTATTGTTTGAATATATGAATACTGCTTTTTGAATATATAAAAATACTGTTATTCGAATATATGAATACTGCTATTTGAATATATGAATACTGCTATTTAAATATATAAAAAATACTATTGTTTGAATATATGAATACTGCTATTTGAATATATGAATACTGCTATTTGAATATATAAAAAATACTGTTGTTTGAATATATGAATACTGCTATTTGAATATATGAATACTGCTTTTTGAATATATGAATACTGCTATTTGAATATATGAATACTGCTTTTTGAATATATGAATACTGCTATTTGAATATATGAATACTGCTTTTTGAATATATGAATACTGCTATTTGAATATATGAATACTGCTATTTGAATATTGCTATTTGAATATATAAAAGTACTGCTGTTTGAACATATGAATACTGTTGTTTAAATGTAGGAATACTGCTATTTGAATCAAAAACCTGGTAAATGACAAAAATATTGCAGAAATAAACCAGTCATTAATGAATAATAGTGTCAGAAAAATGAACAATATGCGGCAGAACAAGAGAAAAACGTAAGAGATATGTATGCGAAAAGGACAAGATCTGTATTTTATTCAGTTTCATTCATTCCTTTGATTTGGTGCCATGCCGGCTGTCGTAGGCGAGCATAGCTCTCCACAGCTCTGTCTCCTGTATTATGTATCAAGATCGCTGTTGTTTCCTTGCCTTGTCAGGTTGTTAAATTGTCTGATATTTTCTCCGTTCTCTGTTGACTTAAATCTTGTCTGTTGTGACTATGTTTTCCAAAATCCGTGTTTCATAAAGTGGCCAAATAGGAAGATTGTCTTTTACTTATATTATTGATTAAGCTCCGTTTCGCATTTGACTCTTTCCACACCCCCACATTAGCTTTCCTGACAGTCCATGGTATTCTCAGCATTCTTCTGTAGAACCACATCTCTATTGCCTCTAATTTCTCACTTCCAAGACTCGCATCCATATGCTAGTATAGGAGTTCTATAGCACTGCAAACCTCTTTTCCTCACCTCTAATGATAAATGCATTGTGTAATGGTTTACAGCTTAGTTACAATATCTGCGTTATTCGGTCTGACACATCCAGCTTCAGCATGGCCTTTTGATCACTTTGACCCTATATGGCATACACAGTCACCCCCATGCACTTAGTAGCCTCTTACGAAAAGTTTGACAGGCATCCGTATTGCTACTTTTCCTCCTTTTCTGAAGCTCAGCAACACGTGGGCGTGATGTGCAAATACCTTAGGGGTTTAAGGACTTCACTGAATGATTAGCTCATTAACTGCTGGATTGACTGATTTATTGATAGATTGCTTTATTACCTACATGCTAATAATAGTTTCTGTACATCATAACATCACCTGCAATCGGTATATAGATACCCTTGCCAGTCAGTTCTTGCATTGTTTCTGCGGAGGCAATGAACAATACTGAATATATGGGTGTACAGAATACGTTGCAGATGCCTCAGCTAAAATCTACCTCACGGTAATACAACATTTCTGTCGTAGGCCCATGCACTGAAAGATAATGGATTATATATCATGAAGTCTGAGCGTGTTTCTGAGATATTCACACTGAACTGTAATTTATAATCATCTTCAAGTCCGTTTCTGTGGCGCAGTGGTACACTGCTCAGCCAAGATACCAGGTTGGAGTAACACCGCATCCAACTGTGCACGCTTCGTTCATAAAACAATGACAAACATTCCTAACTAAAGAAAGGAATTTATATTGCCTACAAAATCACTACAGCTAACAAATGTTGGGTTGATCACTACGTTGTGAATACAATATCATACCAACTTAAGTTTGACCATTTCCACACAACTTGCCAGCTTGGACTAACACAATAACTTGGTACGCCAAAAAAGTATTATTCCGTTACGTTTCTTTATATACAGAATGTATGTTAATCTTACATCACATGATGAAGATGACCATTTGTTACATCAACTTTATGAAATTCACTTAAGAGATATATCCTTTAAAAATGTATGTGAAATTACCAAACGGTTCTGAAAATCCAAATCACATGTACGTATATGTGTAAATGTCTAAAGGAGTTTGCAAATCCCATACTGAGTCGTTAAATATATCAGTGGCGTATCAATAATTCGCCATATTGCTCGGCGTCCCTTTTCATTTTCAAATCTCTTAAATATTGCACAAATATTTATAGTTATGTTACTGTAATCTTTAGTAAATATGTAATTATTTTTAAAATGATTTTTCCAATTTAATTTTTTTTAAATAGAAAATATGCTGCAATTCATTCAGGAGTATAAAGAGAACAAAGACTATAATTATTACACAAAGATAATCCCAGGTTTATTATTATGTTTTTGAAAGTTATCTGTCCTTGACGCCAAAAAAGTATAGCATATACATGACCGTCTGCATTATATAATATTTCCATTCGGAGCTGCAACTTTCATTGGCTGCAGAAATCCTGACCTTTAATCTATTAATAGCGATTTAACTGTTCTATCAGACGCTGGCTTCAGACCAATCATACGATTAGATATAATTTATAATTACTTGTATTTCACAGACCTGAAAACAATTGTAGCACTACACGCATTTTTAAACGAAGTATAGAAACTGAAAGAATTAGTTAGGGACTGACCACATATTACTTCAACAATTGGAGAAACAGGGTTTGAAAATTTGCAACAGTTGGTGACGGATGGAGGAGAAGGGGGGCGGGAGTTGCCACACGTTCGTGTCAACAGTAATGTTTTTTTTTAATACACCAATTAAATTCTTTGAATACGAAACATTTTTTTTATTATAGTGTGAAACAAAACATGAATTTTTTTTCGTACTTCTGCTATTTTGTTAAAGAAAGGGAGGGAGAGGGAGAGAGAAAGAGAGAGAGAGAGAGAGATAAACAATTTGATATAATTAAGAAGGGGTTCATGAATTCTTGGCAGATGTTGACAGTTGGGGTTGAATAGAAAAATTGTAAACAATTTCTGAAATTGTTTATGGGTAGTCTCCTACTAGTACGCGAGGTTCATAGTCTACATGCTTTGTTTTGGACTCGTCACGAGAATGGGAAATGTGGAGTTCATCAAGGAACAGTACACAAGACATAAGACTGGACAGACATGATTACCGACGCCATATTGCCTGGACTACAACAAACGAAAGCATGGCGACATTTAGAACAAACAGTAATAATAAATTAACTTAAAAATGATGATATTGTGGCTTAAAAAAGTTCAGCCTTGAGACACTCACCTGTTCACGTTTGTCTAATACACTCAACTTTCAAATACAATATCTCTCCGCTACAAGGGAAGATATCGTCATGAGTCCTCACACAGACTCTTGATGTACATCCACTGAGAATAGTCTATACGTGATCTCATTTCAGACGATATTTGAAGGATACGAAATATCCATTTCTTGACTGGTTCTAATCATCCTTTAAAATTTGATTCCTGGAATATGTTTTTGTTTTCTGAAAAATATAATTTTGTATTTATAAATACTTTATTTATTATTAGAAATTGACGTGCTTTTTAAAAAAAAAAAGAGATATTGCAATTTCTACTTGTCTTCGGTATCCTCTCGAGATATTTCGTACTTACATTTCCCGGGCAGATGGTGCTCGTTAACCTTGGTAGGCAAGTTGTCTAAGAGAAAAGAATTCAAAAATGAAACTTTCACTACCCTGTGGATAATTCTTGGATGGGTAAGGGCTAGGGAAAAACATCCTGACTAAAAAGTCAGATGGAAGATAGAGACACGGGACCGAAACGTACAAAATAGTTTAGCCAGGGCATGACTGCCAAGGCTTAAAACCACAGTGTCACGCAATGACTTCACATGTCAAATAAAAGATTACATATGATTCGTTTTGGTGCTTCATCTGTAGAATTCAGTCGTCAGGCGGATGAAGCGCCGGGCTCTAAGCCTGGAAGGAGCCCACCCTCAGCGACTGGTGGTACCTCTTCCTCAACCTGTGGAGCCAGGAAAAGAGACTTACATTTTTGTCTACAAGAGTAAGAGAAAAATGAAGTAACACTGAAAGAGAAACTGAACAAAAACAACCATACAAAACACACATTTTTTTGTAGCATATCCTACTCGGGACGTTGCTATCACCTAAGCATTTTTTGGTTGTAGTAATTATCTAGGTAACATCAATACGTTCAGTAGTTTGCAATTGCTTTCTGAACAGTCCGGCTGCATTTTTGCCTGGTTTACATACAAATTAAAAATATTAATTTGAAACACATTCGGTGTTTGAATATTTAGGTAGAATTTTATTTAAATTGCACTTATGATAAACTGTATACGCGTTTCTGTGAGTGTGTGCAAGAACATTTTGAAGAAGGTAAGTAATGACCAGCAAAGAAACAATTTTGGTAAACAAAACATCGGAGGTCAGAAGATATCAGAACTAACATACGCTGAGGATACACAAAACTGTTGCAGAGAAAAAGTTGTTCATTATCTCATAAATTCCACCAAAGAACAAAGCAAATATATAAAGAATCTATAAATCAAAATAAGACCAAGGTTACGTCAAACAACAAAACTACTGACAAGTTATCAGTCTCGATCCATTACAGAGAGCTAGAACAAGTCAACAGAGTGTACCATCCTATTTTCTTATCGACTGCAATAGTAATTACTCTGAAGAAGTCAGATGGAGGTTGATTATCGTATCATAGACACCTACAAAAATGGAAAATATATAGATGGACTGAAACTAAATGATTGTTTGTTTGAGATTGTTTGTTGCGCACATGCGGTTGCGTTTGTGGGTCTCACCACTGGCTCACTAGATAAACCACCGATGCAACAGAAAACCTTAGTAGATGACATGCTTTATAATAAGGTTATCTTATAGAAACTTCATGGCACGTATTCTATACAATCCCGTAGTCGTAATCTTCGATAACAGTTACCATGTTGTTCTGACATGCCGACGTTGTGCTTGAGCTAGTTACGGGCAGGGCGTGGGTGGACGGAAAAAAAAGAAACCTGTCGCAATAGACAGAGTTGTGCCCTGATGTCGACGTCTGTTTCAACGGCATTTGATTAGAAATACCATCGAGTCGGATGGCTGCTAGAACAGAGGGCAGAGCACTTATAGGAATGCCACACGTGCTGTGAGGTCAGTTTCTAATCAAGAATCAAGAACTGTTTGAGAACCCCAAGAATTGCGATCGAATTACTTCCCAGGAATTACCTCCTATGTGCAGTGAGGTGGGTTATTTTTCTGAGCTTTCTTTCAAACCAAAATGACTTCAGCTTTCTACCTAGTGCAATGCCTAATGAAGGAGCCTTCTACTCAGTGGGATTATATAATTGTATAGATGACATGCTACACAGCTTCCATAAGAACGCCTAAATATAACGACATGTCATCTACTACATTTTTTTGTGGCATGTGTGGTTTATCTAGTGTGTCATTAGTGAAACCCACAGAAGCAATCGCATGGGTCAATATCATCAGGTAACATATTCTTTCCAGAACGAAGTCTTTCCTATGGATCTCTTCAATGAATTATCCGCGGTCTTGAGCAAGTTGTCCTGCCTCTTCCACATGGGTACTACAACTAAATAAACCTTGGTGTAAAATTGAAGAAAATTGAGCTAACATCACCATAGCTAGCCAGATAAGTTATATAAATATATATATATATATATATATATATATATATATATATATATATATATATATATATATATATATATATATATATAGGAGTACAATAGATCACATACGTCATGTACAATAGTTTTTATCAATAGATGTAAGTATAATAGTGCTTTAATACTACGTAAAGCCACTTCTTCCACACAGAAGCGAATCATGGATACTAAATAAAATAGCAAGCGAGAAACTAGAGGCAACAGAGATGTGGTTCTTCCAAACTGAGATTCCATGTGCATTTAGAAAATCAATGAATATGTAGTGATGAAGATTAACGCAAAACATTAATTTGCTTATCAACATCAGGAAAACAAATTCACATTTATTGGCAGCATCGTGGGGAGTGAAGGTTATCATGGCATAGTAAAGAGTAAGCGTTGATACACTGCGGATAGAAGTGTGTTCAGATCACTATCCCCTAAAATACCCTACACCACACATTACGATGAATATTTCAATGATTTCGGTTATCGATGTTTCAGAACGTGCGTGGCCATAATTGTTAAATATGTAAAACTGAGTAAATAAAGTGGTCATTGTTAACCAGTTGTGTAAATTTGAAGAAATTAGTTGGCCAAAGTTGGCAGATATGTAAAATTATTGAAGATCTAAAGTGATAATAACTAGCTAGATGTGTAAAATTTAAAAACTGAAGTGGACATAGTAAACCTGATATGTAGAATTAAAGCAGCCACGTCAGCAGATATGTCAGGGACTCCCCAGAAATTATGTCAACTAATTTTGTCCAACTTTTAACCCACCCCCTCCTCCCACCGTCCCCCGTCTCAGCAAACTGTCAAGAATTCAGGAATTCCTTCTTAATTGTGTTAAAATGTATGTGTAGAAATCAACTCATCATAAATCAAATTCACAAAAATCAATATGAACAGGTAGAATGATATCTAAAAATATGTAATGTTTGCGAAGCTTAAAATAACTGAGCTGGGAATTGTTAGGTTCAATATAGTTGGTTTTAAATGTACATTTGTATGCGAACAAAGTAAATGTTGTCACGTAGACACAATCATAATAGTGGCAATATAGTAATATTTGGAATGAATAAAGGACATATCGCTGGTAATTAATTCTATTTTTTCATGTCTGGTAGTCTAAATCACTACATAATTGATTTATGCAATTTGTGTATTAGAGCATGTCTTTCCTTCAGATCTCTCTGTCGTATTGGTTAAGCATTTGCCATGTGCTCAAGAGATCACTGGTTCGAAGCCGGTTCGTGACATCGTGTTGACAAAGTTAATTTTTTTGGAGATCGTTAGGCATTACATGACAGTAATAGAAGTAGGAAGACTGACTCAAGATGGACAGTAGTTTCGAAAAGGCTGTGATGACGACTACATCCTGTTCAGGATATGTTACTTGATGATGAACATTGCAGCTTGGATTTACGGACTTAAAATCTATGATGACTATCTCTCATCTCAGCAGACAGCAGGCTGCATGATGCTTCGTTCAGAAAAAAGGGAATTTATATTTGTGTGTGTATGTGCTTATATATATATATATATATGATGGAAATTAGTACAATGAAGTCAATCCTCTACGCCTTTTGTATTATTTTTATGTCATAATTAGCTCTTTGTTTCCAGCTCTGGATTGACAGTAAAAATAATATTTATAACTATGATTATGTTACTTCAATTGCTAACTTTTGACAAAATTGTTTAGCATGTTAAATAGTAATTGAACTTAGTCAGTTCAGCTGACAACAGTTCACCTCACAACTTGAGGTGAACATTTTCCGAATTCTGTCAATCCGCATATGAAAAACATCAAGTGTGTATCGTGTAGTGGCTATATAAACTGACAAGTCGATACATCCATTAGATTGTGTGTGATACGGGAGATTGATCTACTAAAGATTTGCCAGCAGTTTGAATAATATATCGATTCCACAAAGAGAGCTCAACACCACCCCTCCCATCCAACTTTAGGAAGTTGTCTTGTGGCACCAATTTGTGCACCAAAAACTTTCCTGGAAAGTATTTTGTGGTTTTTTTTTTGGTTATGTTAGTGAAAATTATTTTCAAACCGGAAATGACGAAGAAAATATGAATATATTTATTGAAACCTTATTCCTTACGTCATATTCATCCTTGATAATATATCTAGACGTCCGTGGATAGGTTGAGATAGATGTTCATATGTTAGAATAGATTATAAATAATATTTAGAAAAACTGGGGAGGGGATTACCATTTGGCGACAGTGTTCACTTTAAATGGTGAAGGACAACTACAGATAAAAAAACTGGATCCTAAGTAACGTAAAATGGAACAAAATTTACATTATATTTTAGAAAAAATAACTGAAGACAAATTAAATATATACAAATGTTTAGATGGACATATGTTTTTTATTTACACATTGTTCTAGAAAAAATATGTGTACACAATTGTTAATACATGTTGAATATTATGCGAGTTGTTGATTCTCTTGAAAGAGTCAATGATCTATAGAACAACATTTGACTTTACATGGAAACACCTTTTAAAACTGCGATATCAAGCAAGACTAGATATATAACTACAATCGGTTTGTGTTCATTTGTCTACAGAGTGTAAAAGAACAATGGCGACTATTACAAAGAAGTCATAAAAAGATGCAATATGTTACGAACACAAATGAGAGTGTTAAAATAAAAGGTTTGGGACTTAGTGTGTAATAACACAAGAAACTTTATATTATTTAGATCCTGTATTGTCTCAAAGCTGTGGATAATCACAGGAGGAAACACAACATATTGGACACGAACCAACCTGTGAAACAAAATCTTGCAGAAAAAGGTCATAAAATGTAGTAGACTAAAGAGACAAATAACAATGTTTAGACTGAATGCAAAGAGGAACCGGTTAAACAAAACCACACTCTAAAAATGTAGTACCTCTAGCGCCATATGGACTTTAAGGTAATGGAAAAATAGTATGGAATCATTAACATGATTCTAATCTGTGGACGACACAAATCAATCTGAATCGGATAATCTGGGTGTCCTTGTTACATTTTTTGTCTTTATTCGCAAAAATTCGTCGAATAAGACCTACCAACATGATCACAACAAAGTAAAAACAGCCTTCTATCTATCTATCTATCTATCTCTCTCTCTCTCTCTATATATATATATATATATATATATATATATATATATATATATATATATATATATATATATATATATATATATATATATATATTATATGTCTGAATTAAATTTATAACATCCTTCTAAGATCTAAAGAAAAAGGGGGGACAAAGAAACGTGTTCCAAATGTGGGCCACGGTTAAATAAAATTGGTGTCATCTACTACTCTTGTAGACGTCCGAGGTGTTGTTTGAACAGACAGACTGTCTTTTTCCTCTTTCACTCTGCTGCTCTAATCCAAATTGGCTTTGACTCTGCATTCTTCATATCTTATTTCCCTAACAACTTTCGCATTCAGGTCGCCTATTATTAGTTTGATGTCTTTTTCATGTGTCTTTTCTATTGTTTCCTGCAGTTTATCATAGAAATCCTCTAGCTCCCGCTCTTCAGCCGAGGATGTTGGAGCATAAACATGTATTGTTATGTGCTGTTATTGCTGTCGATGACAAACTGATGATGAGTAATTCCATATAAATCATCTCTTCTTATAACCCATGCGGTGTTGCGTTGATTATCACATCTTTCCAGCAAGAAAGTCACGGATAGACCAGGATCCGTCTACAGTCGTTATTCCATGTCCAAACTGTCCAAGGACATTTACAGCTCGAATAGGACTCATTAGCCATCTACGAACTCATAATCAAGGATATAACTAAAATTGAATTTTCAAAAGTGGATGTAACAAATGGTCATCATCACTTGTGATGGATGAACAACAACATCATATCTTTCCAGAGTCTCCTGTTTCATGCGCTGTCAATCATTTCTTTTTGTAATTTATACCGTGTAGTCTTGTCTTTTCATAGCATTCTGTTTCGTGTGCTGCCACTAGTTTCCGACACCGATTGTCTACCATTACACAATACCCGGTTGGTAATAATCTTCCGTCTTGGTAATCCCTTACCCCTCTTGCTTTTTACCTTGCCTGTCATTTTCAAGATGTGTTACATCTTTTCTGTTCTCATGTATCAATAAAACGTGGACTGTCTCATTTTGATCCACATTATCATTTCTATTTTTTTAACCAACTTCTGTCAAGATATCTTCACTACGTTCTTTACATATCAATGTAGTTCTAAACATTCTTCTATAAAACCACATCTTTTCTCTTTCTATAAAGGGAGCCTAATATTTAGCCATTCTTCTGATTGTCAAAGGTTAATTTCCATACATCAGAATTTGCTCTTTATAACTTCTAAGAATTATCTTACATCAATCTACAAAGATATATTACATTGATTGCTCTTACATCAATTTACAAACATATATTACATTGATTTCTCTTACATAATCTACAAAGATATATTACATTGATTGATCTGTAAGAATTCTCTTACATCAATCTACAAAGATATATTACATTGATTTCTCTTACATAATCTACAAAGATATATTACATTGATTGCTCTTACATCAATCTACAAAGATATATTACATTGATTGATCTTCATCTTCTGGTGATTATTCAACACAAAATAATATAGTTTGAAATAATGTGGTCGCTCTTTTGTTTTTAACTTAGTGTTATGTATCAAAGTTCCTCATTTATTATACAATCCTGTTAACGAGTAGGTGTCATTATTCAAAATTGACAGATTTTGAATTATCCGTGATTTTGATTGGTCAGTTTGTGTATATCTTGTATAAACGGCCAATGAAAACACGGGAAAAGTCATATGTCTGTATGAATCCACATGACTGTATAATTTACGATCGACTCGATGTATCTATAGGATGTGCTAAACTCTGAATAGTTCTGCATGTATGCACATGATCACGTGACATATTCTTTCCATAATGTTGTCTTTGCAATTGATGTCCTGAACCCGACTCTATCCTCTGCCAGTCTGCCTGCCTGTTCCAATGAAATCTTTCAACAGCCTGTGGTGTCATCTATTCATCTTCTTCTAGCTCTACCTATTCTTCTACTTCCCGGAATTATGCCCTCTAATATGCGTCTTTTCATGCATTTGTGTCTTTTTATATGTCCGAAATATTTCAGTTTTCTAAGTAAAATTGTATTCACCAGCCATCCTTCCTCTATATTCAACATACTCAAATCATCACTATTCGTTATCTTCTCTGTCCAGGAAATTGTACATACAAAGTATACTGATTAATAAAATCGGAATGGTCCTGCATGTATACTATATATATATAGCAAGTGACATTCTTTCCAGAACGTTATTTTCATTGTGGATACTCTGAACGTCTCCCTGTCCCGGGCAATCAGGCCTGTATTGGCCAGAGATATACATACAATCTTCGATGTGGGTTGTCAATCGTCTTCTTTGCCCCTTCTTCCTCTCTCTTGGTACTCTACTCTCCAGAATTAGCCTTTAGATGCCATCATGTCGCTTTAGGTGTCCAATATACTGTAGATTTTTTTATTATGGTTGTATTTATAACCCACCCTTCATTTAGTTTCAAAAATTTCAAAATGTTTATGTTCTTCTTTTTCTCTGTCCATGATATTCGCAGGATCTTCTCTAATACTTCATTCCAAATGCATTTATTATTTTGGATATTTTCTTGTTTAAAGTCCAAGTTTCGCATCCATATGTTGACGCTGGAAAACACATGATCTTAAAAGAAAAGTTACTTTAGTGTTGTGATTACTACTGCGTGTATACTGCTTAAAAAATATGAATGGTTCTACATGAATGCAGTTTATCAATTACACGTATCCCATCAATAACACAGGAACAATTAATGAGTTCTGTGTTTAATTTCATCCGTGTACTATAAGTGATTAAGTGTCTGCTTTTGCCCGTGTACTATCAGTGACTAAGCGTCTGTTTTTACCCGTGTACTATCAGTGACCAAATATCTGCTTTCACCCGTGTACTATCAGTGACTAAGCGTCTGCTTTTGCCCGTGTACTCTCAGTGACCAAATGTCCGCTTTCACCCGTGTACTATCAGTGACCAAATATCCACTTTCACCCGTGTACTATCAGTGACTAAGTGTCCGCTTTCACCCGTGTACTATCAGTGACCAAATGTCTGCTTTCACCTGTGCACTATCAGTAACTAAGTGTCTGCTTTTACCCGTGTACTCTCAGTGACTAAGTGTCTGCTTTTACCCCTGTACTATCCGTGACTAAGTGTCTGTTTTCACCCGCGTACTATCAGTGACTAATGAGAGAACAAAGAATATCAACACTGGTATTTCTGCCATGCATGTTATAGGAATCTACTAATAAGGTTTGGAATGCAATTATCTGTCCCATCTCATAACGGTCAAAGTGATCCACAAGCCATGCTCATATCGGGTATCCAAGGTTGGAAGGCGCAGATATCACAGGTAATCTGTAATCCATGGACACAACGAATTCTGTTCACAGGATTGCATCCTGCTAATCTGCAGGAGATTGTGAATGAGTGAAGAAGACGAGGAAGAAATGCCTGCTTTGATTTGATATTTTCAAAAGTCCTTTAGTTTATCGGAGAATATGCCTTCCTCATTTTGAATTCCCTGTATATAGTTTACGTCGTGTTACTAAAAACGAAAACGGATCAGTTACATATATGAACGTTAACATTATAAAACCTATTGGCTAATAGGATGTCACATGACAATAACGCGCTGTATCTATTCCCGAGACTTTCATTGGCCACTATGATTATACTTTGTGAGACAGCCAATGAAAATCAAGGGAATTGTAAAAATGTTAATCCATGTTCTAGGATACTACGATCTCGTGGGTCTTTTGGGCAAGAGCACTGGTGGGCGAGACTATTATTATGAGAGCGAAGGAGTTTGGAATTGCTCAGGAAAATAATAGTAGGGAACAATTGATTGGTAAGGTGACGAATATATACAGTCAACATAATACAAGAGCTATCAGAACACATACTTTTCGCCATCTGCAGAAAGAAATGCGACTAGGGGATGCCTGGAGTGTACTACCATCAATCAGAAAATCAATGAGCATTATAGATGTTTTGTTCGGTCTACCTGGTTTAACGTCCAAGCTGGCTGAGCTGTCGGTTGTTAGTGTACTTTCCACTTAGATAAACGCGTTTGTTAGTGTCACCTCACCCTCTTCCAAGTGGGGGGGGGGAGTAAGTAAGGAGTAGTGTAACAAAGTAAGGAGGATGAAATAAGCAAGGAACGTTGTAACAATGTACAGGAAGTAGACATATTTTGGTTTTTGTGTGATCTTGTTAGTGTGTTATGTACTTTGTTGTAACACTCCGTACTTATTTCTTTTGGCAGAGCTGAGCAGGTTATAATCTTCCGCATCAGGACAGGACACAATATACTAAACAACCGATTAAATAGACTTGTTCTATAACCTGTGTATCCATGTGGTATTAGGTAACTCGGAACATATACTGCATATACTTAAAAATAAACAATTGACTACATTATGCTAAACCAGTTAAAGCAGAAACACTGGCCCACAGAGATGGATATTCACAGAAAGATGTATGGGAGCACTGAGGAGCCTTCACATACATCAGCATTTCTTATGAGAACTGGACTTGATGAGTGGACATGTTAAACATCGACAGACAAGAAGATTTCTTTTTCCCCCTTATTGCCCTGTGCTGCACAAGATCTCATATCTTTAGTGCGTTGGGTTGTTCCCAGACACTGAGGATGTTGACCACTTCTAAGTAAATCATTTCTGGTGTTCACATGTGGCAGGAGAAGCCATCACGAAGATGGACGATGCAATGTGTTAACCGTCACTGGAGATTGTCATCAATAGCTAATGAACTATCTGTGTCATTAGGAAGAGCTGAAATGCTTGTTTAGAAGAAAATGAGGTTTCGTTCTCAGTGGGTACCACAATTATTGACTAACATCACAAGAAAGAACAAGTGGGGTTGAGTGTGAACCATTTCCAATTTCATCATACTTAGTGTGATACATTTCCAATATTTATGATACTTAGTGTGATACATTTCCAATCTTTATGATACTTAGTGTGATACATTTCCAATCTTATGATACTTAGTGTGATACATTTCCAATCTTTATGATACTTAGTGTGATACATTTCCAATCTTTATGATACTTAGTGTGATACATTTCTAATCTTTATGATACTTAGTGTGATACATTTCCAATCTTATGATACTTAGTGTGATACATTTCCAATATTATGATACTTAGTGGGATACATTTCCAATCTTATGATACTTAGTGGGATACATCTATGCCACAAATAGGATAAGTAGTGACAATAGTGACACAATTATTCCACGGAAATCCATAATATATACAAATTACTTTTAGTTAGTAATGAAGAACTTGTTTCATTAAACAAAAGACTTTCAAAACTGTATGTTTCCAAGTTGAGATAAGCAGTGAGAAATAAAAGCCGTTGTGTCATTGTACTAGCTACGACGTGTACATTATGGAATTATGGTATTTCCGAAATGTTTAGAAATCAATGGCTATCTAGTGAAAGTTTTTAATTTTCTCTAGGGAATTTCTACAATGAAATAATGCTTGGCTGATTGTTACGTTGTGAATAGGATGTGCGACCAGCCTCGGAAATACAAAATGCAGTCACAACCGTGGTGTGAACTTGACTACTCATGATTATAAGACCAGTTTTTCTAGTCATTCGGTCACAGGTCCCCTTGCATTGTTAGGTAATGTTGGTTGCATCTTTGTTTGTGTACTGGTGGAATTGTCTTATTTGGCAGAGGCAAGTCTATTTCACCCTAGAAATATGTTCCCTTTTGGTTATATCAGCGGGTCTGGGCGGCCTTTGTTTCTTGTGACGTGGTTGTCTGGTTGACATTAGACGTTTGCTACCCAGCCGGGTTGCTTGAAATAACTAAATTTTGGCAAGCTATTGGATCCGTTAGGGACTATGGCGTAAACTGATTAGTGTAGTCCATATAAGGACCTTTGGGATGTTGTTTGGAGCGTTCGTCTGGGTGCTGTCGTAGAGATTGCTGCAATGTAATGTCACCTGTTGAAAGTGCTCCTTTCGGTTGGTCTTATGTATTTTGATTGGTTCTTCTGTATTTGCAGCGTTTTCTGATAGTCGAGTTGAAGTTCAGTGATTGACACCGTGGCTTATAGATTCCTTGTGTACATCTTCATTATTGTCTGCTTTTTATTACAATTACTATGTGTCAACATTACACAACTTGACATCACTATGTGTTAAAATTTTACAATATGCAGTAATATAAAATAACTTGATACTACTATGTGTTAACATTACATACATTGACACAATTATGGGTTAACATTACATAAATTGACACCACTATGTGTTAACATTACATAAATTGACACAACTATTTGTTAAAATTACATAAATTGACACCATTATGTGTTAAAATTACATAAATTGACACCACTATGTGTTAACATTACATAAATTGACACCATAATGTGTTAACATTAAATAAACTAGAATTATTTTCAGCATCTTAACTATTACATAAATTGTAAGTAATCTTTCTGGCCATGTTCTCTTTTTGTGAATTGCAGCCCTTGGGTAGAAGACTTCTCGTGATTGTCATTATTGTATGTAAATATAGCGTTAAATTATCATTAATGTCTCCTAATATAATGTTAAATTTTCATTATTGTTTCCTAATATAAAGATAAATTCTCTTTATTGTTTCCTAATATAACGTTAAATTATCATTATTATCTGGTCTTATTACGTTATTTATATATTATATAATGTATACATTTAATATTATTAATATGCGTGCTCAACATGCTCGTGTATGGTACAGAAACATGGATACTTAGCTCAATTCACACACAGCTGCTAAACATATTTCATATGTGGTGTCTCCGCACAACATTGAACATCAGGTTAGTGGACAGGGTAACTAACATGGAAGTCTTGCAACGAGCTACGATTTTAGCCATCTACTCGATTCTTCATTGGCGTATAAGTTGTCTTGGTCATGTGAGCAGAATGTCAAACGATCGCATTTCCACAGAAACTATCATCGGTAAGTTCTCATCTGATAGACGGTGAATAGGAAAACTGAGATATAGGGATATCTGCAAAACATCCGTGAAGGATATCCCTATAAACCCGCTAATATTACATTAAACTATCGCTATTGTCCGTTAAGATAATGGTAGGTCTCATGGCAGCAACCTGCTGTCGGGGATGAAGATAACTCTTCATGTACTAAGTCGCAGCAAATATTAGGTGGGGTGGTCAATTCCCTTCTGTCTTTTATCTCCCCTAACGCATGGGTCAGCTACCGGGTCGACTGGAGGGGTGATCCTATCAGGCGAAAAATCGCAACGCGGACAACTATTTTTTGTCCGGACTTGGTTTCGAACCTGACAACTGTAACCCGATGATAGAAAGCAAGCTCACTATCAACTAGGCTTCTGCGCTCCTAATGTCTGCGAATATTACGTTAAATTATCGTTATTGTGTATCAATAACATTAAGCTATCATTATTTTCTTCTAATAAAGTTAAATGGTCATTATTGCCACCTAATAATGCTAAATTATAATTATTGCCTACCAATATGTCGTTATTTTCTGCTAATAACGTTAAATTACGTTATTCTCTGCTACTAATAGTAAATTATCATTTGTATCGGTTAATATTACACTAAATTTCCATTAATTGTCTGCTAATATTACGTTAAATTGTAGTTGCATTAACATAATTAGTCAGAAATACTTACAGTTTCGAATGTGAACACTAAAGTAATCCCTTTGTTTATTCCCAACACAGAAAAACGATTTTCTTTTCTTAAATAATAAATAAGTCTACACCTGTATTTAGATTTTTTACTACATCACTCAGAGCCCTTTCTCTGTTCTCGTTTTTTTTTGTAGGAGCCAGCGCGGAAACACAGACTCCACGTGACGAAAAAAAATAATGCTGAATCAGCGTAAATATGGAGGCGAATAACTGCACGTCCAGCCTTCTATGTGTCAGTAGAAGTTAGGAGATGCATTGTTATGCTGTGCTGTCACGACACAGGAACTCATTAGGGCCCACAGTTTCTCACTCTCGGTTCTCTTTCCGGCCCTCGTTATTATCAACAGACTTGAGATTTTTGAACCCCTTAAACAGAACATTGCGTCACTCTCGTCGAATGGTTTTAAGAAACGAACTTCAAGCCAGGTGTACCTATGACACGTAACACGTCCCTTTTAGATCATTGGCCCCTTGTATTGACATTGAAGCCTTCCTTGTCTGTTTAACTGGTATTTTAAGCACTGTATTGCCCTATGTGGTGTAGGTAACTGTATCTTACACAAGGAAACTTTTGAGGAAAATATATTTGTAGAACAGGATACTAATGCAGACTTAGATTATATGTCGAGAAAAAAAAATTTGGACGGCATTACACAATCAAAATATCTGGTTAGCTGACAAAATATCTGGTCAGCTGACAAAATATCTGGTCAGTTGGCAAAATATCTGGTCAGCTAATAGAATATCTTGCTAGCTCACAAAATATCTGGTCAGCTGACATTATATCTGGTCAGCTCATAAAATATCTGGTCAGCTCACAAAATATCTGGTCAGCTGACATTATATCTGGTCAGCTGACAAAATATCTGGTCAGCTCATAAAATATCTGGTCAGCTCATAAAATATCTGGTCAGCTCACAAAATATCTGGTCAGCTGACAAAATATCTGGTATAAATACCTAGCATGACACTTGATTGATTGATGCAAGACAGACTAAATCAACGTTTTAACCATAAGATCTTCCTTTTTATTTGTAAACGCTGGAGCATGATATATATAATGGAAACTGGCAAGAGATTAAGTGACAGTTCATGCACATTCTTCACGTCATTAACCATAGATTTCTTACTCCTGTTTCTGTACATTTCAGTGGTACGAAACATCGTGGTTATCGTGGCATCCAGATGATTGCAATAAAATCTTGTTGCAATCTGGATAGTTCTAGGCACGCACTTGAAAATCGTTTTATATCACAGTATGGTACACCTCAAGCAATTTGTCTTAACACAAATCATTTCTTCATTTAGATTGAGGTTGACGTGTAACAGGAATCGTGAGTTGTCAGTCCTATTGTTTTGTCGCTTCAGTTTTTTTATAGCAAAACGTGGTTGTTTTATTTCGTTCTCATTTCATCAATCTTTTAATTTGCCCATGTACGAAATTCAGTCAGTCAGTTCCTCTTTGGCGAATTTGTCACATAGGGCGGATGTCATAGTCCTCCATGCCTGTCGGTCAGTTGCTAGCGATTGCAGGTCTTGTGCATTTATGCCTGCTGATTTTAATTCATTCATAAATGTTCTTCTGAGCGTTGTTTATGGTCGTCCCTGTTTTCTTTACCCGTCTAGTGTCCACGTGAAGGCTTGTCGTGGTATTCTGTCTTCCTTCATTCTAAATACGTGGCCGATGTATGTCCAGCGGCGTTTTCTGATGATGTTCGTCACGTATTCTTGTTTTGTCTCCTCTCTTAGTATGTCGTTTGACTTGATGTCTTTCCAATTAGTATTTGTGATTTTTCTGAGGCATCTATTCTCGAAGGCAACTAACTACTTATCCATTATTGCGGTAGATTTCCAACTTTCACATCCATATATCAATGATGGAATCCCACTTGCAGTGAATAGTCGCAGATGATGTGTTTACTTGCGATCTTCGATCTCCAGATGTTTGAGAGTTTGTTGAAGGCGTTGGAGGCGAGAGCGATTCGAGTCTTGATTTCTGAGTTGGTATCCCCGTCTGCTATCTTGCTTCCCAAATATATGAAATTTGAAATGTTGTCTAGTATATTATCATCTAGTTTAATTGATTCTGTCAGGCCGGTAAAGTTCATGATTTTCTATAAAATTACGTGAGGTATTTGTGTATATACGTCATAATTAGCGTGAATTTTTCTGTTCTTAAATATCTGCAATCTAGTTTTGCTATTTTACTATTTTACTTATATGTATAGTCTGTCTTCTGTATGTCTGTATTTATCTTGGGAAATACCTTTTGGTTGAAATGTTGATTTACTATATTTTTATACTGTAATATATATTTTTTTTTCCGGGTACATTAGCCTAATAATATGTTTGTGAATAGTGAAACAAACAACCTTGTATTCTGCCTCAGTACTTTTTTGGTCATGTGCATAACTTGAGAAATTTGAAAGTATCAACTTCTTCTGTTTTCACCCTCTATTGAAAAAAAAAAGATAAAAAGAAATGTGTGAAAGACATTGTACTCCAGTCGAAAGGTGAAGACAGCTTCATCATATTTAATTAAACCAGGTATCTTTTGAATTGTTTCGTTCTCATTCGCTGACGACAATCAGCGGCTATTGTTTTTTGTTCAAATATCACTTTAGTGTTGGCTAATTTAGCACAAATTTGGATGTTTGTCACAGGTGTGCCAGTGTGTTGTCAATATTTATCAAACTGTGCCATTTGAAAAAAAGATTTTCCCCCTCATCTTAAGATGACACTTTGTAGATCAAAGATTATCCATCCCGTAATCTCAACAGAAAGTTTGAAAACACGCAAAATCGTGTACAGAATATACGTCTTGAACACACACCGCCGTTACTTCTCTTGGTTGACTACACATCCCCGTTATTTTTCTTGGTTGACCACACATCCCCGTTACTTCTCTTGATTGATCATCACACATCGCCGTTACTCCTCTTGGTTGACCACACATCGCCATTGCTTCTCTTGGTTGATAACACACCGCCATTACTTCTCTTAGTTGACCACACACCACCGTTACTCCTCCTTGTTGACCACATAACACCGTTACTCCTCCTTGTTGACCACATAACACCGTTACTCCTCTTTGTTGTTGACCACACACCACCGTTACTCCTCTTTGTTGACCACATAACACCGTTACTCCTCTTTGTTGACTTCCCACCGCCGTTACTCTTCTTGATTGACCACACACCGCCGTTACTTCTCTTGGTTGACCTGCCACCACCGTTACTCCTCTTGGTTAACCACAAACCGCCGTTACTCCTCTTGGTTGATGTGGCTATTGGATTTTTTGTGCGTATATGTTATGTCGTTAGCCAAAGAAAAGCATGGACATATCTGGATCAGCCAAGATAAGTTACAATGTGTTAGATCAGCTTACATGGCATATGTTGACTGTGGATAACTCTTAGTAAACGGCTTCTATAGTAGTGAAATCACTATGTGGTTATTGAAATCGGTTCAATGAAGATTTCGTGAAAACTGAGTGAATATCAGGGAGAGAGATCACGAGAGAAGAAGAGAAAGGGAATACGTGATGACAAAATTGATGAAAGAATTATTTCTACAGCGGTTGTGATGGAATTGATTCTTGATTCTTGATTAGAAACTGGCATCACAGCCCGTGGGGCATTCCCATAAGTGCTCTGTTCCAGCAGTCATTCGACTCGATGATGTTTCGAGTCTAATGCTGCTGAAAGAGACGTCGAAATCAGGGCACTACTCTGGTCCTTGCGATAGGTTTCTTTGTTGTTCCGCCCACCCACGCCGTGCCCGTAACTAGTTCAAGCACAACGTCGGCCTGTCGGAATAACATGGTAACTGTTATTGAAGACTACGGCTACGGGAAACGACTACTATGTGAAGGAAATCATTACGGAATACATAGATATTACGAATAATAACAAATAATTACTAAATCCACAGAATAAGTATATGATGTTTATATAATCGCTATGCACTGGCATCACAGTAACATTTTATGTCAAGTTATTTAAAAATAAGAAGTTGGAATTAATTCGGCAGTGTAGTTAGAAGATGAAAACACTTCCTCGGTGACTTTATGGGAGAATGGATGAAAACACTTCCTCTGTGACTTTATGGGAGAATGGAATAAAACACTTCCTAGGTGACTTTCTTGGAGTATGGATGAAAACACTTCCTATGTGACTTTCTGGGAGAATGGATTAAAACACTTCCTTGATGACTTTCTGGGAGAATGGATGAAAACACTTCCTTGATGACTTTCTGGGAGAATGGAATAAAACACTTCCTCGGTGACTTTCTGGGAGAATGGATTAAAACACTTCCTTGGTGACTTTCTGGGAGAATGGATGAAAACACTTCCTTGATGACTTTCTGGGAGAATGGAATAAAACACTTCCCTGGTGACTTCCTTGGAGAATGGATGAAAACACTTCCTTGGTGACTTCCTGGAAGAATGGATGACTTCATAAAAAGACCATTATGTGACATAGAGAAAAAGAAAGTAGGTCGTCGAAAAAAGACTTTATGCTGAACAATCAACGGAGTAAGATCAACATTGGTCACAAGCAATACACAAGTCCGACAGTAACGAGGTAGTCAACGTGGAAGGAAGTGACTACTGCCCTGTGTGTCATCTTGGATTCAAATGAAATGAAGTAACTGGCATCAAAGTCTAACAGTTGAAAGCACATAATGTCACCAGCAATGTAAATGTGTGCGCAGTGACTATATAGGTACCAGGTATTGTGAAAGAGAAAAAGACGGGTACGTATCACTAGCGCTGTAGGCAAATGGTGCATTAATCTGGTGGTACAAACACTTAATACTCGTTCTCAAACACTTGTTGGACTGGAAGATATAGTAAGGAAAAAGGAAATTGATATGTCATAATTTACAGCTTGGCTGCAATATCTGCACCTTTTGATATTACACAGGCTATTTCAGATTGGCCCCAGTATTGTCTCGCTAGTCGCCTATTACAACATACATGCAGATCACAGTCTTGTTTGTTTACTTCTCTTACGAGCCTTTGCAACATGCAGTAGGCCTATATTTTTAAATCCAAGGATTTATGTTATTCTATGTTTACGTGTAGTTTGCAGTTCCGTCATATTGATTGCTTCAAAGAAGCACAGAAGCCATGCTGACGTTGAATGTGTTAGACCGAAGCCACAACGATCACAGCTAAGCTGTAAACCATGACAAAAGTCAGGTCGTTCTCCGGACTACATCATACTAATCTGCAGAAGTTTGTAAATTAACACAGAAATAGAATTTATCAGGAAAAATGAATAGGGAGATATAGATAATTCAAAAAATCAGAAATTACGAACTTAACACCAATCTTGAAATACAAAGCTATCCTGATGGAAACAAAAAGACATAATAAATTCAATCTTCATACCAAAATTTGTATTAATGTTAGAAGTAGACGTTAGCTAAAGAGCAAGAGAGCAAGCTTACTACGTGGGAAATTTACAAGAAGCAGCAAACAGAACAGGAAGAGATCACGTGAGGAATGAAGAAATAACACGAACTGTTGGGACACGTCTGTGATCGAATATATTTCAAACCAGAGACTGAAATGGTACGAGCACTTAATTAGAATGAATCTTACTGGCCATTAGCAAGAGAACATAGCATGGAATGGAAACAATAAGATACAGAGGAAGACAAAGAGAAAGTTCTTTTTAAGAAGTTACCAACGTTCTGCGACGTCAAAATATCCCAGCATACACAAACGAACACGCCAAAGACAAAACAGCGGTCATCATTAAATTTAGCAATGCCTTACAGCTAAAGATGAAAAAAGAAAATAAATAGATGGTTGAATAGTTTAGATTAGATTAGATTCGATTAGATTAGACTAGACTAGACTAGACTAGACTAGACTAGTCTAGTCTAGTCTAATCTAATCTAATCTACACTATTCAACCGTCTATTTATTTTCTTGACTAATGGATGGATGGAGTGACGGACGGACAAACAGAGTGACAGACAGACAGACTGATTGATTGATTGATGCCTCTTAAAATGAATCAATACTTTCGGGCATACACCACTTGTTACTCCGCCATCTTACAACAAGTTACATCATTGACTACCTTCCAACTAGGTCCACAATAATCGCTAATTTCAATAGTGAAACCGCGAAAACTTACATCGAATAAACACGTCCCGTTGTTTTTTGTTTTTTTTTTGCAGTCAAAAACGATACTATAGGGAACAACTAAATGTGAAAGAACCAGACAACGACAAAGGACACCATAACCAGACAACATAAAGGACAGGACAGATCAAGATTATTTTCTCACTTAATCGCATCTCTGAAAATATATATCACTGGAGGACTCTGTGTTGATGCATCCAATAAGGTACCCCTACTACCCTGACTGTATGTGCTCATACATCTTATATAGCATATCTACGATCTGTACGTGAAATGAGTTTATTCTTGGATAGCACTGTCCATAAATAACGTCAACAATTGCGTGAGGTGGTCAGATAAACGTTGATAGTTATTGATAAACACGGATGGAGGGTTTACAAACGTCAACAATATCATTCTAATACACCGATTAAATTCGGTGAATTTTAAAAACATTTATAAAAATGTGAAACATAGATGGAAGTTATTTTCGTACTTTTTCTTCTAAAAACTTTTTTTAGTGTTTAGATTTGAGGGGGGGGGGGGGTAATAATTTTTTTAAACATAGTTTAGCATGGAGGACCATACATTATTGACAAATACTGACACAGGGACTATCTCGGGTCCAAAATTGGCAAAAATATTGACATAATATATGGATATCTCCCCCCCCCCCCCATATTAATAGATGGACACACCAAAATGTGCTCTTCTTTGCAGTCTTTTATCTCAATCTAAATACACAAAATTGAGAATAAACAAAGAATTGTCTGTAGGAGGGAGACCAAATGCAAACCGAGACTATCGGTAAACATTACTATTCGAAAACGGCGCCATTTTAGGCCTTGTTGTATTTGAACAAGTCGAAAACGGCAATGGAAATTTACTGTCACATCCGTATAAACGAGTATACAGCAACGACACAAACACAAATTATTACTGTTTCCATATAGTTTTCCGTCTTACCTTTCAAATTCAATCCCTGTTGAAATTATTGTAATATTCAGCAGAAAGGAAACGTCTACTTCCGCGAAAAGTAAACACAATCTTCAACCGACGGTAGTTACATATGTCCTTCTGTATATTCTTGACAAGATGTCTCTAGTAATAAATAGTCGATATTTTCTAAACAATAAAAGCGGGAAAATGTAATGAATCTGTACACAATATATTGCTTATGCGTCTCTACAAAGATGTCTTTGTCTATTATACTATTTATACCGACATTTGTTAGGCAAGGAATGTCGAAAGCCTTTTATCATCCCACAATATTACACAAGACGAAAGGGATATGAACTCCCCTGCACCGCGAATTTGTTGTCAAAGTTCACAGATCTGGGGTTGTTTTTTTTTACCTATGTAAAAACCACAACGTTTTATACTGTGAATTGTTATTGACGCTCTATGAGTCACGCAATCTAGCATTTTCACACGTTTTATGTCATGTATGAGGAACGGTAAAGCCGAAACTGATCATATAGAAATGTACCATTCTTAAAGTTATAGTGATTCGTTATGTATTCATTGGTTAGTCTGTTTGATTTTCCATATCACGTTTTATGTTTTGGTAACCAGAATTCCTGCCTGTCCATAACGGAGTGAGAATTGTAAATCTTCTGAGAAAATGTCCAGGATATTGATAAAAAGTATATACAAATGAATGAAATACTGATCTCAAACATGCGTGTGAAATATAAAACAATAAATAGGCGTTAACTAATACACTGAATATTCAGAAAGAGGAAAGCAGAAATTGAACATTGAACTGTTTTTGAAAAGTAATTATAAAGTGAAATTTTGAGGAGATTCATGGAGATTATCGCTTGAAGATACGGAGTTACGTGCTATAAGTGGTACTCACAGCAGGCTGCGTACCGCGTCGTTGAGCGCGGCGGAGTACATATGAGATAACCCGCATACAATGACAATCATATATGACTTTTAAGCCTTTTTTTTTATAAAGTGGCCAACTTTTTATTGTCGATGGGCCAAAGTGAGCTTTTTTGGTGTGATAATGGAGCCGATAAGCTTATCTTTTTCTTGTGATTCCTTAGTTTTCGGAGCTCACAGAAAATATTGTAATTTTTAGATCAGCAACGAGTGTGTGTTTCCGTAACCCGAAAGAGGAGCAAAGAATAGTGACACTCTTACATGCCATGTATGTCGCAAGAGGCGGCTAATGAGAACTATTTACTGGAGATTTGCCACCTCATTCCGTATAGGGTCAAAGTCATGATGAAGTTGGAAGTGTCAGATTAAAAGGCACAGATACTGCAGCCAAGCTGTAAACTAGGACACAATACATTACATTCTCTAGAGTACATCCGGATAATTAGCAGGATCTTGAGAATGTACGCAGAAGAAAAATATCTGCCTAACGAGCGTGCAAAAGTGACTTGACGGTCCAGATTTGTTGCGAGGGCTGAATTATTCCCATCCCTGAGTAATCCCTATCCATGTCCCTACTGAAATGCCACGAGAAAAGTAAAAGTTATCAAATTCAACCGTACAGAACCGTTCTTATACAACCGTACACACAACTGAGTTTCTGAAGAAATGTTTGTCCTGCAATACAGCAAAAATCTTGGTTTAGAAATGTCTGTCCTATAATACAGTACAGATCTTGGTTTAGAAATGTCTGTCCTGCAATACATCACAGATCCCGGTTTAGAAATAGTGATTTTGAATCAATGAATATATTAGTTTTTTAATGAATTTCAAATTGTGATTTGGTGAATTTATGATTATGTGATTTGTAACTGAATCATTACGAATGCGATTTCACATCTAGATTAATTAATGTGTGATTTATTCTTCTTCAGCTTTCGCACTCAATTAATCATTACTTATTTCATGTGATTTCCTCCAGAAAGCGTGAGATACGTTCGACTACTGTTCAATTTGCGCTTTATTAGAAGCATAAGGGGACAGGGGCTTTTTTTTCTACTCCACGAGACATTCTTCTTAGAGGTAACTAGAATCTTGTTCTCGGGCATGAGATATTCTTCTTAGAGGTAACTAGAATCTTGTTCTCTAGCGTGAGACATTCTTCTTAGAGGTAACTAGAATCTTGTTCTCTAGCGTGAGACATTCTTCTTAGAGGTAACTAGAATCTTGTTCTCGGGCATGAGACATTATTCTTAGAGGTAACTAGAATCTTATTCTCTAGCGTGAGACATTCTTCTTAGAGGTAACTAGAATCTTGTTCTCGGGCATGAGACATTATTCTTAGAGGTAACTAGAATCTTATTCTCTAGCGTGAGACATTCTTCTTAGAGGTAACTAGAATCTTGTTCTCTAGCGTGAGACATTCTTCTTAGAGGTAACTAGAATCTTGTTCTCGGGCATGAGACATTATTCTTAGAGGTAACTAGAATCTTGTTCTCTAGCGTGAGACATTCTTCTTAGAGGTAACTAGAATCTTGTTCTCTAACGTGAGACATTCTTCTTAGAGGTAACTAGAATCTTGTTCTCTAGCATGAGACATTCTTCTTAGAGATAACTAGAATCTTGTTCTCTAGCGTGAGACATTCTTCTTAGAGATAACTAGAATCTTGTTCTCTAGCGTGAGTCATTCTTCTTAGAGGTAACTAGAATCTTGTTCTCTAGCGTGAGACATTCTTCTTAGAGATAACTAGAATCTTGTTCTCTAGCGTGAGTCATTCTTCTTAGAGGTAACTAGAATCTTGTTCTCTAGCGTGAGACATTCTTCTTAGAGATAACTAGAATCTTGTTCTCTAGCGTGAGACATTCTTCTTAGAGGTAACTAGAATCTTGTTCTCTAGCGTGAGACATTCTTCTTAGAGGTAACTAGAATCTTGTTCTCGAGCTGAAAATTGTTACGATTTCGATAAAGCTTTAATTCAATTCTATTAAAACATGGCACTGCCCTCTAGCGATGTGATACTCTCTCAATGTTCCCAGTATGTTAGCTTTATTAACAATGTTCCCAATATTTTAGCTTTATTAGCAATATTCCCAATATGTTAGCCTTATTAGCAATGTTCCCAATATGTTAGCTTTATTAGCAATGTTCCCAATATGTTAGCTTTATTAGCAATGTTCCCAATATGTTTGCTTTATTAACAATGTTCCCAATATGTTAGCATTATTAGCAATGTTCCCAATATGTTAGCTTTATTAGCAATGTTCCCAATATTCTAGCTTTATTAGCAATGTTCCCAATATACTAGCTTTATTAGCAATGTTCCCAATATGTTAGCTTTATTTCTCCTGAGAACTGCTCATCATTATTAATGTTTTTGAGCTTGAGGCATAACAACCCGGCAGTTCAGGCTAGATGCTGTCTTAATCTACTGCGACAGTGTAGGGCCCGAGTGGCGCCATTCAGAGATCGCTTTTGTCTTGTGCAAACAAATATCCTTTTCTTCTCAATCGACACTGTCCGGACACGACAGTATAATCTATAACTAGTTAGCCAGACTGCTCCGCACGATCTTCGAAGCAGTCTGTATCCAGGATGAACAAAGTGGAGACTCGTATAGGATCTTGGTTATTTATTAACCCTGGCTCGTCCGAGAGCAGTAGAGATACCATTTGTACCCTTATGTTTTCATTTGAGTGTTGATTAAATGAATATGTGATTTAATTCTCAAATCAATGAATATGTGATTTAATTCTCAAATCAATGAATATGTGATTTAATTCTCAAATCAATGAGTATGTGATTTAATTCTCAAATCAATGAATATGTGATTTAATTCTCAAATCAATGAATATGTGATTTAATTCTCAAATCAATGAATATGTGATTTAATTCTCAAATCAATGAATATGTGATTTAATTCTCAAATCAATGAGTATGTGATTTAATTCTCAAATCAATGAATATGTGATTTAATTCTCAAATCAATGAATAGGTGATTTAATTATCAAATCAATGAATATGTGATTTAATTCTCACATCAATGAATTTGTTATTCCTGATTGGATAAAATACATATGTACATTTGGTAACTAATAATTTATTTTGATATTATTGTATCGTTGGGTGTGAGACTATGTTTCTTCAAGTATCTTATTGGTAATATGTCGAACTGTAGTAAAACTCTATACTGTCATGATTAATCGGTTTGGTCAAACAGCACCATCCCATGAACAGTTGAATCAGAAACCAGGTAGGACCGGATAATACGAAGTAAAGCATAGAATTTACTACTTATAAATATAATGATCACAGTAAGACTTACAGTTAACTGTTCACAAAGTAAGCTAAATCGTCGTTTCGATCAAAATGCCTTCAGTAAGATATACAAAAGACATACAATTACTAGACTGGAATTACTACTATTGTTAAATGTTGTGTCGTGCCCATTATAAATATTAGTTAATTATTTTGTCTTCATTTTATCTTGTATCGTTTTGGATAAAGAATATATGTCTAATCGCCCATTTAATGTGTGTACTATTATCTGTATTACCTAGTACAATCGGCGTAGTTGGAACCTTGGCATGGAGTTCTATTTCAGGGCTCAAATAACAAGGCCACTGTTTTCTTTCCATGTATGTCGTAGGAGGTGACTAAGCAAAGTTGGATGATATACTGACAACCTGACAAATATCACCACTCCTAGATTTTGTCTTAATTTATTACTTTTGTCTTCTATCAAATAATTGCCATGGATGACATAGAGTAGCAGACCCAGGAAATGTGTAGAACGCGCATGTGTCTTTTTGTGACAGACTTCATGGTGACAGGGGATGCTAGATTCATTACTGCTGGTGAATCTACAAGCCTGACGGAAGAATGATGAGTTAGTTGGCACAAAGTAATTCTCCTGACAGAACGTGGTAATCCAGGCATACTGTCGCACTGGAATGTGTGCCGTGTTCCTGACAGAATGGGGTAATCCAGGCATACTGTCTCACTGGAATGTGTGCCGTGTTCCTGACAGAATGGGGTAATCCAGGCATACTGTCGCACTGGAATGTGTGCCGTGTTCCTGACAGAATGGGGTAATCCAGGCATACTGTCGCACTGGAATGTGTGCC